>BQKN01000108.1:1048861-1108187 GCA_022839385.1 Asparagus kiusianus | reverse complement strand
GTTTCTTATGGTTATCAATGCATGTATTAAGAGTTGAGTCTAAAGATGAAATGCGATTTTTAATAACATTCAACTCATCATTTGGCACATATGCATTTTTACTAGAAGTTGAACATAAATTTTAGCCGGTTTTGAAAATAAAAAAAAGTGAGTCGGTTTTAATAAATAAAAAAAGTGGGTCGATTTTGAAAATAAGAACATGATTTGAGTCGGTTTTGAAAATTTCTTCTAATGAAAAATTAGCTAAGTGGTTTTTCCATAAGAGAATAAAAGAGAGCTCTCATCTTACTAAACTCTAGCAATCTTTGAGCAAGAGGAAGTAGTAGGATTTTAAAGTATCACGGGGTGGATATCTTGCCTTGTGTCTCAAGAAGACTCCGATTTTATCAAGCTCACTTGAAGACTTGAAGATCCACTACGATGAGATTTACTACTACAAGGAGCAAGAGCTAGGGGTTATTCGATCTTCCATCGAATCACGCTTCGAAAGTATGACTTTCTAACTCTTGTGTGCTCTCTTTAATATAGGGATCATGTTAGATTTAATTAGGATGGTCATATTTTGTATTTCATGCTCTCTACATGCTTAGTATAATTATACATATAGTCTTCCGTTGCGTAATTTGCATGTAATTAGCATGAATTTCCTTCATGGTATCAGAGCCATGGTTCCATCTAATTAAATCTTAACATGAATATCTAACTCATAGAGATCTTTGTTCTTGCTTCTAATTACTAGTTTAATTAAAAGATGTTTTAATAAAACTAGTTAATTTAATCAAGTTGTTTTGTCATTAGTGGTACTAGTTGTTGATTCAAAAATATGATTTTTGGTTCATAAGTTTTTAGGAGTAAAAACACTTGTATAAATTACAAAACACTTTGTTACAACAAGTGTAGTTGTATGTTAGATGCATGATAGTTCTATTTGACTTAGGATAATCCCTATGTTATCTAGTTTTCCAATTTGTTGCATAACTAGATAGATGCATATTTCTTAATGTTGATTAAGTTATATGTTTTATATCATCTTGCGTGGATGCTATGTTTATGGATGGTAGTGGACAACGATTCTCTTGCATTTATTGTATTGATGTAATATAGCTAGAAATGTAATATTATTTTTGACCTTTTCCCTCCCTGAGCATGGGCTACGCCTGCGGGTTTAGGCACTTGCTCACCGATCATAGGCTACGCCTACGGGTATAGGCCCTTGTTCGGGTGGGAGGAGGGGTATGGTTGTTAAGTTTAGTTATTTCATTTATGGTTTGTATTTTACATTCAATGCAATATTATTACCCATCCTACGAGATAATTTTTCCATTATAAATGGGGCTTGCATGTCCTATGTATATATGATTGTAATAATACAGGATTTGCAAGGGAGCTAGCATTACAAGGAGTTGCAAATTGCTTGCCAAAATGTAATTAGTGTAGCTACATTTTATTCCTTTAGCTATCTACTATCATTCCATATTGCTATTACATATGTTGGTTGTGCCCCAATTGTAGATGTCAATACAATTGGATATTATATTCTGTAATGTTTATATCTCTATCTCACTAGAGAATAGTTTTTATTATAAAAACTCATTTTTAAACTTTGTGAGACATGGCAATAAGAGTTTTTTGACCATAGAGTGGTGAGACCGACATTAACATAGCGTTAGTGTGAAAGATAAATAAACCTAAAGAAGTTAAAAGAGATGTATTTAGAACGAACTTTTAACTAGTGTCTAGGAAAGTAATTATGAGATATAGCTCATGGGGTGATGCCCAACTTAAGATTAGGGGTGATGCACAATCTTTCGCGCTATAGTCTTAAAAAGTAGTGGTTACTTAATTAAGGTCCAATGAATATTCCCGGTGAATATCTCGGAACCCTCCCACTAATCTTGTACTTACCTGGCTAGTTTAATTGTTGCAAGTATAAATGTAGAGCATTTTAAACTATATCAAGTTTGATTACGGTAAAAGATTTATGAAATCGTTTGTAGCCCTCCATCATTTCATTGAATACTACTAAGCTTATAAATACTTTGTTTGTTGGCTATCGTCAAGGTAATACTATTTTATGGCTAAGTAGTATTCATCTGTGTATAAGATATAATGATAGCTTAAGTTGGTTATGCAACTTTGTTGGCCTTCGTCAAGAGTATGCATAAGTTAAATTTAAGCCGATCAAGAAATGATGGGTCCAAACTTAACTAGTATTTTATGATTTGTTGGCCATCGTCAAGGTCATAAAAGACTAGGGGCGAAATCATATCAAGAATTACAAAAAATGTCTACCAATTATTGAGTATATCGATTTGTTGGCCATCGTCAAGGTTGATACATTCAATGATAATTGGATCTTGATCCTACTTGAAAACAAGGGGTTGTTTTCCGATCACCTCTTATAAAGGTTTTGAGAGACTCGAAAAATAGTGGGAGGCATAACTTAGATAAAAATAAACCAAATCTATTTTATGTATTGAACATTTGCTAAAATATTTTTTTCCTCTCTTTCAGGCCATTATGTCTGGCTTAAAACTCATACTAGAGCAGAACAAGTTAATAGGTCCTAGCTGCAAAGACTGGTTAATGAATGTTAAAATTGCCCTAACTTATGACAAAGTAGCATATGTCCTCACAACGCCGGAACCCGTTCTAGGCCCAGAACCCACTGTAGCGAATAATGAAATCCACATAAAATGGGATAGAGATTGTTCACTTGCTCAATGTCTCACAATTGTCTCTATGGATTTGGTCCATCAGAGGCAACATGAGAATATGGATGTCAGATCCATATTTCGTAATACAGAAGAACTGTATGGCGAGCAACCGCGACAAATGAAGTACGTTGCGTCTAGGAATTTGTTCCAGACAAAAATGATTATGGGATCTTCTGTTTGGGACCACGTCCTCAAAATGATCACCTATGTCAATGAGCTTGAACTTTTGAACGCAGGCCTAGATGCAGATAAATATACAGATATCGTTCTGCAGTCCTTGACACCAGCCTACTCCCGATTCAAATCACAGTTCTTGATGATGGATCGGGAGCCTACTCTTCCTACCCTGCTTAATTTGTTAAGACAGGAGGAGAGTTCAATAAAAAAGGGACAAACACCAGCATTGGTTATAGGGAAATCTTCTTCCACTTCTAGCAAACTCGTTGCCAAGAAAAAGAGAATAAAGAAAAGTACTAAACCAAAGAAAGGTGTTAAGAAAGCCTTCAAGAAGGACAAAGGGAAGGCAAAAATGACGACTGCAGAATGCTTCCATTGTCACAAGTCAGGACACTGGAAAAGAAACTGTCCTGAATTCCTAGCCTCACTCTTCAAGAAGAAGCAAGTTGTTGCTTCATCTTCAGGTTCGTTGGTTACTCAGAATTGTTTTTCTATAAATCCTACATCTTGGGTATTAGATACTAGATCAGGATCTCACATCTGTAATTTGTTATAGGGGCTGAGAAGTTATAGAAAGCTTGATGTTGGAGAGATGACCCTACAAGTTGGTAATGGTGCAATAGTTGCAGCAGTTGCAGTTGGGGATTTTCATCTAGCTTTACCAAATAGAAATATTTTGATTTTGAATAGCTGCTATTTTGTACCAACTATTATGTGTAATATAATATCCATATCTTTATTAGATAAAGATGGATATATGTTCAAGTTGGAGAACAATGTTATGAATATCATATATAATCAAAAGTTGATTGCTTATGGAACATTGTGTAATGGCATCTATATTCTTAATCAAAACACAATTCTGAATACTCATCACACTAATAAAAGAAAGCACTCAGTTATGAACGACGCTTTCTTATGGCATTGTAGACTTGGTCATGTTAATAAAGAAAGACTTGGCGAGCTACATAAGCATGAATATTTAGATCCAATTGACTTTAAGTCTTATGATACTTGCAAGTCTTGTCTTAAAGGCAAAATGAGCAAGACTCCATTTACGGGAACTGGAGCAAGAGTTACAGAACTCTTAGGACTAATACATAGTGATGTATGTGGTCCTATTTCTACAATGGCCAGAAGTGGCTACTCCTACTTTATTACTTTTACTGATGATTTTTTAAGATTTGGACATGTGTTTTTGATGAAACACAAGTCTGAAGAATTTGAGAAATTTATCGAGTATAAAAATAAAGTAGAGAACCAAACGAGTAAGAAAGTTAAAATTCTTCGATCGGATCGAGGAGGTGAATACTTAAGCTTGGAATTCTTGGGTTTTTTAAAAGAGAATGGGATTCTCTCTCAGGTTACTCCACCCTTTACACCACAGCATAACGGCGTGTCAGAAAGGAGGAATCGTACCCTATTAGATATGGTACGTTTCATGATGAGTAACGTTGAGTTACCTTTTTTATTCTGGGGGTATGCGTTGGAAACAACATCACACTTACTGAATAGGGTTCCAACTAAAGCAGTGCCTAAACCTCCATATGAGATATGGTATGGGATGAAAGCACATATTAATTATATTAAGATTTGGGGTTGTCATACTTATGTAAAAAAACAAGATTATAAAAAGTTAGAGGCACACTCAGTATTGTGTAAATTTTTAGGATATCCAAGGAATTCCTATGGATATCAATTCTACCACAGTGATGAACAAAAGATAATTGTTTCTCGGTATGCTACCTTCTTGGAGAAGGAATTTCTTAAAAAAGAAATTAATGAGAGCATGGTAGAACTGGAAGAAATTTCAGAGATACAAATCAATACTGATAATTTAGTAGAAACAAAAAATTCAGTTGTACCAGAAGAACCTCAACCACTCCGCAGATATCCAAGGCGATCTCATGCACCTAAGAGACAATATGATTTTCTCATTGAAGGTAGCATGTTAGATCACGTCATAGATGATGACGAACCATTAAGTTATCAGCAAGCCTCTCAGAGTAAGGACTCTGTTGCTTGGCATGATGCAATGAAATCCAAAATAGACTCTATGTATACTAATAAAGTATGGATCTTAGACAATGCTCCTAAAGGGGTGATACCCATAGGTTGCAAATGGTTGTTTAAAAAAAAGATGGGTGTAGATGGGAAAGTAGAGACTTTTAAAGCTAGACTGGTAGCTAAAGGTTTTTGTCAAAGACCTGGTTTGGACTACGATGAAATCTTTTCTCCAGTGGCTATGCTAAAGTCTATTCGGATCCTACTTGCTATAGCTGCACACTATGACTACGAGATCTGGCAAATGGATGTCAAAACTGTATTTCTAAATGGTGATTTAGAAGATTGCGTATATATGTCTCAACCAGAGGGATTTGTAGTCAGTAGGAGCAGTGAAAAAGCATGTAGGTTGCTTAAATCCATTTATGGACTAAAGCAAGCATCACGGAGATGGAACATCTGTTTTGATGATGCTATCAAAGAGTTTGATTTCATCAAAAATCCAGATGAACCATGTGTATAAAAGGATAATTTGGGAGTATAGTATCGTTTCTTATTTTGTATGTAGACGATATATTCTTAATCGGTAATGACATACCGTCATTACAAGCGGTAAAAATTTGGCTATCAAAAAGATTTTCTATGAAAGATTTGGGTGAAGCATCTTGTATACTGGGTATTCAGATTTATAGAGATAGATCTAAAAGGATATTAGGATTATCTCAATCTAGATACATTGGCAAAGTGCTAAAACGATATAGCATGGAAAATTCTAAGAAAGGTTTCGTACCTGCATCTCCTGGAATCTTCCTCTCTAAAAAGATGTCTCCCCAGACTGATGAAGAGAGGAAACACATGAGTCTAATTCCTTATGCCTCGACAGTAGGATTGATCATGTATGCCATGTTTGTTGGCCTTCTTGTTTTGATGATGATTTACAAACAATTTACAACTAATGTTGTTTGTCTAGTGTTTGTATTTTCGTATTTATTCTAGGCAAACAACGAATTGGAGGATGGATGGAATTGTGCCTACACGATCATATCCAATGGAGGTTGGTGGAATTGTGGAGTGAAGTAACATACAATTCAAGTTAAAGATCAAGTTCAAGCTTCATCCGAACGTGTACCAAGTTGAGCTACAATGAAGATCAAGATTGCTTGGGTAATGTAGTTTAGGGTTTTATATTATGTGTGTTAGATACTCTAAGCTCAATATTACACACACACACACACACACATTATATTGGTTTTCATGTATATATATATAGTTTCATATATACATATATATTTTGGTTTCCATGTATATATATAGGTATATATATACATACATAGTTTTGAGTTTTCATGTTCATAAATATGAGATTACACATTTCATATTTATTATTGTGTTTTGGTTTAGCTATATAGATATGAAACAAATTTACATTCATATATATATTCATATGTTTCATACTCTATTGTGTTTTTGATAACATTGCATAAAATATGCAATTTTGTGAAAATATTGTCTTATTAGTTTATAGACTTCAATATCAGTTTATACATGTTTTACTAAGTCTATAAAAACATTTCACAAAGTTTCAAAAGTTGGTTTATGTCAAAACATCAAAATTCAAGTATCTCATATTTTCATGTTTTGGACTATTTTATAAAATGATGATATTTTTCATTTGGGAAGTCCTTTTTCGAAACCAGTCGTTGTAGCATGTTTATTATCATGTCTATAATCATTCCCCAAAGTTTTATATTTTTTGGAATTTATTTGATATTTTTAAACAGGGTTTTAAAATCAGTTTTCTGAGTATCAGTATTCGGTCGACCGCACCGGTCGACCGATCATTTGATCTTTCATCACTGGGCGACAGAGAGTCTATCGGTCGACCGGTCCGGTCGACCGAAAGCTCCATCGGTCGACTGACGAGATTTCCGGTCGACCGACGAAAGAGCCGTTGCTTTCCCAACGGCTATTTCTGAGCTAGTTTGCTGGGGTTTTTTGATCATTCTGTTTTGGGGGTTTTACTGAGATCTTGAGTGGGTATAAATACCCAATTGCTGATCTCTCTTCAACTCTCTAAGAAGTTTTAAAAGAAGGTTTTAAAATAGTTTAACAAGGGTTTAAACTTGTTTAGTGTGTGTTTAAGTTTGGTTTAAGAAGCTTTTAAGCAATTGAGGGTTTGAGTTTGTGAATTCAATTTCACAAGAACAAGTGGAGATCATCCTTGGTGTTTGAGCATTCATTCTTCTCCCTCTCTCTTGTCATCTATAGAGAAGTTTCCTTAAACTCAATTCTAGCATTTTATAAGTTTTGTTCTTAATTTCATAAGCTAGATTTAATATTGAGTTTATATTGTTTTATCTCTTTGTTCACACACAACCTATTGAGCTTATAGTATTTACATTCATAGTATATTTTGGGTTGTGGGATTTGTGACTTAGAGTTGTGCTTAATTGAGTTCTCACTTTGTTTAGAGAACAATCATTTGATTTATATTGTGCTTATTGTGAGATTCACTTTGTAATACACTTGTACACCGAGTGAGGAGTGTGTGGTGAGAGACGGGGTCGAATCCAAGAGGAGTGGCGTCGGTTGACGTGCCTAGGGAGAGGTTGTAACCGAGCACTTGAGGAGGAGGACACGGGCTAGGACCAACACTTAGTGTGTGAGGTGTGATTGCATAGTGATTGTATTGTGAGGTGTAAACGTTGTTCGGGTGAACGTAGAAAACCCGGTTGTGATAGTGGAGTATCTCCTCGAGGTGAGGAGCGGGGACGTAGGTCGTGGGGACCGAACCTCGTAAACATATCGCTTTGTTTGTGATTGCATTGGCGCACTTGTTTTTCATGTTCATATCTTACATCGCCATTGTGTATTGCTTGTTGATCATCTTGCCCTATCACACTTGTAGTTATTGTTTACCCTTGTGTTAGTTTGCATATCCTTTCACATATCTTTTGTATATCTCTTTGTTAGGATATATCATCTTGTGTTAGTTTTATATCCTTGAACATACATTGCCTATATCTCTTTGTTAGGATATATTACTTTGTGTATATTGCATATTCTTGCTCATAAGTAATTATATATCATCTTGTAAGAATATACTTGTTAATTAATTTTTAATTGGTATCTTAATCGGATTAGATTAGCATAAGACCCTAATCACCCCCCCTCTAGGGTCTAACATTTGGTATCAGAGCTTGGTGCTCTTTGATTTAAGGTCTAACCGTCTTGAGTTAAAGATCCAAGTTATCTTATTTGTGCTAATCTAGTTATGATTACTTTTGTCTTGCTTGCATATTTTCACATATTCATCATGAATATGAATATATTTCGTTTAGGCTATGAATCAAATGTTGCTCCTAAATTCATTAATTTTTCCTATGCTCAATGGGCTTCTAGATTTAAAATATTTGTTGAATCTAGAAATATCAACTTATGGGAAGTTATTGATTGTGCTTATATTGTGCCCACATTGGAGAAATCCAAGTGGAGCGATCATGATAATAAAATGTTTACAATGAACAAGCTTTTATTAGAATTTATGCTTAATGCTTTTGACTCATCCTTTTCTAACAAATTTGTTCATTTTGATAGTGCTTACAAACTTTGGAAATTTATTGAAGCACATCAAGGGGACTTGGAGGCAATCCGACAAGCTTTGGAGGATTCTTCTTCAAGTTCATGTGGAGCATCATGCACACGACCACAAGAGGATAACTCTTGTGTAGTAAGCGATTCCGATTCCGATAATGATTTATCTATTGATGAACTCGCTTGTGCATATGAAAGATTATCTCATGCCTATGCTAAATTGCAAAATAATTTTATTGATCTTAAGAGCAAGCATATTAGTTTAAAATCCGATCATGAGTCGCTAGCTTCCAAACTTGATATTGTTGTTAAAGAGAATGCTATTTTGAAAGAAAACAATGAGTTATTAAGTTTGGAAAATAATAACATGTCCTCATCTATTGCTAGCTTAACTCATGCTAAAAATGATGCCATGATAGAAGTAGAAACTATTAGAAATGAGTTTAATTCTTTTAGAAATGATCATGTTTCATCTACTTCTATTTCCAATGCTTGTATGCCTAAAAATGAGCTGGATCATGTTAAAGAACGCATATCATCTTTAGATTTAACCCTTAAAACATGCATTGTAGATAATAAGAAACTTATGGACTTGGGTGCAAAGTCTCATACTACATCTTCTAAACCCGTACACTTTGCACACTTGTATAGAAAAGCTTATAAATGTTCTATTTGCGGTCGTAAAGGCCATCTAGCTAAGTTTTGCTATGATGCACACAAACATAATAATGTCAATGCTCCTTGTGCATCTCATATAGCTTCTTCATCACATGTACACACACATGCACCCATTATTCATCATAAGCATGCTAATGTGTATCATTGTGATTTTTGTGGTAGAGTTGGTCACTTAGCCAAGTTTTGTTTTGATTTGCGAAAAGTTTCTAAATCGCAAAATATTTCAAGTAGACCAACAATATTTCAAAATGTTTCTCATTTGCAAAACAATCTTAAAAGACTACCTTTATTTGCAAATGTTCCTCGTGCAAATCCACATGGTCAACATAACCAAATGCATCATCTTCATTGCACATATTGCAATCGAATGGGTCATTTGCATAATTATTGTTATGACCGGATCCGTGCACCATATGCGCCTAAGAGGGTTCATAACCCTAAGGCTTTGAGCTTTATTGATAGGGGTCATGTCCCTAAACTCTTTGGTATTAAGGATACTTGGGTACCAAAACATGGTTGATTTTTAAACCAAGAACTTTGTCACTTTTTTATTTTTTATGTCTTGGTTTTGAAAATATTTTAAAATTTTTTTGAATATGAAAACAATTTTTCTTTGATAAATTATTTTGTTTTCATGATTATTAGTTTCGTTTTGATGAGAGGTTTGTACTTATATAACCCTCCGGGTTTATTGGGTGTTTATTCCCAAATCATGTTTACCGGATGCTAGAATGATTATATGGGTTAGAACAAGCTTAAGAGCTTGATATATTGTTGCCTCTCTTGAAATTCTTTTTGTTAAAGATTTTTGTTTTGATTGATTGTTTTGAATTCATTATACTTCACTTATATGATGATATTTATGTGTTTGTGCTTATGGATCATCTATTCGTGGTTTATGATGTATTCTATGAGTGGTTTGATCAAGTTCTTCATTGATCAAACATCGTTTTTGGATATGAACTTTGATTTATGATTTCTTTTGGTTGATTTGTTTTCATTTGAAAACTCTTTGCATGATTCTCATGTTCCTCTTCTTTTGATTTCATAAATCTATTCATTTACATGGTTTTTATAATGAGACACTATCTTTATAATGTCATATCATTATGTGTCCTCATTGTATCTTGTTTGTATGTGAGTAATGCTTAGCGTATCTTTTCATTTATGCTTGCACACATATTTGCCATGATCTTTCATTGTCTATATTCTATATGGCATTTTGATAGGGGGAGCAATCCCTTATATTTCTTGTTTGATACTCACCTATGCTTATTGATAGGGGGAGCTTTCGCTCTCTTAATTCTTTTGTCCCCTTTTTGATGTTGTCAAAGGGGGAGAAATATTGTGAGTATATTCTTTCTTGTTTATATGCATGATATATTATACTTTGTATATTCATTTCCTTTCATGCATATATCATTTTTATAAATTGTTTTTCATCATCAAAAAGGGGGAGATTGTTGGCCTTCTTGTTTTGATGATGATTTACAAACAATTTACAACTAATGTTGTTTGTCTAGTGTTTGTGTTTTCGTATTTATTCTAGGCAAACAACGAATTGGAGGATGGATGGAATTGCGCCTACACGATCATATCCAATGGAGGTTGGTGGAATTGTGGAGTGAAGCAACAAACAATTCAAGTTAAAGATCAAGTTCAAGCTTCATCCGCACGTGTACCAAGTTGAGCTACAATGAAGATCAAGATTGCTTGGGTAATGTAGTTTAGGGTTTTATATTATGTGTGTTAGATACTCTAAGCTCAATATTACACACACACATTATATTGGTTTTCATGTATATATATATAGTTTCATATATACATATATATTTTGGTTTCCATGTATATATATAGGTATATATATACATACATAGTTTTGAGTTTTCATGTTCATAAATATGAGATTACACATTTCATATTTATTATTGTGTTTTGGTTTAGCTATATAGATATGAAACAAATTTACATTCATATATATATATTCATATGTTTCATACTCTATTGTGTTTTTGATAACATTGTATAAAATATGCAATTTTGTGAAAATATTATCTTATTAGTTTATAGACTTCAATATCAGTTTATACATGTTTTACTAAGTCTATAAAAATATTTCACAAAGTTTTAAAAGTTGGTTTATGTCAAAACATCAAAATTCAAGTATCTCATATTTTCATGTTTTGGACTATTTTGTAAAATGATGATATTTTTCATTTGGGAAGTCCTTTTTCGAAACCAGTCATTGTAGCATGTTTATTATCATGTCTATAATCATTCCCCAAAGTTTTACATATTTTGGAATTTATTTGATATTATTAAACAGGGTTTTAAAATCAGTTTTCTGAGTATCAGTATTCGGTCGACCGCACCGGTCGACCGATCATTTGATCTTTCATCACTGGGCGATAGAGAGTCTATCGGTCGACCGGTCCGGTCGACCGAAAGCTCCATCGGTCGACTGACGAGATTTCCGGTCGACCGACGGAAGAGTCGTTGCTTTCCCAACGGCTATTTCTGAGCTGGTTTGTTGGGGTTTTTTGGTCATTCTGTTTTGGGGGTTTAACTGAGATCTTGAGTGGGTATAAATACCCAATTGCTGATCTCTCTTCAACTCTCTAAGAAGTTTTAAAAGAAGGTTTTAAAATAGTTTAACAAGGGTTAAACTTGTTTAGTGTGTGTTTAAGTTTGGTTTAAGAAGCTTTTAAGCAATTGAGGGTTTGAGTTTGTGAATTCAATTTTACAAGAGCAAGTGGAGATCATCCTTGGTGTTTGAGCATTCATTCTTCTCCCTCTCTCTTGTCATCTATAGAGAAGTTTCCTTAAACTCAATTCTAGCATTTTATAAGTTTTGTTCTTAATTTCATAAGCTAGATTTAATATTGAGTTTATATTGTTTTATCTCTTTGTTCACACACAACCTATTGAGCTTATAGTATTTACATTCATAGTATATTTTGGGTTGTGGGATTTGTGACTTAGAGTTGTGCTTAATTGAGTTCTCACTTTGTTTAGAGAACAATCATTTGATTTATATTGTGCTTATTTTGAGATTCACTTTGTAATACACTTGTACACCGAGTGAGGAGTGTGTGGTGAGAGACGGGGTCGAATCCAAGAGGAGTGGCGCGGTTAACGTGCCTAGGGAGAGGTTGTAACCGAGCACTTGAGGAGGAGGACACGGGCTAGGACCAACACTTAGTGTGTGAGGTGTGATTGCGTAGTGATTGTATTGTGAGGTGTAAACGTTGTTCGGGTGAACGTAGAAAACCCGGTTGTGATAGTGGAGTATCTCCTCGAGGTGAGGAGCGGGGACGTAGGTCGTGGGGACCGAACCTCGTAAACATATCGCTTTGTTTGTGATTGTATTGGCGCACTTGTTTTTCATGTTCATATCTTACATCGCCATTGTGTATTGCTTGTTGATCATCTTGCCCTATCACACTTGTAGTTATTGTTTACCCTTGTGTTAGTTTGCATATCCTTTCACATATCTTTTGTATTTCTCTTTGTTAGGATATATCATCTTGTGTTAGTTTTATATCCTTGAACATACATTGCCTATATCTCTTTGTTAGGATATATTACTTTGTGTATATTGCATATTCTTGCTCATAAGTAATTATATATCATCTTGTAAGAATATACTTGTTAATTAATTTTTAATTGGCATCTTAATCGGATTAGATTAGCATAAGACCCTAATCATCCCCCCTCTAGGGTCTAACAATGTTATGTACTAGACCAGATATCACTTATTCACTCAGTTTGGTAAGTAGATACCAATCTAATCTTGGAGAAGAGCACTGGAAAGCGGTCAAAAATATACTTAAGTACCTGAAAAGGACTAAAGAGTTATTTTTGATATATGGTATAAGTGACCTCCAAATGGAGGTTTTTTCCGACTCTAGCTTTCAGAGCGATATTGATGATAGTAAATCTGTTTCAGGATATGTTTTTACCCTCAACAGAGGGGCTGTCAGTTGGAAAAGTTCCAAGCAGGACACAGTCGCAGACTCTACTATAGAAGCCGAATACATTGCGGCAAATGATGCAGCCAAAGAAGCTGTCTGGATGAGGAAGTTTCTTTCAGAGCTGGAAGTTGTTCCCACCATTAAAGATCCAGTACCTTTATACTATGATAGTAATGTTGCAATAGCTCTGACAAAGAAATCCCGGTCTCACCATAAGTCCAGACACATTCTGAGGAAGTATCACTTGATCATGGAGATAGTTGATCGCCAAGACATCAAGATTGAAAGAGTAGACACAAAAGATAATATAGCAGATCCATTCACAAAGATAATTGCTCGTACACAATTTGAAAACTTGTTGAGCTATTGGGTATTAGATACTAAAATGATCGACCTTAGTGCAAGTAGGAGTTTGTTAGATATAGGTGCCCTGTAGGGAATAATTGTATATTATAACAGGACCTATATGAATATAACATCATTGTTCAAAATGATAGTATGCTATTTTGGTCAGTATTTATCTGGTATTTTTTAAATACAGATATAGTTCTTAGAATGATACTAGACTATCACACATTTCGGATATAATCGTAATGAAGAGATCTGATTTGTCGTTAACGTATATTCTTAAATAAGTTGATGAAGTGTTAAAATGGGACATCATCACTTTGGGAAGACTAGTGTATACTCTATTCCTCCTTTGGTAGGATGATGATCCATCTCTTGGATCATTGATGTGAGACATCATGATATAGTATACAGGTGACTCATTAGTGAATGAGTTGGCAGAACGACTCACTGAGAACATCTAGTTGGTAATTATACTTAACTGTCAAATAAAAGTTCTCAAGTGATATAGTAAATAAGTAGTCTCTTGATCTGAGGCATGAGTGTAATATCTTACATGTCAGTATAGGTGTACTTAGATTTTTAACTAACCACAGTTCTCAATGAGTTGTGCATAACGGTTCTTGTTGGGTGCATCCCGAGACATAAGTAGATATTGAGATGCCAAAATGAGATTCGTCTCTCCTAGTATAGGGGGTTGATGTCATAAGATTGTTTGATATAACTATAACCAGGAAATCCTTGGCCGAGGTAAATAAGATAAACTAAGTGTCAGTTTGATCTTATAGGTTATGAGTTTAATATCAACAAACACTAATCGAGCTATTAGGGTTTGATAGTTTTCCATACCCTAGGCTCGATGGTTTGACATGGTTTGACGAAGAGACCGGACTGTATAATATTATCACTGAGTGGTCCTGATAAAATTGTGTTAACATCTTGCAGACATTTATTACAACTTATACCCGGGTAGTCTTCATGTGTAGCTAGCACCTCTGTTGTACTTGTGGATATCATCCACTATCGAGTTCTTAAGTTGGGCCCTAGAGTCACACCAAGCGTGTATTTGAATCCTATGAAACACAATTTATATAGTGATGCATATGATTGATACGCATATATGATTTTACCAGATACACATAAACGGTTATGCATATCGGTAAAATCAGAATGCTATGTGCTTAGAAAATGAATTCCATTATTTTTCCTATAAAATTAACTTTTAGTCAACTAGTTGACTTTTTCGTCAATAGTTGACTTTTGGTCAACTTATTGATTTTTTGGTCATATGATGACTTATTAATCAATGATTGGAAAATTACAAAATATCGTATTTATGAAATATTGTATTGATATGGTATTTTCATTTATGAAATACTCACTTTATTATACCTTGATTAATGAGTCATAAGATGAGTCATTAAGGTGGTATGGTTTGGAAACATGGTTTTAGCACATAGTTTTGATTCTTCATGACTCTTTGCATGACTCATGAGATGAGTCATTGCATGACTCATGAAAGGAATCATTACATTTATATGACTTATGGCATGACTCATGATATGAGTCATGACATATTTCACTCTATATATATGAGCTTTCTTTCTTATGGAAATGTTAATGAAAAAGAAGAAATTTTCAAAACCGACCCAAACCATGTTTTTATTTTCAAAACCGACCCACTTTTTTTATTTATCAAAATCGACCCACTTTTTGTCACGTCAGCTTAATCCCATTCTTAAACAGTCGGGGTTGACAACCCCGACTGTTTAGGAGATTGTTAAACCCCAATTAGAAGTCTTAAACCCGGTTTTTGCTGTCCTAAATAGTTAGGGTTGGCAACCCCGACTAATTAGGAAATAAGATTAAGTTGAGTGGCAAAAAGTGAGTCGATTTTGATAAATAAAAAAAGTGGGTCGGTATTGAAAATAAAAATATGATTTGAGTCAGTTTTGAAAATTTCTTCTAATGAAAAATTGGCTAAGTGGTTTTTTTCATAATAGAATAAAAGAGAGCTCCCTTCTTACTAAACTCTAGCAATCTTTGAGCAAGAAAAAGTAGTAGGATTTTAAAGTACCCCGGGGTGGACATCTTGCCTTGTGTTTCAAGAAGACTCCGATTTTATCAAGCTCACTTGAAGACTTGGAGATCCACTACGAGGAGATTTACTACTACAAGGATCAAGAGCTAGGGGTTATTCGATCTTCCATCGAATCACGCTTCGAAAGTATGACATTCTAACTCTTGTGTGCTCTCTTAAATATAGGGATCATGTTAGATTTAATTAGAATGGTCCTATTTTGTATTTCATGCTCTCTACATGCTTAGTATAATTATACATATAGTCTTCCGTTGCGTAATTTGCATGTAATTAGCATGAATTTCCTTCATGGTATCAGAGCCATGGTTCCATCTAATTAAATCTTAACATGAATATCTAACTCATAGAGGTCTTTGTTCTTGGTTCTAATTACTAGTTTAATTAAAAGATGTTTTAATAAAACTAGTTAATTTAATCAAGTTGTTTTGTCATTAGTTGTACTAGTTGTTGATTCAAAAATATGATTTTTGGTTCATAAGTTTTTAGGAGTAAAAACACTTGTATAAATTACAAAACACTTTTTTACAACAAGTGCAGTTGTATGTTAGAAGCATGATAGTTCTATTTGACTTAGGATAACCCTTATGTTATCTAGTTTTCCAATTTGTTGCATAACTAGATAGATGCATATTTCTTAATGTTGATTAAGTTATATGTTTTATATCATCTTGCGTGGATGCTATGTTTATGGATGGTAGTGGACAACGATTCTCTTACATTTATTGTATTGATGTAATATAGCTAGAAATGTAATATTATTTTTGACCTTTTCCCTCCCTGAGCATGGGCTACGCCTGCGGGTTTAGGCACTTGCTCACCGATCATAGGCTACGCCTACGGGTATAGGCCCTTGTTCGGGTGGGAGGAGGGGTATGGTTGTTAAGTTTAGTTATTTCATTTATGGTTTGTATTTTACATTCAATGCAATATTATTACCCATCCTACGAGATAATTTTTCCATTATAAATGGGGCTTGCATGTCCTATGTATATATGATTGTAATAATACAGGATTTGCAATGGAGCTATCATTGCAAGGAGTTGCAAATTGCTTGCCAAAATGTAATTAGTGTAGCTACATTTTATTCCTTTAGCTATCCACTACCATTCCATATTGCTATTACATATGTTGGTTGTGCCCCAATTGTAGATGTCAATACAATTGGATATTATATTCTGTAATGTTTATATCTCTATCTCACTAGAGAATAGTTTTTATTATAAAAACTTATTTTTAAACTTTGTGAGACATGGCAATAAGTGTTTTTTGACCATAGAGTGGTGAGACCGACATTAACATAACATTAGTGTGAAAGATAAATAAACCTAAAGCAGTTAAAAGAGATGTATTTAGAACGAACTTTTAACTAGTGTCTAGGAAAGTAATTATGAGATATAGCTCATAGGGTGATACCCAACTTAAGATTAGGGGTGATGCCCAATCTTTCGCGCTATAGTCTTAAAAAGCGGTGATTATTTAATTAAGGTCCGATGAATATTCCCGGTGAATATTTCGGAACCCTCCCACCAATTTTGTACTTACCTGACTAGTTTAATTATTGCAAGTATAAATATAGAGCATCTTTAAACTATATCAAGTTTGATTACGGTAAAAGATTTATGAAATCTTCCGTAGCCCTCCATCATTTCAGTTGAATACTACTAAGCTTATAAATACTTTGTTTGTTGGCTATCGTCAAGGCAATACTATTCTATGGCTAAGTAGTATTCATCTGTATATAAGATATAATGATAGCTTAAGTTGGTTGTGCAACTTTGTTGCCTTTCGTCAAGAGTATGCATAAGTTAAATTTAAGCCGGTCAAGAAATGATGGGTCCAAACTTAACTAGTATTTTATGATTTGTTCGCCATCGTCAAGGTCATAAAAGACTAGGGGCGAAATCATATAAAGAATTACAAGAATGTAAAAGACAGAAAATGTCTACTAATTATTGAGTATATCGATTTGTTGGCCATCGTCAAGGTTGATACATTCAATGATAATTGGATCTTGATCCTACTTGAAAATAAGGGGTTGTTTTCCAATCACCTCTTATAAAGGTTTTGAGGGACTCGAAAAATAGTGGGAGGCATAACTTAGAAAAAATGAACCAAATCTATTTTATGTATTGAACATTTGCTAAAATATTTTTTTCCTCTCTTTCAGGCCATTATGTCTGGCTTAAAACTCATACTAGAACAGAACAAGTTAACCGGTCCTAACTACAAAGACTAGTTGAGGAATGTTAAAATTGCCCTAACTTATGACAAAGTAGCATATGTCCTCACAACGCCGGTACCCGTTCTAGGCCCAGAACCTACTGTAGCGGATAATGAAATCCGCATAAAGTGGGATATAGATTGTTCACTTGCTCAATGTCTCACAATTGTCTCTATGGATTTGGTCCATCAGAGGCAACATGAGAATGTGGATGTCAGATCCATATTTCGTAATACAGAAGAACTGTATGGCGAGCAACCACGACAAATGAAGTACGCGGCGTCTAGGAATTTGTTCCAGACGAAAATGACTGTGGGATCTTCTGTTTGGGACCACATCCTCAAAATGATCGCCTATGTCAATGAGCTTGAACTTTTGAACGCAGGCCTAGATGCAGATAGATATACAGATATCGTTCTGCAGTCTTTGACACCAACCTACTCCCGATTCATATCATAGTTCTTGATGATGAATCTGGAGCCCACTCTTACTGCTCTGCTTAATTTGTTAAGACAGGAGGAGAGTACTATAAAAAGGGATAAACACCAGCCTTGGTTATAGGGAAATCTTCTTCCACTTCTAGCAAACTGGTTGCCAAGAAAAAGGGAATAAAGAAAACTACTAAACCAAAGAAAGGTGTTAAGAAGGCTGTCAAGAAGGACAAAGGGAAGGCAAAAAATGACGACTGCAGAATGCTTCTATTGTCACAAGTCAGGACACTAGAAAAGAAACTGTCCTGAATTCCTAGCCTCACTCATCAAGAAGAAGCAAGTTGTTGCTTCATCTTCAGGTTCGTTGGTTACTCAGAATTGTTTTTCTATAAATCCTACATTTTGGGTATTAGATACTGGATCAGGATCTCACAGCTGTAATTTGTTACAGGGGCTGAGAAGTTATAAAAGAACTTGATGCTGGATGGATGACCCTACAAGTTGGTAATGGTGCAATAGTTGCAGCAGTTGCAGTTGGGGATTTTCATCTAGCTTTACAAAATGGAAACATTTTGATTTTGAATAGTTTCTATTTTGTACCAACTATGATGTGTAATATAATATCCATATCTTTATTAGATAAAGATGGATATATGTTCAAGTTGGAAAACAATGTTATGAATATCATATATAATCAAAAGTTGATTGCTTATGGAATATTGTGTAATGGTATCTATATTCTTAATCAAAACACAATTCTGAATACTCATCACACTAATAAAAGAAAGCATTCAGTTATGAACGACGCTTTCTTATGGCATTGTAGACTTGGTCAGGTTAATAAAGAAAGACTTGGCGAGCTACATAAGCATGAATATTTAGATCCAATTGACTTTAAGTCTTATGATACTTGCAAGTCTTGTCTTAAAGGTAAAATGAGCAAGACTCCATTTACGGGAACTGGAGCAAGAGTTATAGAACTCTTAGGACTAATACATAGTGATGTATGTGGTCCTATTTCTACAATGGCCAGAAGTAGCTACTCCTACTTTATTACTTTTACTGATGATTTTTTAAGATTTGGACATGTGTTTTTGATGAAACACAAGTCTGAAGAATTTGAGAAATTTATCGAGT
Organism: Asparagus kiusianus; assembly: GCA_022839385.1. NCBI lineage: Eukaryota > Viridiplantae > Streptophyta > Magnoliopsida > Asparagales > Asparagaceae > Asparagus > Asparagus kiusianus. Next base: position 1,088,805 of record BQKN01000108.1, on the reverse strand, counting down.
ATAAAAATGAAGTAGAGAACCAAACGAGCAAGAAAGTTAAAATTCTTCGATCGGATCGAGGAGGTGAATACTTAAGCTTGGAATTCTTGGGTTTTTTAAAAGAGAATGAGATTCTCTCTCAGGTTACTCCACCCTTTACACCACAGCATAACGGCGTGTCAGAAAGGAGGAATCGTACCCTATTAGATATGGTACTTTTCATGATGAGTAACGCTGAGTTACCTTTTTTATTCTGGGGATATGCGTTGGAAACAGCAGCACACTTACTAAATAGTGTTCCAACTAAAGCAGTGCCTAAACCTCCATATGAGATATGGTATGGGATGAAACCACATCTTAATTATATTAAGATTTGGGGATGTCATGCTTATATAAAAAAGCAAGATCCTAAAAAGTTAGAGGCACGCTCAGTATTGTGTAAATTTGTAGGATATCCAAGGAATTTCTATGGATATCAATTCTACCACATCGATGAACAAAAGATAATTATTTCTCGGTATGCTACCTTCTTGGAGAAGGAATTTCTTAAAAAAGAAATTAATGGGAGCATGGTAGAACTGGAAGAAATTTCTGAGTTACAAATCAATACTGATATTTTAGTAGAAACAAAAAATTCAGTTGTACCAAAAGAACCTCAACCACTCCGCAGATATCTAAGGCGATCTCATGCACCTAAGACAATGTGATTTTCTCATTGAAGGTAGCATGTTAGATCACGTCATAGATGATGACGAACCATTGAATTATCAGCAAACCTCTCAGAGTAGGGACTCTGTTGCTTAGCATGATGCAATGAAATCCGAAATAGACTCTATGTATACTAATAAAGTATGGATCTTAGACAATGCTCCTAAAGGGGTGATACCCATAGGTTGCAAATGGTTGTTTAAGAAAAAGATGGGTTTAGATGGGAAAGTAGAGACTTTTAAAGCTAGACTGGTAGCTAAAGGTTTTCGTCAAAGACCTGGTTTGGACTACGACGAAACCTTTTCTCCAGTGGTTATGCTAAAGTCTATTCGGATCCTACTTGCTATAGCTGCTCACTATGACTACGAGATCTGGCAAATGGATGTCAAAACTACATTTTTAAATGGTGATTTAGAAGGGTGCATATATATGTCTCAACCAGAGGGATTTGTAGTCAGTGGGAGCAGTGGAAAAGCATGTAGGTTGCTTAAATTCATTTATGGACTGAGACAAACATCACGGAGATGGAACATCTGTTTTGATGATGCTATCAAAGCGTTTGGTTTTATCAAAAATCCAGATGAACCATGTGTATAAAAGGATAATTTGGGAGTATAGTATCGTTTCTTATTATGTATGTAGACGATATACTCTTAATCGGTAATGACATACCGTCATTACAAGCGGTAAAAATTTGGCTATCAAAAAGATTTTCCATGAAAGATTTGGGTGAAGCATCATGTATACTGGGTATTCAGATTTATAGAGATAGATCTAAAAGGATATTAGGATTATCTCAATCTAGATACATTGGCAAAGTGTTAGAATGGTTTAACATGGAAAATTCTAAGAAAGGTTTCGTACCTGCATCTCCTGGAATCTCCCTCTCTAAAAAGATGTCTCCCCAGACCGATGAAGAGAGGAAATGCATGAGTCTAATTCCTTATGCCTCGACAGTAGGATCGATCATGTATGCAATGTTATGTACTAGACCGGATATCGCTTATTCACTCAGTTTGGTAAGTAGATACCAATCTAATCATGGAGAAGAGCACTGGAAAGCAGTCAAAAATATACTTAAGTACCTGAAAAGGACTAAAGAGTTATTTTTGATATATGGTAAAAGTGACCTCCAAATGGAGGCTTTTTCTGACTCTAGCTTTTAGAGTGATATTAATGATAGTAAATCTATTTCAGGATATGTTTTTACCCTTAATAGAGGGGCTGTCAGTTGGAAAAGTTCCAAGCAAGACACAGTCGCATACTCTACTATGGAAGCCGAATACATTGCGGCAAATGATGCAGCCAAAGAAGCTGTCTGGATGAGGAAGTTTCTTTCAGAGCTGGAAGTTGTTCCCACCATTAAAGATCAAGTACCTTTATACTGTGATAGTAATGCTGCAATAGCTCTGACAAAGGAACCCCGATCTCACCATAAGTCCAGACACATTCTGAGGAAGTATCACTTGATCAGGGAGATAGTTGATCGCCAAGACATCAAGATTGAAAGAGTAGACACAAAAGATAATATAGCAGATCCATTCACAAAGGCAATTTCTCGTACACAATTTGAAAAACTTGTTGAGCTATTGGGTATTAGATACTACAATGATTGGCCTTAGTGCAAGTGGGAGTTTGTTAGATTTAGGTGCCCTGTAGGGAATACCTGTAGGGAATACTTGTATATTGTAACAGGACCTATATGAATATAACATCCTTGTTCAAAATGATAGTATGCTATTTTGGTCAGTATTTATCTATTATTTTTTAAATACAGATATAGTCCTTAGAATGATACTAGACTATCAGACATTTCGGATATAATCGTAATGAAGAGATCTGATTTGTCGTTAACGTATATTCTTAAATGCTCCTAGTCGATGAAGTGTTAAAATGTGACATCATCACTTTAGGAAGACTAGTGTATACTCTATTTCTCCTTTGGTAGGATAATGATCCATCTCTTGGTGATACGAGTTGTCGTGCGAGCACCTTTGATCGCGGAATTATCAAAGGTGGGTTAAGGAGAAAACAATAAGAACACAAGAATAACTCAGGTTTTGGGCGAAGGAAAATACATTCTCTAGATTATGAGTATGCACTTTATAATCTCTCACAATCTCACTCTAGAATTGAAGAACAAGCTCTCCAAATCTCAATTACAATTTAATCTCTTTTGATTAAACTCTATGATTGTTTTTAAACCCTAAAACAATATCTTATATAGGTGTACAAACGAGAGTGGCAAAGTGGTAAATAACCAAGCCCAACCCAAACAGGAAAACACGTAAATAGAGTCCTTAAAGAATCTGGAAAACTCCAATGAGTCGACTCATGAACAGTTATGAGTCGACTCATGACCTCATATGAGTCGACTCATGACTAATGAGTCGACTGGTCAGAAACTTTTGCTAACAGGGCTTGATTTCTTGAGTCGACTCATCAAATGATGAGTCGAAGGGTCAGAGCCGAACTACGAACTAGGCTTGGTTTTGTGAGTCGACTCATGACAGGCATGAGTCGACTCAACCTAATGAGTCGACTCATGTACAGTCATGAGTCGACTCACAGGCTGAAATCTGGATACTTTGACTCTTTGATTCTCTGCCTTGTTCCTTGATCTAACCTGCGTTCTCCTATACTGATTGACACCTCTATTCTCATGCTATCATGAGAATCATCTATCATTAAGCTCCCATGAGGATCGCTAAGTTCCAAAGAGAAGATACACACGTATCATGGTCCCCCTTTAGGAACTTAAAGTCCCGTTCAAGTTAGAACTTCAGCTGAGGAAACTCGGAAGCTCCTCCTTCCTTATTGAACCACTTAGCCTTGCTAGGAACTTGACCTTGACGTCTAATGAGAAATGACTCCTTCATCCGCCGTCTCGTCGTGGTCGTCTTTCGCTCCAAAATGCAATCTTCCTTCAGCGGCTCCTCTCTATCAAACCACAAGTCTTCAACATGCGGCAAGATCACCTTGTCATCACCTTCATCATCCAGCAATGGAGGCTCAAACAACTTCAAGTACTCGGCATTGATCACCGAATACGTGCCTAAGTAAGATGGTAAATCGAGCTTGAAAGCGTTGTCGCCAATCTGATCGAGAATCCAAAATGGACCATAACGTATCGGTTTTAACTTCTTCCCTTCTCTCTTTAGCCTCTCCTTACTCAATTTCAACCACACCATATCGCCCACGCCAAAGTTACAAGGAACCCGATGTTGATCATGCTTCGCTTTGTACCTTGCTTGTGACTTCTTCAATTGTGCTTCAACCGAGGCATGAATATGCGTAATCTTCTCCAGAATTGCTGAGCATGTTGTCTTTCATTCCCCTTCTTGCCGTCCTTCGTAGCTTCACTCAAAAACACGAGATCAAATGGACTCAGCGGTAATAATCCATAACAAGTCTCAAACGATAACTTTCCCGAAGATCCATGAATCGCCCGATTAAAAGCAAACTGTAAATATGGTAAGCTCTCATCCCAAGTCTTGGGATGCCTAGAATTATACCCCCGTAATATATGCACCATAGTCCGGTTGACTACCTCCGTTTGCCCGTCTGTTTGTGGATGAAAGGTCATGCTCTTCTTCAATCTAGTGTCCATCAGACTCCACAAAGAATCCCAAAAATGTCCGAGAAAACGGCTATCCCGATCCGAAATATCGAACTTGGCAACCCAAAGTGCTTCCACACATGCTCAAAGAATAACTGTGCTGCACCCACTCCCGTCATGATCTTCTTGCATGGAATTAAGATCACCATCTTACTGAACCGGTCCACCACAACGTACAAATAGTCATGCCCGCGCTTGGTAGTCGGCAACCCTCCTAGAAAATCCATAGATATGCTCTCCCACGGCCTAGAAGGAACCGGTAGTGGTAGGTACAATCCCCTCTTCCTGTTAGAAGGCTTCGAAATACAGCATAACTTACACCCTCCAACATACTTGGTCACATCATCAAGCATCCGTGACCAAAACACATGTCGCCGTAGATTGAGAAGCGTCTTCTGAATTCCAAAATGCCCTTGCACACGCGAGGTATGTGCTTCCCTAAACCATTGCAACCTATCACCCTCCTCTGGAATGCATAATGATGTCCCACGATACAACAAGCCATCTTCTCCAAGTGCATACTCCCCCCTTTAACCAGCCTTCGCCTGCTCAAACACACTACCGAAGTCTCTACTGGATGCGTACAGCTGTACACACTCCAAAGGAACCAAGGGCTGAATATGCGTCGCCACCAATAAAGCCCTTACCGACGGAGGAGATAACATATCGGCCAACTTGTTTGTCGCCCCCTTCTTGTACCTAACAATGATGTTGAAAGCCATCAAATAAGACATCCACTTCATGTGTCGCTCCTTCTGTAGCTTCGTCTGGGCATGTAAGAACTCTAACGGCTTGTGATCCGAGTGCACAACCACCTCCTTCCCCAACAAGTACACCCTCCAATACTTAATTGCCTGATAAAGTGCATAGAACTCATTATCATAGGTCGGGTAGTTCGCAATAGCACCCGAAAACATCTAAGAATGATATTCCACCGGCTTCCCATCCTGAATTAATACCGTGCCTATCGCATAACTAGACGCGTCGGTCTCCACCTCGAAAGTCCGCTGTAAATTCGGCAACACCAACACCGGTGCCTCCGAGATCTTCCTCTTTAGCAACTAAAAAGCCTCCTCATGTGTCCTCCCCCACTCGAACTGAACCTTAGCCTTTGTGAGGCTATGTAACGGTGCCGTATAAATTGAAAAATATCGAATGAACTTGCGCAAATACTAGCAAGCCCCCATGAAGCTTCTCACCTCAGTCACTATCTTCGGCGTCGGCCACTTCGTGATCACCGCCACCTTACTCGGATCTATCCTCCTCTGGCCCTTCCCCACGATGAAGCCGAGATACACCAACTCGTCCTTCCCAAACTCGCACTTCTTCCTGTTGAGCTTCAGTTGTCTGTCTTGTAACACTCTAAACACCTTCTCCACATGAACAAGATGCTCCTCCCAGGTCCTGCTGTACACTAAAATATCATCAAGGCACATAATCACAAAATCCTCTATGAAAGATCGCAACAAATCATTCATGAGCCTCATAAAAGTCGCTGGAGCATTGCATAACCCAAACGACATCACCAACCACTCGAACAGGCCTTGTTTGGTCTTGAACGCCGTCTTCCAAGTGTCTTCCTCCCGAATCCTTACCTGATGATAGCCAGACTTCAGATCCAACTTCGTGAAAAACCTCGCTCCCTCCAACTGGTCCATAAGATCATCGATCCGTGGTAGTGGGTAACGATTCTTGATCGCTATCTTGTTGAGCGCCCGGTAATCCACGCACATGCCCCAGCCTCCATTCTTTTTGGGCACCAATAACACCGGCGACCCGCAAGGTGAATAACTTGGCACTATCACTCCTGTCTCTAAGAGCTCCTGAACCTGTTTCTTAATCTCTTCAGACTCCTGTACTAATGTGTGGTATAGGCCTATGTTTGGCAAGGAACTCTCGCCAGTCAACATAATCTCATGCTCTACACCTCGCCGTAATGGTAGTCCCGTGATTTCCAAAAACAAGTCTGCATACTTGGCTTTCAAACTGTCAAGATCTCCCTCCTAAAGCTTGCTCAAGGTGGACAAGCATACCCTACTTAGCTGCTCTTCATAAGGCCGAATGAACAACAAAACGAACTTTCTGCCCGTATTCACCAACCTCTTAGCCTGAGTCACCGTCACCAAACTCGTCTCATGTGGAAGAGATGCCGAACAAAAAATGAATTGCGTGCCATCCTTGGTGAACGAATACTTTGGGCCTGCCGATCATATACCGCGTGTCTATCCCACAAGTAAGGATTGCCCAAAATAACTTGGTAAACATTCAACGGAACCACGTCGCATGTGACCTCGTCAATATACGATTCCTGGAGTGCAAATCTGAACGTACACTGGTTAACTACACTCAATCCCGCTTCCTTCTGAATCCACCCTAATGGATAGGGCTTCGGATGCTTCACCGTCTTCAATCCCAGCTTCTGTACTAATGCTTTAGATATCGTGTTCTTCTGACTCCCTGTATCTACAATGGCATCCACCAAGCTGGTCTTGACCTGCAACTTCAAAACAAAGAGCTGCTCCCTCGGGTCATCGTCTTCTTTCGCGGCTTGCTTCCCCGCCATAAGGTTGAGACTGCTATTGGGTTCAGTCATCCCGGAAACCTCTTTCGGACCCTGTGCTATCACGTACGTCTTTTTCTCCTCCTTCTTCTTTAACCCTTTCGGCTTCAGATGAGGGTACTTATCCCAGCAACGATCAGCTACGTGCCCTATCTGCTTGCAGTGATTGCATGTCAATCATGTCTTCCCCGAGTCACCCTTCTTCTCTTCCTTATGTTGAGAGCCACTAGACTTGCTTCCCGACTATTTGGAATCACCCTTCGTTTCGTTACCCTTCTTCTGTTTGCCCTCAATGGCAATTGCCTTCACGCTCACCTCTACAATCGTCTCGACCGTGAACAGCTTCATCTCCTTCCGGATATAGTTATTCAGTCGCGCCATGTACTTCATGAAGATGGAGTACTCGTCCATTGCGATGTTTAGAACCATCGCCTGCTGCTGGAACTCCGTTGTGTACTCTTGAACGGTCTGATTGAATCTGTTCCTCATGGAGTAATCCGTACCACTTGTACCAACCTCCTCATGGAACCCCACCGGATAGAACTGCTTCCTTAGTAGCTCCTTGAATTTGTTTCACGACGCCGCCTTCTTTTCCTGTTTGAAGTAGGACTTCCACCACGTCAACACGTGCCCCGAAAGCTTCAACGTCATGAACATGATCTTCTCCCTGGATGAATATCCGTAGAGAGTGAAGTACATCTCCATATGCTCAATCCAATCATCGAGCTTCTCCACATTGACACTCCCATCATAGATAGGAATCTCCTCTTTAAAATCAATCTTCAAGTTTTGGTAATAATTCTTACCCCCGGTATGTGAAACAGACTTAATAACCTCAGCCTCTTCTTTCGAATCGGATTTCTCGCGTTCTTCATCGGACTCAACAAGTTTCTTCTTACCATTCGAAAAAGATTCCTCCTTTTTGTCCCCTCCATTGATGAGACCCACGAGCTGAGTAAGAGTAGTCCCGATCGTCTCTATCTGTTTCTCTATAGCGTCAAGTCTTGCTGAGTTATCTGCTTCAGACATCGTCTCCTTCCTTATCTTCTGGACTTCTTCCAAGAAAATAAGGATCTCGCCAAACTTCTTGTATTGCGATCAAGTAAGGACCATACACAGGTTCCCTCTTCACAGGATCTAATCGCTCTGATGCCAACTTGATACGAGTTATCGTGCGAGCACCTTTAATCACGGAATTATCAAAGGTGGGTTGAGGAGAAAACAATAAGAACATAAGAATGACTCAGGTTTTGGGCGAAGAAAAATACCTTCTTTAGATTATGAGTATGCACTTTACAATCTCTCACAATCTCACTCTAGAATTGAAGAACAAGCTCTCCAAATCTCAATTACAATTTAATCTCTCTTGATTAAACTCTCTGATTGTTTTTAAACCCTAAAATAATCCCTTATATAGGTGTACAAACGAGAGTGGCAAAGTGGTAAATAACCAAGCCCAACCCAAACAGGAAAATGCGTAAATAGAGTCCTTAACGAATCTGGAAAACTCCGATGAGTTGACTCATGAACAGTTATGAGTCGACTCATGACCTCATATGAGTCGACTCATAACTGATGAGTCGACTGGTCAGAAACTTTTGCTAACAGGGCTTGATTTCTTGAGTCGACTCATCAAATGATGAGTCAACCGGTCAGAGCTGAACTTCGAACTAGGCTTGCTTTCGTGAGTCGACTCATGACAGGCATGAGTCGACTCAACCTGATGAGTCAACCCATGTACAGTTATAAGTCGACTCATAGGCTAAAATCTGGATACGTTGACTCTTCGATTCTCTGCCTCATTCCCCGCTCCAACCTACGTTCTCCTGTATTGATTAACACCTCTATTCTCATACTATCATGAGAATCATCTATCCTCAAGCTCCCATGAGGATCACTAAGTTTCAAAGAGAAGATACACCCGTATCACTTGGATCATTGATGTGAGACATCATGATATAGTATACAGGTGACTCATTAGTGAATGAGTTGACTGAACGACTCACTGAGAACATCTAGTTGGTAATTATACTTAACTGTCAAATAAAAGTTCTCAAGTGATATAGTACATAAGTAGTCTCTTGACCTGAGGTATGAGTGTAATATCTTACATGTTAGTATATGTATACTTAGACTTTTACCTAACCACAGTTCTCAATGAGTTGTGCATAACGGGTCTTGTTGGGTGCATCCCGAGACATAAGTAGATATTGAGATGCCAAGATGAGATTCTTCTCTCCCAGTATAGGGGGTTGATGTCATAAGATTGTTTGATACAACTATAGCCAGGAAATCATTGGCCAAGGTAAATAAGATAAACTGAGTGTCAGTTTGATCTTATAGATTATGAGTTTAATATCAACAAACACTAATCGAGCTATTAGGGTTTGACAGTTTTTCATACCCTAGGCTTGATAGTTTGACATGGTTTGACGAAGAGACCGAACTGTATAATATTATCACTGAGTGGTCCTGATAAAATTGTGTTCACATCTTGCAGACATTTATCACAACTTATACATGGGTAGTCTTCATGTGTAGCTAGCACCTCTGTTGTACTTGTGGATATCATCCACTACCAAGTTCTTAAGTTGGGCCCTAGAGTCACACCAAGCGCGTACTTGAATCCTATGAAACACAATTTATAGAGTGATGCGTATGATTGATACGCATATATGATTTTACCGGATACACATAAACGGTTATGCATATCGGTAAAATCAGAATGTTATGTGCTTAGAAAATGAATTCCAGTATTTTTCCTATAAAATTAACTTTTAGTCAACTAGTTGACTTTTTGGTCAACGCATTGATTTTTTGGTCATATGATGACTTATTAATCAATGATTGGAAAATTATGAAATGCCGTATTTATGAAATAATGTATTGATGTGGTATTTTCATTTATAAAATACACACTTTATTATACCTTGATTAATGAGTCATGAGATGAGTCATTAAGGTGGTATGGTTTGGGAACATGGTTTTAGCACATAGTTTTGATTCTTCATGACTCTTTGCTTGACTCATAAGATGAGTCATTGCATGACTCATGAAAGGAATCATTACATTTATATGACTCATGGCATGACTCATGAGATGAGTCGTGACATATTTCACTCTATATATTTGAGCTCTCTTTCTTATGGAAAGGTTAATGAAAAAGAAGAAATTTTCAAAACCGACCCAAACCAGGTTTTTATTTTAAAAACCGACCCACTTTTTTTATCAAAATCGACTCATTTTTTGCCACGTCAGCTTAATCTCATTCTTAAACAGTCGGAGTTGGTAACCCCGACTGTTTAGGAGATTATTAAACCCCAATTAGAAACCTTAAACCCGATTTTTACTGTCCTAAATAGTCGGGGTTGGCAATCCTGACTAATTAGGAAATGAGATTAAGTTGAGTGGCAAAAAGTGAGTCGATTTTGATAAAAAAAAAAGTGGGTCGATTTTGAAAATACATGATTTGGGTTGGTTTTAAAAATTTCTTCTAATGAAAAATTGGCTAAGTGGTTTTTTCCATAAGAGAATAAAAGAGAGTTCTCCTCTTACTAAACTCTAGCAATCTTTGAGCAAGAGGAAGTAGTAGGACTTTAAAGTACCCCGGGGTGGATATCTTGCCTTGTGTCTCAAGAAAACTCTAATTTTATCAAGCTCACTTGAAGACGTAGAGATCCACTACGAGGAAATTTACTACTACAAGGAACAAGAGCTAGGTGTTATTCGATCTTCCATCGAATCACGCTTCGAAAGTATGACTTTCTAACTCTTGTGTGCTCTCTTTAATATAGGGATCATGTTAGATTTAATTAGGATGGTCCTATTTTGTATTTCATGCTCTCTACATGCTTAGTATAATTATATATATAGTCTTCCGTTGCGTAATTTGCATGTAATTAGCATGAATTTCCTTCATAGAAGGCATCAACCAAATGAAGCCCGAGAAACTAGTTTCACTCTCCGAACAATAACTGCTCGACTCCGACACAAAAGGCCAAAGCACAGGATGCAATGGGGGGGTTAACAACCACAGCCTCCGAATTTGTCAAAAAGAACCACAGGCTCACCACCGAATCTGACTACCCTTGTAAAGGTGCTCAAAAATCCTGCAGCACCCAGGAGCGTAAAAACCATTCTGTAACAATTAAGTGGTTACAAGAACGTGACAGCTAAACAGCGAAAAAAAGCCTACTACAGGCAACGGCTAAACAGCCAGTATCGGTCGCCATCGAGTCTGCTGGCACTGCATTCCAGTTTTGCTCTAACGGTGTATAAAGGTGGTCCATGTGGGACTAATCTTGATCATGCGATGACAGCGGTGGGATATGGAAGTGAACGAGGGAAGAAGCATTGGTTAGCGAAGAACTCGCGGGGCGCTGACTGGGGAGAGAACGGTTTACGTGAGGATGAGACGTGATGTGTCTGGCAGTGAAGGAATTTGCGGGATGTTGAAGTTGGCTCCTTATCCGGTTATGTAGTAAACAAGCTGCTACAAGTCATGAAATAATTATACGTATTAATGTGGATATAGGATGTTACAGATTTGTATCTCTTGGGGGTTAGAGAGGTTGATATTTGAAATAAGCACGTCCAGCAAATGTCGTGGATCAATGAATAGTTGAAAATCTCCCATTTGTACACTTCTTGATTGAAATAATACGTGCAAACCAAAGGGTTCATGCTTATAATGCTCTGCAGAATGTCTTGTTCAAGAAATACTAGAATATGATTTTGGATACGACCTCAGCAAAGACTCTTCTGGTCTGAAGCCAACCAAGCCCCACCTAGGGAGAAAAACCATACGTGGGTACTTGCTTTCGACCCCGCCTAATATAAAAACGTGCGAATGTTCAATTAATCTGAAAGTTCTCTTGACCCTCTCAAGGGGAAACACAGGATCAAAATGTTTTTTAAATTTAAAGTGCATCATATGAATGGGAAACAAATACATCAACACAGTAGTAATATGTTCATCTATTTGCTTATTTGATGTCTGTACTTTTCAGGTAGACGAGGAAAGAGGGTTTTAGTAAATACAGATATCATCAATGGAAGAATAATATGTTTGAAAAGGTAGAGAAACAAAATGAATGCTTAAATAGTATATAACAGCAGAAGGAACACTATTCCAACTTTTCCAGGGTAATAATTATCATGTTAAAGTATAACCCTGTTTTCTTTAACATCATACCAAGCGAGCAGTAATAAGTATAACATTACCAAAATAAGCAGATAAAAACCTAAAGAGACGGGGATCGAGGGAGGGGGTATATCACCCTCAAGTGTGCAACAGAGTATAGACAATATGCGACATAAAGAATATCTTTCTACGTCCATATAACCCAGTTCATATGTAAATCTAGGGGAAAAAATAAAAAAAAGTGGGGGTCAACAGACAATTCCTTCACCATCCTAGTTTTGTCTGAAAGGACCAAAAATGTTGCAAGGTGAGGAAGTTAAGACGGGATAAACGAAGGAATGTAGACATTTGTGTGAGGTTTTAAACAAAACTTTCTCACAAATTTCTCTTTCCTTTTACTAAGATTAATGAAGGATGACTTGCAACCAGTAATATTTGAACAAAGATCTTTTCCTACATTATGGATATTTAAACAAAAGTTGAGAATCACATCCAAGCTACAAACTATTTGTTGAAAGCCTAAACACGTTGCAGCTCAAGGTGTCTTGATCTCATTGATGATGGTCCAAACTGTTCTAAAGCAACGCATGAGGCTCCAGTGATCCTTCATATGCACCCAGGCTTGAAAAGGCGAAAAGTATCTCCTAGTAAGCAAACTCGCCTTCCCAGAACGAAGATGGACACAGGACACGATGAGTCGAGCTTGGAGCGAGGGTGAAGCGCTCAAAGCTCAGATGCATGCATGTATCTCCTAGTAAGCAAACTCGCCTTCGTAGAACGAAAGACGGAGTACCCTTGGTGATTTGAAGCCAACTGGGTTTCATTTAGGCAAAATTATCAATCACTTACCGAGCAGTGGTTTTATAATACTAGCATGAGGCATTTGCTAAGGTATGCAGACTTCATGCGGCCCCATTCGGAATATCCACTCCGCTTGCAAACTAGAAGAGAGCCTCGGAGATGTGAAATTCATCAAAACTAACACTAGCTTGTTAGCAGTTGAATTTCAACCCATATTGACCGACTCCGTAACTTAGCAACAAGGAATATGGCACTCATAACGTCTTCACCAATGCCTTGTGAACTGGAGGTAGGCCAAAAAAGACACGTTTAAGTTAGCACAAGTCTTGAAGCACAGACACGCTCATCTCCTTGGCGTGAGGCCAGAAAAAAGGGGCTGCAGAAGCATGAGAGCAGTGTCCAATAGATCCGTATGCCACTGGAAGTCCACATGCCTTCTATACCCTTAGCTTTCCTTTATAATCAATCTGATACAAGCTAAAAATCTTCAAGCGAAATACTTTCGTCTCAATTGTTATGTGACAGCATATACACAATATGCTGCACTGCAATCCCATATTTGCTTCTAAGCTGATGGCTTCCTGCTTGATCCTAGTGCTGTTATTCCTGCAGGCACCTCTAAACTCCTGCTCCGCTATCGTGCTCAACGAAGAGGATGCAGAGAATCAAATAAGAAGTAGATATGAGCACTGGATTTCTCATCATCGTCGCTTGTACAGAGATGAACACGAGAAGGCACATCGCTTTCAGATATATCGGTCCAATCTTCAGCTTATCATGAGCTTCAATGACCTTGGCCTTGGGTACAATCTCACTGATAACAAGTTTGCAGACCTAACAAATGAGGAATTCAGAGCCAAAATTCAATGTTTAGGACCTCCAGTAAAAAGCAAACACAAGCCTTCAAAAGAATTTAAGGTTCCTTTTCTCTTTTCCGAATACTCAGAAATATAGTTGCGCAGTCTAAGCTAGAACTGAATCCCCCTGAACTTTAGGGTATTTTGCACAAAATCCTAGCTTGGGCAGAGATGATGATGGATAATTTTATCTCCACCTACTAAATATAACCTATATGCTAGTATTTTCGAGTAAGGATAGGTAAAAGTAAAAAAGGGCAGTTTAAACTTTTTCTCTACACATCGTATATGAGCAATTCCAATAGCTCAAATATGTTTCTATGAAATTACAAAATTCTTTACCCGAAAAATTACTGATTGAATGATTTCTTTCTTAGCTTCCAGAGAAGCCAATGCAGCGCAAACTTCGACCTAGAAAACATAAGAAGCATCGCAAGACTAAAGGTAAAATGCACGTTCCTGAGAACATAGACTGGAGGAAGGCAGGAGCAGTCACCAATGTCAAGAACCAAGGCAGATGTGGTAACTCCATAATCAAACAATAAACCTACAAGATTTCATAAATCCATCATTACTAATAACTTTTCTTTCTTATTCTGCAGGATCATGCTGGGCATTCTCAGCAGTAGCAGCAATGGAGGGCATCAACCAGATAAAGACCAAGAAACTCATCTCACTCTCCGAACAAGAACTGGTCGACTGCGATCGAAAAGGTGAGAACAATGGATGCAGTGGGGGATACATGCACACAGCCTTTGAGTTTGTCAAACAAAACCACGGTCTCGACACCGAGTCTGACTACCCTTATAACGGTGATCAAGGGTCCTGCGACACCAAGAAGCTAGAAGACCATTCTGTAACAATATCTGGTTACAAGAATGTGACAGTTAACAGCGAGAAAAGCTTACTACAGGCAGTAGCTAACCAACCAGTATCGGTTGCCATTGATGCTGCCAGTTTTACATTCCAGTTCTATTCTGCAGGCGTGTTTAGTGGTCCATGTGGATCAGAGCTCAACCATGGGGTCACAGTGGTGGGATATGGAAGTGAGCTAGAGAAGAAGTATTGGATAGTGAAGAATTCGTGGGGTGCTGATTGGGGAGAGAGTGGGTATGTGAGGATGGCACGTGACGTTGCTGATGATGAAGGAATGTGCGGGATAGCTAAGATGCCCTCTTATCCACTTAAGGAGCAAGAATTAGCAGTTACAAGTTTATGAAACATAAGCATTTAAGAACAAAATAATGATGTCATAAATTTGTGTATCTAGGGGTTAGTTTGGAGGTCGGGGGACCGACCCCCCCGCGGTGGTGTTCAGGAGGACATAAGAAATAAACATGTCAAGGAACTGCGATAGATAAATGAATAAACGTACCCAAATTGTAAAACGTTAAATCTGTATATTTCTTGATTGGAATAATATATGCAAATCAAGAATTCATGTTATGATACCCTGCAAAATGCGTTGTTCTGCTACTTTACAGCCTAAGGTCAAGAAATGCTAGAATCTCATCCATCATTTCTTCAAGTAATAGCTCATAGTACAGTTATATTTTTCAGCATTCTAGCTTTACAAATAAAAGGGTGAAATTCCCGCAATGACTTCTATATCCTAACACCAGGCATCTTCTCCTCTATCTTCCCTAAACCAAATTAGAATCATTGCAATATTGTTTGATTTCAGGTACAACCTTCCAAGTCTGTTTTAAACCCCGACAAACAGAAACTACCTAGCAAATGGAAAGACAGGTCCTAATTTTCTGTCTCCTCTGCCCGTTCAGTGCCAATAATAGGACATTTATATGTACAGATCTTCAATTAGCTTAGAACTTTTCTTAACCCTTTTGAGGGAAATACGTCATCAAAATTTTTAGTCAAGAAAACATCAAATGACTGGGAACAAATATTTAATTTCTCTACTTTTCAGGCCAACGAGAAAATGAAGAACCCTTTACTGAATATAGATCAAAAGAAGAATGTGCGTGAAAAAGCCTGAGAAACGAATGAAAGATTAAACAATATAACAGCAGAAAAAACGCAATCAAATAAGTACAACCTCACAGAAAGAAACAAACAAAAACCTAACGAACAAAGCTCTATAGAGATGCAACGGAGGATAAACAGTACAGACAGAAAGAATATGTTTCTATGTCCACATAAGCCAGTTACATATCAATCTACAAAAAGATAAAAGAGGGTCCAAGGACAAACCTTTCAAATCCAAATTTTCTGAATAGAGATTGTTGTAAGGTAAACAGGATAGAGGGTGTAGAATGAGTACATTATAAAGTTTGTAAGGTTCTTAAACAAATCATTTTCTCAGAAAAATTTTCCCCCTTCTTAACATGCGGGTAAGATAAATAAAGCATGACATGCAATGAATAATATTCGAACAAACTTCTTTTCCCATGAGAAAATACAAAATTCCTTCACAATATATGGTAGATAAAAGATAACAATCACATCTAAGCTACAAACTACTCGTTTAAAACCTCAAACCTAGAAACATGTTGCAGATCAAGTTGTTTTGCGCTCATTGATGAAGGTGCCAACTCTTTTAAACCAATGCATGAGGTTTCGGTGATCTTTCACATAGAGCCAAGCTTGAAGAAAGGGGAAAAGTTTCTCATTAACCCCGCGAGCCTCTATGTACATATGAAATCCATCCCTCATCTTCTGGTCTAGCTCTCTGCAAATCAACTTCCATGGGTCATACAACATAATGATATTCACAACCATTTCTATATGAACTCCACAACAAAGAATAATGTTGAAACACAATATATAAATATAGGGTAGTCAGTTGTAGTTGTATAAACATATCATGAAAAAATTCTACCAATGTTAGCTTAACAAACTATATCATTTGTAATTCTGGTGCTTGACTTCAACTAAGAGATTCACCCAATAAAACTGAAGTTTCAATTGAAGATGTTTTAGCATGTCTATTAAGATAAAAATAAATAAAGAAACATAAAAGAGGCGAGTATCAGGTTTAGAGAGACAAGACCTGCCTGAATTTGCACTACATCCTAACAGTCTATTTTTGTCGAAGGATGCCTTTGAAACACAAAATGAATAGAAGAATGAAAGTTCATCTGCATAATGGGTGTTTAAAATGATATCTCAAGTCACATCAATATTCTAAATATCAGCCAACATGGCCGATGTTTCCCCCTTGTATTGATTTAGAGCCCTGGTCGACAAGAAATTTAGAGTTTAACTTCGCGTTTTCTAGGGTTTATTGCTGATATTTCAAGCAATATCAGAACAATCAGCCAGAAATTCGGACTAAAAATCGCAGGCGAAATGAGAAGAAATTGGGCCTTTAAAGTTTAAGTTCAGTTTGGTATTGGGTTCTGTGTGCAAAATCCAACCCGAAAACCAACTATCAATCCCTAACCTCCGAGACAAAGCCCCTTGCACAGCAAGCAAGCGAAGCACCCCCGCCCCCCCAACCCCCCCCCCCCCCCCAAAAAAAAAAAAAAAAAAGCTCAGAGACCCTATCTCCGCAAAGTTTCTCTTGCAATGAAGCTGCTCTCTCATGAGTCGCGAAGAAGCCTCTCCCTCTCCTGTCTCAGCCCATTTCTCTCGCAACTATCACCATCTCTCTCCTGACAAAGGCTCGTGTTTCCCGACCTTTTCTCCTTGTCGGCGCCATCATCTTGGTCTCATGCTCTGGCAAATATTAGAGATTATTCAATTAACAATGTGCTTGAATTAATTTCACTATCGTGTTGCTTTAATTAACTTCACTGCTTGTTTAGTTAACTTCAATGATCATAAACTAATTTGAAAGTGTTTGCTTATGCTTCCATTCACTGTTTTTGCTTAAACTTCACTATTTGTTTGTTTAAGGTCCACTGTCATTGCTTACAATTAACTTGTTAGCTGTGTGAGTTATCAATAGTCATTATAAATAATTAAATGAAAGTATGAAACTATAACTGTTTTTGGACTTCCCATCATCAATTTCTTCTTGATAAATAATTATATGAAGGCAACTCTGGTAGTAAATAGTTAAATGCGTCAACTCGTCATTTACTTGTTAAACGAATACAGACTTCTTGTTGTTGATTTCTTGTTACATTGATCTGATATAGTCATTCTCAATTTAGTTGCAAACCATTCTATGTTCCTCATCCTAGTAATGGGCCAAATGTCATGTCCCTAAAAAAATGATGCTTAAATATTCCAAAACCAGCTTGCTTGTTGTAACAGGATTAGGTTGATTTCCTGGAATAATAACATTCTGACACCATTGACTGAAATATACGTGATTCATGACATACAAAGATGACAGGTGTTGTACCAAACATGAGAATTTGAATGAACTGGCATAATATTACACTACAAATGCATGCTTCAATAGTAAAGATGCATTGTGCACTTCAGATAATCAAGTTTGACGAATTTTGTAGAAATCACCACAAGAAATGCTCAATCAAATCATGTTGAGGATTACAAGAACCAAATATCTATAAGAATACACCAAATTCATGCAATCAGCTACCATGACACCTACTAACCACGAACTTTAGCAATCAAGTCAAATACATCATTCAAGCAAATTGGACTTTAACATAATATGCTATTTGTGACCAACAAAAATAACATTTTTCAACGTCATAGAGACACCCCACCCCACTTTTCCACTTCCCTCAAGAGAAAACACAGGAACATTCCAAAAGGAATTTTTGTCCAGATATAATCCAAACTGATTTCTCATCAAGTAAGCATCTTTAAATTCATTACTGCCTACATAATGGAAGAGAGCATATTTTTGGCCTTTGCTCTTGCACATGCCCACTTGGTGCAGAAGGATTACATGTCATGAAATTATTATATAGAAAAATACTATTAAATTTTAGGACAAATCACAGAAAATCCCCTCAGGTTTGTATAATTAACACAATTTCCCCCTAAGATTCTAAAAGTGGCACTTTATCTCCCTCCCTTCTAATTTCTACATAATTAACTTGAATGTGAAAGCTAATATCATAACTCATACTAATTATATGTCTTCCCATATCGACAAACATATCTACTCCTCTATACTTATAGGCGGATCCAAAGATTCACTATTCATACTACAGTAATGCTATAGCGTTATTACTGTGGTTATATCACTGTAGCACATCAGAATCCTATACCGTTTTTAAGGAATTACTGTAGCATTACAAAAAAAGCTGGCGTTTTGAAAGATTACCGTAGCGAGAAAAAAAAGGAGCCTTGCTTTGCACGGGGTGCACACCAGTGATTATAATACTGAATATGGAGGATTAGCCCCAAACTTAATGATTATTATTTATTTGATTAAAATTGAAAGTAAGGGGGCAAAGTGTTACTCAGGGGGGATTTTATGTAATTTACCCTAAACAATTATCAATCGATGTGTTGCATCGTTATTTAATATAATACACATCTCAAAAGTCCAGAACCATTTTAATTTCACATGCATCTTTCTGGTAACCAAAATTCTGTTTTTGATAACATAAAAGGATTATATCAGATTACTTACTGGAACACCCGGCCCCGGTTCTTCGACAACGAGGCAGGATCCGAGCCCGGCCCCTTGGGCCGGAGACAAACAGAGTGAATCCCAACAGCATCAGGGTACAGTCCACAGAGGAAATGGAGCCCTTCGCTCCTCCCGGGCTTCGATACGTCCACGTGGAGGAACAGCTGGCTGATCGAGTCGGAATCCTCGTCGTCCTCGGCTCCGGCGGGCATGATGTTGGCCAGCCTCATAACGGAGATTCTGATCTCCTCTCCTTTGTACTCTCGCCGGAGCACGGGGCCGTCGCGGTCAAGGGCGCCCTTGATCACAGAGTAGGGGGCCGGAGGATTCACTTTCTGGTGAAAAGATTGAGATTAGGGTTTGGAGTGTGAGTGAGTGAGAGAGAGAGAGAGAGGGGGGGGGGGGGATTTGATACTGACCGGTGGTGGGGTCATCTTGGAGAGCTCGAGGTAGTGGTCTTTGAGAGAGCGGAGGATGAGCGAGTTGACTGCCGCGGCGGAGGCGGAGGAGGAGGCGGAGGTGGAGAGGGATTGCCGGCCGCGGTGGCGGACGATGTACAAGGTTTGCTTCCACATGACCGCTGCGATGTTTTGTGATGCAGGAAGTGCTGGAGGGGTTTTAGCCTGAGACTCCGGTTAGGGTTTATTTGTTTCTCCTCCATAAAAAAAAAAGGTAGTTTTTGGATAGGCTAAATTACCAAATTGTTATTTTTATTTAACCATGATTGTCAGTTTGATATATTTAAAGACCATGATTGCAAGTTTGGTATATTTCAAAAATCTAGCGACAACAATGTATTTTTTCTCGGGTTTTTAGTCAAACCAACTGTGAGAGGCTAACGTGGCAAAATTAGTGGTGACATGGATGCTGACACGATAGGATGTTAATGACGTGGCTAGTTAGTTGAAAATCTCATCTTCCCCATTCCCCACTCACGCACAAATTAGAGACGAACTAGAAATTAGGGTTTGAGATCCCGCCTCCTCCCCTTTCATTCAGATCTTCAAAAACTAGAAAATCTAATTCAAATTAGTGGCAGCCCTAACATGGCCTCGACAAGCTTAAGTTCAGGTTCAAGCTGGAATAGATCTAGAGTAAACTACAAGCATGGTTTCAATTTCAACAATTTGAGTTGTATTAGGAAATGGAATGAAGCAGCAAAGAGATACAGGGTAAAAATTTGTTCTTGTGGAGCGGAATGTGACTACTATACATCAATGACATATGCAAACCCCGGGAGGAGGTTCTACAGATGCCGAAACTATAAGGTAATTTTTTTTTGAATGTTCAAGTTTTAAATTTCGTTTGATTTGTTATGTCTAATAGTATGTTTTAAATTTTAAATTTTAGAATGGTGGTTGTCATGTTTGGGAATGGTTTGACGGTCAATTGTGTAATGTGGCATTTCACTTGTTCCCTCTAGTAAGAGAAGAAATCTTAAACCTGAGGAACAATGATATACTGAAGGATCAATTGATTGAACGTGGTGAGAATGAGATGAAAGAATGCCATGCTGACATTGCCAAGACTAAAGAAGAGCTTCACATGTGCCAAAGAGGAAATGGTGCTTATTTATTGGAGATTTTAAACCTGAAGATGGAAAGAACAAGATGTGAGGATCTGATCAAACTTCAAAAGAACAAGCTCAAATTGTATGAGATGGTAATTTTGGTTTTAGGAGTTGTTGTAATGTGCTTAGGGTTGTTTGTTGTAAATAGTATGAGTATGAAGCTGTAACTGTATGAGATGCTCTCGTTTATGGCAATGTAACGGTGTATGATGTACTCTTCAAATGAAATGCTGTAAAAAATTTTCATTTTGATGCAGATGCATTATTTGTAGTGTAGCTTATAAAGCATGTTCCTTTAAAACAACAATATGATCCCCTTTGGTGTAGGTACAAAACCTAATGGGATCATACATCAACAACTTCAAACCCGTGCAAACCCACAACAACAACAACATCACTTCCAAACCTGTGCAAACCCAGAAACTAAAAACTGGACTCAACTTCAAACATGTGCAAACCTAGAAACCAAAAACATACAAAACTATTTGCATCATCAATTTTATACCATACATAAACATTGTTTGTGCATAAAACATCATGTAGCATACATAAACTGTCATTTAAACTAGACAAAATGTAGATAATGTCTAAACATATCCAACAACCAACCAACAAACAAACAAAGAGAAATTGCATCCACTAAATTCAAATTTGGCTGAAATTTGACTGATGCTTGAGTTGATGGTCCTTGGATAATTGTGGCCTATGTGTGACTTGTAGCTCTGTATATTACCTCACCATGTTCACCTTGCCATAGTACACATCCTTCAGGCATATTGTTGTGAATAGTCCTCCCTCTACCTTTGCCTCTGCCTCCTCCCCTCCCCAAAGTTGAAACTTGTGACTGGGTTTCACCTAGGATTCAGCAAACAATCACAAAATGTAGACTATACTTATGCATATAATGTATGGCTAGTGCATGTAATTTAACATTGGAAATAAATTGTACCTAAAACCCCTTGTGAACTATTGCTTCTATCTCTACCTCTTCTCTCTAATAACATTGATGTTGGAGTCAGAATATTTTGTCTTGGCATTTTCTCTACTGATTGACCAATCCTATTCTTGCTCCCCTTTAGTCTCCCTCTCTTTCTGGTTTGACTTGTACCTTCAGTTGCAACTTGTGATGTCTGAAAAGTGCACAAACAGTAAAAAGTATATACATATGAAAAATAAATTCACATATCCTCCAAGAGATAAACTTACTTGTATATTTTCAGTGCTTATTTGTAGGTAATAAAAATTGCCTTTACACAAGAGAACTCAAAACCTCGCTTGTTTGAGTTCGCCTGCATGCTCAAAGCAAGCAAAGCTCGCCTGCGAACTTGGTTTGCCCCAATCATGCTCGCCTGCATTCGAGAGGCCAAGCAAAGCTCGCCTACAAGATTGGCTCACCAACACACTTTGCTCCCCTGCACAAGCCAAAGTTTGCTAATATGGCTTGAATCACTGACACGAGTCGAGCTTGCCTGTTCTTTTGACTCACCAGCACGAGTCGAGCTCGCCTGTTTGTTTGACTCGCCAGCACGAGTTGAGCTCACTTGATTGATTGACTCGCCAGCACGAGTCAAGCTCACCTGCAGGAAGTTCGCCCGCACGAACCAAGCTCGCCCGCATGAACTAAGCTCGCCTACAGACTCAAACTCGCCTAACGCTTGGAGGGTCCGCCAGCCGACCCCACCTGTTCGCTAAGCTCGTATGAGCATTCAGACAACTCCCAAGTTCGCTCATAAGTCTGTCGGCCTCACCTAAATAGTGCAGGCGGCTGCTTGCTTGTGGGAGTGGGGCCACCTACGTCCCATGTCCTGGGTAATGGAGCATGGCTCTCATTACCCCTATAGTGGTCGCATCCCATAGCTAGGGGAGGGCATGATGCTCCTCACCTATTAGTGGTCACATCCCACAAGTTGAGGGGGAACCATGCTTTCCCTTGCCTATTTAAAGACCTTCTTTGCTAACGTGAAAGGGGTCTTGCATCTTGTTCCTGGCTGGTGTCTTAGGCTCTTCAAGCAAAGACTTCCATTGGCTTGCTCGGTGGAACATTCTTGGCTATAAACTTGGATTGTTAAAGTAGACTTAATCTGAACTCTCAGATTTGACACTCATTAGCTCTCTGCAAACTCTTGTATTGTAGCCCTCTCTAAGTATTCAGCCTTGATACTCATCAAGCTCGGGTATAATCGAACTCAATCACACAAGAGCTTCTACTACGTACTAAAACTCAACCGCAATTTCGATCGTATCGTCCAAGGGAAGCAAACTCGACGCAAGCATTTGAGGGAGGCGTCCTATCGCTAGCCTTGATACTCATCAAGCTCGGGTATAATCGAACTCAATCACACAAGAGCTTCTACTGCGTACTAAAGCTCAACCACAATTTCGATCGTATCGTCCAAGGGAAGCAAACTCGACGCAAGCATTTGAGGGAGGCGTCCTATCGCTACCGAAGAACTCACGTTAAACAAGAAGAGCATTCTCTTCACTTCTGTTGTAATCTTTTTGATTCTTAATTTGTAATAAGCAACTCTTATCAATACAAATCTTTATTGAGAACTAAATTTTTTTACATCAAACAGAAGATGGCGACTATAGTAGGAGGAACCGTTTCTTTAACCAAAATGGTGGTAGCGTAGTACGACAACATTACGGAAGGGACAGTCATCAAGTCCTTCGTGATTGAGTTCGACCAAGCTAAGTATGAGGAGTACTAATCTTCTTCCTCCTCTAGCGGTAAAGCTTCTCGCTGATACCGCAGAGTTGTGCATGTGGCCCACCCCTAAGTGGCTGAGGCAATCATGCCCGAGAGCTCTACTCGAGCAACAGCAGGGGGTTTTATCTCCCCCAAACTAGCCAAAGGCCAAGAATGCAAGCCAAAGGACTACTCGTTGGGTTGCCAAGCAATCCACGCGGCCCCTTACGCAAGAGGAGACAACTGTTCTTGTTAGCGTAGCCATGCTTTTGTCGTCAACATGAACGCTCTCCTCTCCAAAAGAGCCAAACGGCGATGACGACAAGCTCTCATTCACCAAGAAGCATAAGCCTCTATCTCCTATGGTGACCTGAATTACTATTAAGGCCTAAAAAGAGCCAAGCAGGAATGTAAAGTTCCTAGTTTTGGCAGACTACGTCAATCAGGCGAGCCTACCTACTCAGGCGGGCTTCGCTCTGGTAGCAAAGTTTCCAAAACTAGCGAACTTGGCGTTTCAGGTGAGCCTGACATTTCAGGTGAGCCTCACTCCAGCAGCAAAGTTCCCTATTCGGGCGAACTAAGCAATTCAGGTAAGCCCATCAAATCAGGCAGGCTTCGCTCTTCAAGCCACATTTCCAGATTTGGCGGATTGCCTAAATCAGGCGAGCTACCCAAGTCAAGCGAGCTCCATGATTCAGGCGAGCTATGCCCTCAAGCAGGCGAGCCTCGCACATCAAGCAATCTTTGCCCCGCAGGCAGCAACCATCATACAGGTGAATCCCATCGCGCTCGCCTGAAGACAAGCCTTAGCCAAAAAGGCAAAGCCAAATCTGATCAGGTCGACAAACCTCGCCTGAATGAATAAGCACCTGGAGCTCGCCAGAAGGTTGAAGCTCACCAAAATACGAGACCTCGCCTGTCAAGGCAGGCTCGCCTGAATTCAACATATGGAGAATTTTCCAAGTGTTCTCACAATTCTTCTTTTAAGCCTTTTTCACATGATTGCGTGCTCGGCTCTTCGCAAGCGTACGATTCACCAGGCAAATCCTTAGTGCCACTGTGAGCAGCTCATCAAAGCAGTGCCACTGTGAGAGACTCATCAAAGCAGTGCTTGTCGATTACCAGTGTATCGAGGCACCGAAACCATCAGTGTTTGAAAGGATTTCTTAGTAGCCTCTAGAATCAAGACCTCCTCGCTGGAGATGCAATCGCCAGAGGAGACATGCTACTGATGATTTGGAAATACCGAGTGCCACTATTAACATGGTGGGGAAAGGAAAAAACAAGTATTCGGATTCGTCAGATCCAGACTTTTCCCCGGGATTCAAATACCTCCCCATTGAAAGTGAGGGTGTCTACCTACACACCCGTACTCAAAACGGGAGCGGCCATCCCATTTGATTATGCCCGCTTGTTGTCTAGCTACGACAATGAGGATGAGGCATGCTTAGCGATGATAACGTCTCAGACCTTAAGCTTAGCTTATGACAAGCACGCAAAGGTGCACATGGCGGACGACTCTGATGACATTGTCAGAAGAGTCGAGGAGCAGCAAGCGACCATCAACTCCTTGAAGGCAATGATGGAACAACTTCTAAACAAGAAGAAGAAGAGAAATTCACAGAACCGGTGAAGATCCTCGAGGAACCGAGAACGGGAGCCTACTCCTCCTAACACAACTAAGGAGGAAGATAATCGTGGATCACATTCAGATTATTCATCCAAGTCTTAAGGAAGAGCGTCACATTCTGGCAGCACTCCTCATGACAAGAGGCTCGATGAGTTTCAAAGTCAACTCAATGCCCTGAAGCTTCAGAAGAGCATGAACGAGTTGGGGGTGGTCAGACAGCATCCAGTCGAATGGGATACAGTCCCCTACCCGACAAAGTTTAAACAAATGAGCTTAGTCTAGTTTGATGGCAAGGAATCTCCCTCACAACATATCTACTACTTCTTGTCTCAAACAAGATTTCTCATGGGGAATGATCCTATCCTCACACGACTCTTCATCGGCACCCTGAAGGGGGTAGCCTTTGAATAGTTCCTCAAGCTGGAACCAGGCTCTATCAAAACATGGGTTGATGTGGAAAAGCTTTTCTTAGCCTGTTTCTTTGACGACGACACGGAAGTATCAATAGCCACTCTACTCACTAAGAAGCAGAAGAAAACAAAGTCGATCAACGACTTCATGAAGAGATTCAGGAATCGGTCGCTTTATTGCCGAGACCAGGTAGAAAACATGATCAAAATGCTAGAAGCCGAAAAGCCTCGATCTAAAAAAAGGAGCTTCAGAACCAAGAGCCCCCAAAAACTCTTCTTAATCGAGGAGGAAGGAGATCATGGCTGTCGATTCTACTCCAGGCCCCAAGTCAGCTCAAAGATAGAAGCCCAAGTCTTTCGAGCAGCACCCTTCAAGGCAATACGACTTCAAGAAAGATCAATTTGTGGCTACCTTCGATACTCTCCTCAAGAGCAACAGGATCAAGCTGCCAGAGATCATGAAGCCTGAAGACGTGAACAAGACAGATGATGCGAACTATTATGCATACCATAGGTTTTTGGGTCATCATACCTCCAAGTCTTATATCCTCAAGGATAACATGCAAGCTCTTTACGATACGGGAGTCCTAAAAAAGGAAAAGATGCAGAAGAAGGTGACTACAAACATGGTCACTTTGAAATTTGGGACAAATCTTCCTAAAGTCCTTGTATCAGCAGGGGTTGTGCCCATCCCTATGGCGGAGCTGAAGATTGTCAATGTTGACCCTCAACGAGAGAAAGGTTTGGTGCCACAGGTCTTGCCATTAGGATAGGTGATGTGGGTTCATTCTGATCTTCTCAATGATGAACAGTGGACCTTCAACAAGCCCAAAGGCAAGCCCAAGCTTTGTAACGTCGTTTCGACAATTCTAGACGACGACAAAGTGGAGGTAGCGGCCCTCATCGATTCTGACAATAAGGTAGACGTATTGATTACCTGAGCAAGAAAGGACTTTGCCAAGAACTATCTTCAGATAGAGGAAAGTCCGAAAAGACCACCGGTAGGACCGTCACCAACAACCCAACCGAATCTCGACCAGCCGAGTTCAAATGGTCAACCCTTTCGGTTCGACCTACTCGCACAGCTGAAGAACATCCCAGCCAGGATTACCTTGTATAAGCTCATACGGCTATCCAAGTCTATCCGGGAAGCTCTACGGGAGGCACTAGCTAACTCAAAGGCTTTTGCCACATACTTCTCGCCTACTTCAGAAGAAGACGTAGAGAAAGGGTGTCCACAATGCTACCAGTCATCCAGGTAGCAGATTCCCTGCATTACTTTCACTCCTAAGGATATTCTCATCAAGAGTACATCTTATGATCGACCCATGTACTTCACGGGATACGTTGGCTCCTCTCGGGTGGAGAGGATCCAAGTAGATCTAGGGTATGCACTGATCATTGTCCCCTTAAAGCTCATCAAATACTTGGGGGTGTCTCAAAAGCGGTTGTATGTAACGGCTACCACCATCTTTGGTTTTAACGCTACCAGAACTCGGCCGCTAGGGAAGATCCACCTCAAGTACCGGCTGGGCAACATGAAGATGGAAGTAACCTTCTACGTCATCGATGTGGAGCCTTTCTACAACATGCTATTGGGTTGGCCATGGATCCATAGTAACTGGATAGTCACATCTACATTGCATCAGTGTTTGAAGTATGAGAACGACCATGACCATGTAAAGACGGTAATTGCTGATAAGCATCCCTTCAAGAGGGTTAGAAACTGCTTTATCGATTCTTTGCTCTACCATGACTCGAAACTGGGCGACAAGCCACCGGTCGAGGAACCTGATAGTAGTAATGAGGCTGATAGTGAGTCCTACTGCAATGAGGGTCTTGTCTTGAATGACATTGAACCTATTATAATCGGCTATTGAGGTCTTGTTGTAACCAACATTGACGAAGCGGACGGGTTTATCCTGAATGAAGATCCTGACTTTACTTACTTGCCATCTAGTTCAGAATCCAGTGATGACAAGTTTAGCAATTTGGTTGCAGAGTTATATAATAACTCTTCTTTGAACTTGCCCGTGTACTCGTCGTTCGTCACAGACAAATAAGCGACTGAATCCTCGCAAGCCGTCTTTGTCATACCCGCCCGAGATAATTATTAGAAAGATATTATCCTTAGAAGGATAGACCGGCCTATGCACACAATGTGGGTAGAGTCAAACGATGACGAGCCAGCTCCTCAATTCTCACACTACGATCAAGTCGCGAAGCGTATGATGGAGAGCATAGGTTACGACTTCATCCGAAAAGAAGACTTGAATTACGGCAAAGGGCAAAAGACACTTGTCCAACCTGCTTATGTTCCTAAAGAAAAGCTTGACAATTACTTTGGCAAAACTCAAAGAGGTCTGAATTACACCCCCTCTTCATTAGAGTTGTATTGTAATTTCGGTGAAGATTCTGAAGACGGTCCTTCCGGAGAATCATCATCAACATCCTCGATTTGGGATTCAGATGTTACTATAGGAGATATGTTTAGGAACCTCACAGTCAACATGGCTATGATCGATCCCGTCGAAATCAAAGAGGATGATCAGACCCCACTTTATGATGAAGCATGAGATCGCCACGTCAGTGCCCAATGGAGTGGTCGGTTTGAAAAACGTGACCCACCCACAGAGGATAAGATACTCCAAATAAATATAGGAGATGAGGCTAATCCTAAGCCCATATTTATCAATGACTACCTTCCCAAGAGAAAGAAGACCTTATATCCCTCATCCGAGAATATATTGACGTCTTCACCTGGAATTATGAGGACATGCCTGGACTTGATCCTCAGATCACCATGCATCGCCTCAACATCAACTCGGATGTCAAACCTATCAAACAACAACAAAGATGGTTTCGTCCACAAATCATGGAGGTGATCGAAGCCAAAGTGAAGAAGCTGATCGAGTCAGGCTTTATCAGAGAGGAACAACATCCCGATTGGGTGGCTAAATTGTTCCAATCCTGAAGAAGAACGAAAAGATCCGTATCTGCATCGACTTCAGAGACCTCAACACTACATGTCCAAAAGACAAATTCCTTTTACCCATCACAGATGTTATCATCGACAATACTTGTGGGTTCGAAAGGATGTCTTTCATGGATAGGTTTTTAGGGTACAATCAAATCAAGATGCACCCTGAAGACGAGAAGCACACTTCATTCAGAACTCCGGTAGGGGTATACTATTACACAGTTATGCCCTTCGAACTGAACGCCGACGCAACCTATCAGCGCCCCCATGAGCACAATTTCTCGGGATCATCTACGAAAGACAGTCGAATGCTACGTAGATGACTTGGTTATGAAGAGTCGCAACAAATGAAAACACCCTAGAGGGGGGTGAATAGGATTTATGCTAATCTTATTAGATATTAATGTTGATTAAAACTTACTAACAATATATCCTAGCAAATTAGATATACTACAAGATACATATGCAAGGATATGAAACTAAGGGTGATATAAACAAACAAGATAGTGGGAATATAAACAATAAGCAATTGACAAAGGCGATATAAGATGAACACAAAAATAAGTGCGTCAATACAAACTCAAACAAGCAATATGATCACGGAGTTCGGTCCCCATGACCTACGTCTTCGCTCCTCACCTCGAGAAGATCTACACTATCACAACCGGGTTTTCTACGCTCACCCGAACAACGTTTACACCTCACACTTGGTTTTCTAGTTCACTGAAAACTTTACAATCAACACTCTTACAATCACACTCTACACCCTCTAAGTGTTGGTCTCTAGCCCGTATCTCACCCAAGTGTTCGAATTTACAACCTCTCCCTAGGTTTTATTACCGATGTCACTCTTCTTGGGACAATCCCATATCTCACCACACACTCCTCTCGGTGTACAAGTATATTATAAAGTGTATCTCACAATTTAGCTTAATACAATAAATGTTTGTTCTCTACTATGGATGAGAACACAATAAAAGCTCACACTCTAAGTCACACAATCCTACAACCCAATTATACAATGTATACAAATACAATAAGGTCAATGATTGTGTGTGTAAACAAAGAGTAAATAATCAAAACTAAACTCAAATGAAATCTAGCTTATGGAAATTAAGATCAAACATATAAATTGCTAGAATGAGTTTAGAAAACTTCTCCAATGATGACAAGAGAGAGAGAGAGAGATGAGTTGAAGCTCAAACACCAAAGGATGATCTCTTCTAGTTCTTGTGAAAATTTCTTCACAAATTTAAAACTCAAACTCAAACTTAAAACAAACTTAAAACTCTTTTAAACTTGATTAAACTCTTTCTTGAATGATCAATAGAGCTGAGGTATGATAGTGTATATATAGGAAACCCCAAAGCCAAGAAGAAACCAAAAAAACCAGCAAAAAAACAAAAATAACAAAAACAAAAAACTAGTCGTTACAGCATCAGTCGACTGACGGGTTTTATCAGTCGACTGATGAGCTGACCGTTATAGGCATTTTCCAGCTCATCAGTCGACTGACGATCTTATCAGTCGACTAATGACCTCATCAGTCGATTGGTCAGTTGACCAAAATAAAAACAAAAACTTTTAGCTATTCCAGGCATTTTCATCAGTCGACTGAACGCTTGCATTAGTCGACTGATAATACATTATCAGCCTGATTTGAATAGTAAAACTAATTTTCAAACTCTTTTTAAAAATAACAAATAAATTCATAAAATATAAAACTTTGGAAAATGATTGTAAATATGATAATAAACATGTTATAGAAAGAAATTTTTAAATTGTATTCCCCATTTGTGAAAACTCATCGTTTTTCAAAATAGTCCAAAACATAAAAATACAACAACACTTGTTTTGTCATTTTGGCTAAATCATGTTTTGAAATATTATAAAATAATTTTATAGACTTAATAAAAGATGTATATAATGATTTTAAGTCCATAAACCAATAACTTAACATTTTCACAAAAATGCATGTTTTGCAAACTTTCAAAACACTAAAACATGATTTTATTGAACTAAATAAACTTGATATTGATGAAATCATATATAAGCATATAAACATGAAACAAGTATGAATTTTTCAATTATATTTATTTGTTTCATATATATAAACAAAACTATATAAAACCAAAACACGTGTGTGTGTGTGTGTGTGTATAAACCAAATACGTGTATGTGTGTATATAATTGAGCTTAAAGTATCAACACACATAATATAAACCTATACTAAATATACCAAGCAATGATCTTGATCTTCAATAAACTCTTCTTGGTAAACTGGCGGATGAAGCTTGAACTTGGATTTTCAACTTGAATTGCAAGGCTTCATACCGATATTCCATCAACCTCCATTGGATATGATCGTTGAAGCATAATTCCATCCAACCTCTAACTTATTATTTGTCTATAATAAATACAAAAACACAAACACTAGACAAACAATAGTAGTTGTAAATTGTTTGTTATAACATCATCAAAACAAAAAGGTCAACATCAAAGACGATCACCTTCAAGACTTGAGACTGATGTTCGAGCTAATGCGATCCCATCAACTCAAGATGAACCCCACGAAGTTTTTTTTGGGGATGTCGAGCGATAAATTACTCGTATTCGTAGTAATGACGAAGGGAATTCACATAGACCCTGACAAGGTGCAAGCTATTCAAGAGCTTCAACCACCCAGGAATCTCAAGGAATTGAGAGGACTGCAAGGATGACATGCTTACATCCGAAGACTCATCTTAAATCTTTTGAGTAAGTGCCAACCCTTTGCTAAGCTGATGAAGAAAGGTGTTTCCTTCATATTGAATGAGCCTTGCCAACAAGTATTCGATGAGATCAAGACTTATCTTTCAAATCCATCTGTCTTGGCGGCCCCGGTCTCGGGAAAACCCTTCCTGATTAATGTGCGAAAAATGGAGCATTCTCTTGGTGCCCTCTTAGCACATAATGATGATGCCGGCCATGAGAAAGGTATCTATTACCTGAGTAGAACCCTGTAGGGAACCGAACGGTGATATCCCATAGTCGAAAAGGAGTGTTTGGCCTTGGTGTTTGCAATTAAAAAGATATGACACTACATGGTTGGTCAAACCATATATGTCATCTCCCAGATGAATCTCATCCGAGTCTTCATGATATAGTCCGGGTCCTTAAATTGGTGTTTGGCAAGATGGGCACTCCTGCTGTCTTAATACGACATATACTTTATACCGCAAAAGTCTGTTAAAGGATAAGCAATATGTGATCTCATAGCCAGTCATCCGCTCGAGTCGAAGACTGATCTATTCGAAGACATGCCGGACGAAACCCACAAAGTTAATGCAACCTCGTAGGAAAAAGTTTGGCGATTGTACTTCGACGGAGCTTCTCTCGTTGGCACAAGCGGGACTATCATCGCGGGGGGTGGGGGTGGTCTTGGTTTCTTCGTAAAACCACATGTTACCCCGAGCTTTCTCTTTAACTGAGCCGTGTACTAATAACGTAGCTGAATATAATGCGCTACTCATCATACTCGACTTCGCCAAGGAGTTAGGGGTGAATCATCTCGAAGCTTACGGTGACTCTTAGCTCATCATCAGACAGATGACAGGGGAATACGAAGTCAGAAATGACGACTTAATCCCATGTCATAAAGCGACTATCAAACTAGCCAAATCATTCGAAAGCTTTCGCATTGAGCATGTGCTCCGTTCCAAGAACACATATGTGGATGCCCTGGCGTCATTGGTAGCTAATCTAGCTCAGCCACTAGGAACAAGTTAACGCGTCACCGTCGTAAGCTGACAACTCTTCCGACCGGAGTATGTTCTAAAAGTGAATGCAACTCACTAGGCTACGGGTCAACTCGAACCAAGAGATTGGTGTTTCACAATCATCGACTATATCTTATATAGCATACTACTCGAATACGTAAAGGAGCAAGATTCTGTTCGTAGGTGTGCTCCGATATTCTACTATGATTCGACAACAAAGGCGTTGTATAGTAAGTCGTACGATGACATGTTTCTTCGGTGTCTCTCAATGACAGAAGCACAGGAAGTTCTACGGGAAGCCCATGAAGGTACCTATGGCGCTCACCAATCTGGACCTAAGCTCTGGGATCACTTGCGAAGGATGGGCTATTATTGGCCCAGAATGATCCACGATGCTGTTGCTTATGCCAAATGTTACCATGCGTGTCAAATCCACGCTAACTACATTCACAAACCACCCGAAGACATGCATATGACAGTGACTTCATGGCCGTTTGAGACATGGGGGATGGATGTCATTGGACCGATATCTCCACCATCAGTCAAAGGTCATCACTTCATCCTTGTGATAACCGACTATTTCTCTAAGTGGGCCGAAGCTGTTCCCTTAAGAGAAGTCAAGACCAGTGATATGATAAAGTTTATCAAACATCACATTGTCTACCGAATATGATGTTCTAAGGCGTACCATTCATGACAAAGGGTCACAATTCGTTAGTCATACATTCACTCGGTTCTGTGACAAGTTTAGAATACAGATCTGGCATCCACGGCCTACAATCCATCAGCAAATATACTAGCCGAGGCTTTCAACAAGACATTCGTCAAGATCTTAACCAAGCTAACGTCCAACAGCAAGCGCAATTGAAATGAAAAGCTCGGTGAAAGCTTATGGGCATACCGGACCACGGTTCGCCACACCGACCGGTACCACACCTTATTCACTAGTATATGGTTGCGAAGTCGTACTACCACTGAAAATTCAAATTACATCCCTATGCATCGTACTCGCAATGGGGATGACGACTGAATAGATTCATCGGCAACATCTTGCAGAATTGGAAGCATTAGATGAAAAGCAGCTCGAAACTCAACAACACACTGAGTTCTATCATGCCCGAATATCCAAGGCTTTCGACAAGAAAGTCAAGCACATATCTTTCAAGGAGGGAGAGTTGGTCCTCACTGTTCGACGACCTATGATACTCAACTCCAAGAAGAAAGGAAAATTTTAATCTAAATGGGAAGGACTATTCGTGATAGAGATAGTCTGTTCGAATGGAGCTTATCGCCTCGTCAAACCGAATGGCGATAATATCATGATGCCTATTAATGGCAAATTCCTGAAGAAGTACTATCCAAAGTCTTCCTTCAACTCTCACAAAACTATCAAGTTAACAGTCACCTCTGATAGTCATTTTCTTCCAAATTTTCACCGTCAATCCTCTTTAACGGGACGATGAGCCCACATAAAAGTTATCATGTTACCAGTCACCTCTGACAGCTAATTGCTTCTAAATTTCCCCTATCGATCCTCTCCAATAGGACGACGGGCCCACTCCCACTGTCATGTTAACATTGCACCTCTAACAATCAACTTGTCAATCCTCTTCAATAGGATGGTAAGTCCTCAAAGTCGCTCCAATCGCGACGATCCAATCAACTTGTCATTCCTCTTCAATAGGATGGTAAGTCCTCAAAGTCGCTCTAATCGTGACGATCCAATCAACTTGTCAATCTTTTTCAATAGGATGATAAGTTCTCAAAGTCGCTCTAATCACAACGATCCAATCAACTTGCCAATCCTCTTTA
Organism: Asparagus kiusianus; assembly: GCA_022839385.1. Taxonomy (NCBI): domain Eukaryota; kingdom Viridiplantae; phylum Streptophyta; class Magnoliopsida; order Asparagales; family Asparagaceae; genus Asparagus; species Asparagus kiusianus. The sequence goes on along the minus strand of BQKN01000108.1, from coordinate 1,054,768 downwards.
ATAGGATGATAAGTCCTCAAAGTCGCTTCAATTGTGACGATCCAATCAACTTACTAATCATCTTCAATAGGATGATAAGTCCTCAAAGTCTCTCTAATCGTGACGATCTAATCAACTTGCTAATCCTCTTCAATAGGATGGTGAGTCCTCAAAGTCGTTTCAATCGCTATGATCTAATTAACTTGCCAATCCTCTTCAATAGGATGGTGAGTCCTTAAAATTGCTCTAATCGTGATAACCCTGTTAACTTACCAATCCTCTTCAATAGGATGGTAAGTCCTCAAAATCGCTCCAATCACGATAATCATGTCATGTTAACATTAAACCTCTGACAAATCTCCCACCAATTCTCTCCAATAGGTTGGTAGGTCCATAAAACTATCATGTTAACGATTATCTTTGATAGTCAACTTCATCATTCCCACAAATGATGTTGACGGATCAGTCGTCATACTCCTACGTCCCTAAATGATTTGATCCATTCCGGACGTTCTAATATCCTTAGAACAATCGATGATAGTAACCTACCATGCGATGTGCTACTATTCTAATCAGTCATCACACTCATACGTCCCTAAATGGTCTGATTACTCTAACACAGTCATTCCTACAAATGACATTGTTCATCGATAATGGACTACCAAGCGATGTGCCCTATCGACTCCCTATTTCTGAACATCAACCTACCAAGTGATGAGTCGTTGTTCGGGTCCTCGATCGGTCATTCACCCAAGTGACCATTCACCCTTAGACTAAGTTGTTATATTTAATGGCATGACCTAACCTAATTATAGCTTAAAGGCTGTAATTAACCCAACCCAACATCTCAAACGGCTAAGGATAGAGAAAAAAATTTAGTGTTAAGCCTTAAAAAACTTCTCGACAACTCATCATACTGAGGGGAGTAGTATGACTAGTCCGGTTCAAACCGTAATTGGTAAAAGTAAAACAAATCCGTTGATAGCTGAGGGTTTGCTAAAAATCCTAGGTGTTGGTCAACAGAGGAAACAAGAGTGAGGGGATATTCACACAAGTTATTGAGGTGCGATGAGTGGATAGAAAGATAATTTTCATTCATAAAGAGGAGTTTTGACAATACATTCGAACAAAGTTAAGACGATACACTTAAACAAAGTCAGAATCTCCTCAATCACGACTCAACATCTTGAATCGCTCTTGTATACTCCCTCTCTAGAGTGATGAGGACCTCCCGACGGATCTCCTCTTCAGTAAGCGAGACGGCGTCATGGAGCTTAGCCCTCACCGCCTTCAGAGCTCGATCCTGCTCCTCGAAGTCGCCAATGCTCAGCTGCTGCTAATTCTCGATCTTCTCCAGCTCTTTCAGTGCCTGCTCATGAGCCTGCTCCTTAGCAGCCATGAAGGCTTGCATCTCGGTGATAGTCTGCTTCGCCCGCAATATGGATTGGGCTGCATCTGCCAAGAAGGCACTGGTCTTCTGACGCTCCTCATCCATCTTATCGCCTTCAGTAGTGGCTCGCTCCACCTCCTCCCTCAGCTTGGCCTCCTCAGCCATAGTCTCATTTAAGAGTTGCTCCTGCTCCCTCAAAGCTGATTGGGCCTTTTCAGAAGTTAGGGCGACAAGGTTCTCAGATCAGAGGGAGGCCTACACTTCAATAATCTCCTCTGCCAATGCCAAACGTCTTTGGAATAGAGAGGCTTCATCTGCACCAACCAGCTTACTCAGGTTATCCAAATACATTCGCAAAACTAGTTTGAACTCTTCAAAAGAGCAGCTTTCATGTAGCACTATTTGGATACTATAGCGGAGAGAAGTTTGGAAGTCTCTAATCGTCCGCTCCATGATTCTTCTATTAAAATGGGCAGCGGGAGAAAGAGGAGTATCATCTGCAGGCTGAGCTTCCACCCAGCGCTGGTCCCGATGATCATTTGAGTTGATGCTTCCTCTCCTGAAGTTGTCATCTCATCCTGAATCGGTGCCTTCTCCTTCGGAATCGGCGCCTCTCCTCTGGTCGACGCCTCCTCCTGAGTAGGGAACTCCTCTCCTTGAGTTGGCGCCTCTTCTGGGATCGGTTCCTTCTCTTCCTGAACGGCCTCCTCCTCAGCTCGAGTTGTTGTCTCAGTGAGGGAATCCACTTGTTCAATGGCATGCGGTCAAGGCGAAGCTAACACTCCCACACGAGTAGCTCCAAACAAGCTGCTCCACTCCCCCGCAACCTCGAGAGCCACGCCACCTATAATAACAAATAAGGATAAACTTATTTACTGAAATAGCTTCCGAAAAGTAAAAGGGTAAATAATTCAAGATACATGGAGCGGCAGCAGTTGGCGCTTGAGCAGGAAGAGGACTTGTGGTTTCCAAGTCCTCAACCAGAGAGTCGACGTCGGGAGAGTGATAAGAGTCGGTGTCACCCTCACTTGAATAGTCGAGTGGCTCCTCCTCTTCCTCCTCCTCATTAGAGGGGATGTGAACTGATGCATCTGTCATTTCTTTGATAAGTTGAGACAAACGTAAGGCGATTGAATTCGATCCTATAATCAAAGGAAGAGTAAGAGGATGTTTTATCTTTCGACACGAGCGCTTGATCATGCGAGGCTAATGCTTGTTGATCAGCAACGAGCATCAATGTAGTGGCCATTGAGGCTGATAGAATTGATCCTGTTATGGTACCAATGACCCTAATATCAGCATCTATGGCCACCTCTTCATGGCGAGCTCTCTTGGCCTCCCTCCCTCCAGAAGCGCCAACACCCACCCCTCGCTTACTCTTCAACGAAGCTGGGAGATCAGGAGCAAAGGTTGGCATCTGCAGACATTCAGCAAGGGCACCCCTAACCTACTCCAAGCACTCTCTAGTTCGGGCCAATTCCTCATCCACCTCCTGATCTCTGAAGGGCTCAAGCTGAGAGAGATCCTGCTGAGTCAGGAGGTCTAATATCGGGACGTGACCCACCCACCCCATACAGCTCTTCTTCCTAATCTTCTTGGGAGACTTCTTCGATAGGAGACACCACAGACTCCTCAATATGTTGATGACCACCTTGTATCGGTGTGTGAGGAGCTGCTCTCGATTGACGCCTCTGTGCTATCAGACAAGAAGCGTGGGAATTTAACCCCTCCGGAGTCGCGCTCGCACTTTGATACCACTTACAATATGTAAGTGTATGGTAGAGAATGCAATCCCTCAGTGGTAACTCAAAACGCTCATTGGTGCATCCCGACTGTGTCCAAAACCACCCCCATGCTTCATCAATCAACCCCCTTTAAAACTCAATCGGGGGTTGATATTACCTACATATAATTGGTCGTACCTGAACTGGCAGGCAAAATGACTTGGGAGATAGGGCTCCATATAACAGGTTGAGCCCGTCCAAAGGATATGATAGCCTGGTTGAATGTTGACCAGCAATCAGAATCCACCTAAAGATAAGGCAGTGTAGTTGTCTCCTGTCGACGCGTTCAAAGAGACTCACCATATCCTCCACCTAAGAAGTATGGAAAGCACCGATAAAATTCATAATGGCCAAAGAAGGATAACGCCCTTCTCATTTCAGCAATGTCCTTATATTTCCATGAACACTTCTCCAGCCTCTGAACAAAGGGAATTAGCTTCCCTTCCTATCGTGGAGCCAACGCACTCATCAGGCACTCGCAATGCAGCACATACCATGCTATCAAGTAGGTATATGGCAGGTTGACAAGGGGATTGGGGGTTTTAGCTATCTATTCTCCCCCTTCCGTCTCGACAAACGACACTCTACAGAACTGTGTCGTCAGGGTCCGGAGTCCACTTTGTATGCATGCTATCATAGCTGGCAACAATGAATATGATTGTCCGTAGGCCAGACAGACCGAGGGATAGACGACCTCCATAGGGATCACCTTAAAAGAGTGTGTGGGGGACCACACATCTTTTCAACCATAATATAAGATACCCGACAAATAGGGCTTTAGCTAATATCGGGGACTCAGCTTGGTGGTGGAATGATTTGAAAGTCATCCCCACTCTGAATCCTCCTTCGTCTTGTTTGAGGGTTTCCGCAACCTTACCCCCGAATATTCTCTTCTCCACCTTCGTACGATCACAAGTGTACAGTGACAGGATGGGCATCTTCTTATCACCAGCATTTCAGAAGAGGTAATCGGCCCAATTCTTATAACTAATTCCCGGAGTCCTCTTCTTCTTGTCCTTGTAATCTACTGCCCCGACGGTATTCAAACAGATGTGATAATGGTAGAGAAGTACCCAGAGGGTCTCCACCGCTTAGAGAAGCTTGTCAGAGAGATGCTCGATCTCTCATTGGCCTGGAATGTATTCTTTGTATGGAAAATCCCCCATCGGCAATCCCGACACTTCATACATTTCATGAAGTGCCAGGCCTAATTCTTCATTAGGTGTGAAAAATGTGCCGCTATACGGGCAATATGGTTCTAATATGCTTTGGAACTAGGGAGTGTTGATCTTCAGGCCATATTACGTGGCCTTGATGGCAGAGTACAACTCTGTACCCTGCATGTCGGAGTTCTCCTCCAAGATGAACTCTGTGATCCTAAATCAGCAGGGACTGTTTCCATCTGAGAAGTGGATCCACCCCGGAGTCCTAAAGTCTTTAGGGGGGAATTGCCCCCCAGCTCTAAAGAAGTAATGACGGAAGGTCTTCACCATCGTAGCTGTCTCCCCTATTGGCAAATCGCTCTGTAGCAGACCTGGATGCAAAGTGGTGACGTACTTGCAGGAGTTGTCAATGCTAAATCCCAGCTTTGATCTTGTGAAGATTTCATAGGTCACTCCATCTTAGGTAGGGGTCAGGTCCTAGTCCATCACTCTTGGCACCGAGAATGAGCGAAGCTCCACCATTGAAAATCCCCTCATCATGCTGGGGAGGAAATATCGGACGTTGTCCACCATGCAGAGCCATCTACTCTCATCGAGAAGCGGGATGGTTAGGTCAGCCACGGCATTACCAAATAGAAAATAGAGCTTTTTCATCTCCCGATATTGATTGTCTGTCAGTGCTGCATCAATAGTCAGTTCACACAGCATAAATAGTGTTCCTCAGACACCTTTTGCACCAGCTCCGCAGATTTGTCGGTATCAAACACTGGTACAGGGTTGAGCAGCGGGAACCTGGGCAGGGCTGAGAAGCCCGTACCACCAACAAGGCCAATGGCATTAGCTCCCGGAAGAGCTTCGTTAGAGAATGTAGCTGCAAAACAAAACAAGAGAAGTTAGAGATTTTTAGCTTAAAGTTTAAAAAATTCTAAGTCTTTAAAACAGGCGGCCTGCCATGTGCAGTTGAGCTCCATCAAGCTAAGCTCACCTAGCACAGAGCTCGCCTGACAAGCAAAACTCACCTAGCAAAGGCAAAAGCTCGCCTAACAAGCAGAAGATCGCTTGATATAGCTAAGCTCACTTGACAAAAACATGAGACCTCGCCTGACAAAGCTGAGCTTGCTTGACAAAAACATGAGACCTCACCTGACAAAGGCAGGTCTCGCCTACCCATCGTATTATTACATGCAATCAAAACTAAACTTTTGTTGTTAAACCTTATTCTTAGTTTGATTTTACTTGATTCTTAATTGGCATAGATAATAGAAAGAAACATACAGATATTATAGGTAATAATCTAATATGGTCATTATATGTGTGTGTGTGTGTGTGTGTACGCCCGCGCGCGCGTGCGTGTGTGCGTGTATGTGTGTGTGGAGAAATATGGGTATGTTCGGCGCCAAGTACAAATTTTGTGCTTGGTAGTGAGGTGGCATATTCTCCTCCACTCATTCAAATAGGGGGACCACATTTACATGGGTTAGGGAGCGTATGTGGATATGACACCATTTGAATGAGTGGATAGGAATGTGCCACCTCACTACGAAGCATAAAATTTGTGTTTGGTATCAAGTACCAGGCATACCTATTTTTC
>BQKN01000108.1:1008839-1048461 GCA_022839385.1 Asparagus kiusianus | reverse complement strand
TTGTGCCTACCATTTTTGTCAAAGCATCCTTCTTAAAAAATAAAGTGAAAAACATCTGGGACCCAGATCTTACGTTCAGAAGTGTCCATTATTGTTATTTTCCTTGGTTTAATTCAAGTGGGGAAGCATGTTCATTTTTCTCTGATTTCCTGTTCATATTGGTTGATTCCTATAGGATACTCATCTCCAAATGGTTGAGATCATCAAGGTTAATTGCGAATGTGGAGGTCCTATACGCTCTTATATTACTTTTCAAGCAAAAAATGCAATGATGGTGATGTCAAGATTTATCAAACTCCAGTGAGGATCATTCCTGGAGGCAAGGTGATTGAAGAGAATAAAACTTTTTGTTAGTAATGAGAAAAAGTGGCAGCTCTGATGGCTCATTTTAGCAGGCGATTATTTCTCTGCTAATCTGCGTCACTGCCGAGATCTAATGGGGAAGAAGAAGAAGAATAGTGGAAGGAAGTTATTCAACATTGGTCTACGAGCATCTAACTCGAGTTTGCTCTCTCTCGATGGGCAATTTGAGCTTAGATCTGATGATGATGGTGATAGTTCTTCAAGTGTAATGGGTTCCATGGGTCCAAAAGGTGAAAAGAAGAAGAAGATAATGGAAGAAATTCTTGAATCTTGTATTCCTCCGTGCGAAGCAAATTTAGCTGGAGTTCAGGTTCGTAGTCTGAGTAAATCTCCTATTTCTGGTGCAGGAACTTCATCCAGGGTGTCTTGGGCTGATGAACTAGATCTTGGAATGGATTCATCTAATCCTCTTAATCTAGATTCTATGGATCATTCTCCGTTGATTCCTAATTTGTGTCCCGGTAATAGATCTACTCCATTGTTTACAAATTTGAACTCGAGTAATGATACTGTTCCATTGATTTCAAAAAATCAAGGAAATGTTATCAACTTAGAATCTGGCGGACTGGATGACAAAATCCCTAATGCTCAATCTCCGGTTCTTAATAAAGTCCTAATTGAGAATTCCAAAAGAAGATGGGTCAGTTTTTTTGCTGATAACAGAAAGCAGGGTAGTGGTTTAAATTTGAACTATATCCCTCCTGTGTCAAATGATGTGGTTTCTTTTAATGAAGAAGAATGGAATGAGGGGGTTTCTATCTGGCAATTTTTTCTTGTAGGACAGGTGATGGGCTTGAATGTTAAATTTAAAGCAATGGAAAGATTCATTCAAAAAGTCTGGGCTCCTCTGGCAAAGCCTGAAATTAGCCTTCTCAAAGCTGGGGTGTTCCTTTTCAAATTCAAAAACAAAGATGATATGAATAATATTCTTTTAACTGGTCCTTGGTTTTTTGGTTCTCGTCCTATGTTGTTGAAGCCTTGGTCTGTGGGTGATGATTTTGAAAAGTTAAATGATTGCATCTATCCATTATGGATTCAGTTACCAGCTCTAAAATTGAATTTATGGAATGCTAAGGGGATCAGTAAATATCTAGCACTATTGGTCGTCCTATAGCTACTGATATGCTAACTGCCAATATGCAAAGACTGACATATGCTAGAGTTCTTGTTGAAGTGAACATGCCCTCTCCTCTCCCAGATCAGATTGCTATTCAAGGACCTGATGGTTCACAATATGTTCAGAAAGTGTTATATGAACTTAAGCCTAGATGGTGTGATCACTGTAAGAATGTTGGGCATGATACTAAATTCTGTAAAAAGTTTTATCCATTACAAAGATGGATCCCAAAGCAAAAGGAAAATGTGGCTCAAACTGATTCTTCTTCCAAACAGGCTGCTGGTCAGATATCTGAGGTCCTGGGTAAACAAGGAAATGGTGCAAATCCTGTTGTTAGGGATCAGCTTCTTGGAAAAGTTGTTACCTCCTCTGTGAATTCTGGAGCTGAAGTTCTGTCTAAAAATGCAAATGAAGTGGTCACTGCAGCTAATGCTAACAGTGCTGTGCATGTTGTGCACGTTCAGCCTGTTTTGAATTTTAACAAAGGAAAAGAAACAATGCTCCCTGGTAGTTCATGGCCTCAAGTTCATAGAAATAAAAGTAAAGGAGTTAACCCCTTTTCTCCTCTTACTAACTTGATTTCTGTATTGGACCCCTCAACAATTGATGGAGGGGTGATAATCTATGAACCTATCTTTTTGGAATGTTAGGGGATTAAATAAATCCCCTAAACAACATTTGGTTAAGAAACACCTTATGCAATATCATCTTTCTTTCTTAGCTCTTCTGGAAATAAAATTAAAGCTGAGTAAAGTTCAGGCTATAGCTAATAAGATTACAATTAATTGGAAGTGGGTCTCTAATGCCAATAGCTCAGATAAAGCCAGGATTATGATACTGTGGGATCCAAATATTTTGGATGTACATATCATTTGCTTTTCAGCTCAACATGTTGCCTGTGCTGTTAAATCTCTGGATGGGAGGCTTAATTGTGTTATATCCTCAGTTTATGGTTTCAATCATTCTGATGGGAGAAAGTCATTGTGGTCAGATTTATCCCAGATACAACAAGCTTTAGGGACTTTACCTTAGCTGCTTTGTGGGGATTTTAATGCCATGATTAGTGATGATGAAAAATTGGGTGGTGCAACTCTAACTGAAACAGACACCAGGGAGTTTAATCAATTCATTGATAGTAACCAGCTAGCCCATCTGGAAACTATTGGATGCTTTTTCACTTGGAACAATAAGCAAGATGCTGCTACAAGAGTTTGGAGTAGATTGGATAGAGCATTAGTGAATGATCTCTGGATTAATGCTTATAATTCAAGTCAGGTAGAATTTCTTCTTCCTAGTTTTTCTGATCATTCTCCTGCTCTTATTTCTATCTTTGAGGATCAAGTGCAAGGTAAGAAGCCTTTCAAATTCTTCAAGATGTGGATCAAGCATGTAAACTATTTACCTACAATCTCCTCCATTTGGAATACTTCTATTGTTGGCCACACCATGTTTTCTGTCTGTTCAAAGCTGAAGCTCCTGAAAACTGCTCTAAAGGATCTCAACAAAAGGCATTTTTGTAATATCAGTGAGCAGGTTCTTAGAGCTAAGGCGGATCTGGATAATACTCAAAAGGCTTTACTATCTGACCCTTTTAATGCTACTCTCATAAGCCAAGAAAAAGGTTATATTGCTACCTTTAACAAACTTTTGGAGTGTGAATTATCATTCTATCAACAAAAGGCTAGAATCAATTGGAATCTTCAAGGGGACAGGTGCACAAGCTTTTTTCATTCTGTAATCAATAGCAACCGGCACCAGAATAGAGTTATGATTCTGTACAACAATAATGGTGATAGGATTACTGAGGGAAATGAGATAGCTAAGGAGCTAGTTTCTTACTATAAGTCCTTGTTTGGAGCTTCAGTCACATCTATTTCTCCTGACATTGACATAATTCAAAAAGGCCCTTGTCTAAATGATCTTCAAGCTAGAGAATTATCAAAGCCAGTTACAAAAGAAGAGATAAGAAATGCAATCTTTTCCATGCATGATGACAAGGCACCGGGTCCTGATGGGTATAATGCATCCTTCTACAAGTCTGGTTGGTCATTGTAGGCGGTAAAAATTACCACGGCGGACTAACGAACGAATTCGCCCACGAGTCGGGACCACCCACTTGGGTGAAGGACAGATCGCAGCCACGGAATGGGCCCGCTGACGCGCGAGCCCCACATTTTCCCTCACGCGCCAAGTCACGTGGACTCGCCAGTAAGGTGAATTCACCCTCATAAGCCAAATCCGCTTGCAGGGGTCCAGATCCGCCTACGTGAGTCGAAAGCCGGGTTCTCAGGGACAAGCCTCCCCTACTTCCCACGATGCGAGGGGAAAGAGCACAGTGCTCCAAGCTCGTCAGATGGCCGCCCACAATTCGAACGAGCAGACAGGCATCAGATCAACCTGCATACTCGTAAATACGGTTCACCTCAACCATCAGGGTCAAAGAGCTGGAGCCGCCGGCATGCGGCGAGCTATCCAAACCCACTCAAGCACGAGGCGTCCATTCTCCCGCCTCTATTAAGACATAGGGAGAGGGGAAGGGGCATAGTACCCCAGGACCATCAGGTGGTCACTCGGTAGCTCACAGCGTAGGTAAGCAGACAGGTGCCAAAGCAGCTTGCATCCTCATAAATGCAGCTTACCTCACTCATCCGAGCGAAGGGTCAGAGCCGCCGGCGCTCGATGAGTTGCCCAGATCCACTCAAGTACCTGGCAGCAACCGTCATAATACGAGGAGGGGCTTTCCCACTCCTGCGCGATGTGATGTAACACGCGGCTCCTCGAATGACCGCTTGTAGTACAGAGGGGCAGCAGAATATCTCTGAACAATGTATGGTCATATCCCATAATTTAAGGAGCAGCCAAGCTGTCTCTCTCCCATTTAAGAGCCTCTTTCAGCAACCTTAAAAGAGGATCGATCAAAAAAAAGAGAGGAGGTCGGTCACAAAGAAGTCGAAAAAACCTTGAGAAGAGGATCGACGATAACCTCTTTGCATATTCTTGCACTGCAGCACCATCTCCTAGTTCCGAGCCCCGATCGCCGGCGAACTAGAAGATTCGAACTCCATCGACCCGAGCTTCTACTAAGTACTGAAGCTCTCCAACAACCTCGGTCAAACCGTCCAAGGGAAGCAGACTCGGCACGAGCACCGATAGCGAAGCATCCTGTAGCTACCGAAAAGTCCCCACACTAAACAAAGAGGGCATTCCCTCTGCTTTTGTTGTAATTCTGATTGATTAGTTTGTAATAAGCCATTCTTATAAATACAAACAAAATCTCCCTGTTTTCAGGAAAATCAAAAATTTACTCCATACAGAAGATGGCGACCACAGTGGGAGAAGCTGTTTTCTCAAGCGAAATGGTGGTAGCTCAGTTCGACGAGGTTGCTGTTGGGACGACGGTGGAGTCCCTAGAGATCGAGTTCGACCAAGCCAAGTACGAAGAGTACTTGTCTTCTTCCTCTTTCGGTGGCGATGCGTTCCGCAAACGCCACGGAGTCGGGCGTAGGAGCCGACCTCAGACGGTCAAAGCTCCCGTGTCTGAAGGCTCTACCCGAGTCTTGTCGGGGGAACTTACTCAAAAATTGATCAGGGCTAAGCCACAGATCGAGAGCACGGGGCGAAAGCCCGCTAGATGGGTCGCCAAACGACCCTTAGCGACGCCCGTCCGGGACGAAACAACGATTCATTCCGGCACGGACCATGCTGCCACAGCCCACGTGGACGCTCCTCCCTCTAGGAGGACTCGCCAGCGGCGACGGCAGATGCTCGCTCGACAAGAGGCTCGAGCCTTCGTCTCATACGACGGCCTGAACTACTACACAGGCCCGAAGGACGTTCGACAGGGAGGCAACTCATCCTACGCCGGAAGACTCCCCAAATCAGGAGCGCCAACGGGTAAAGACAAGGCCACCCGCTCAGGTAAACTTCGCTTCTCAGGTCACATCCCTGATGCGAATAAACCACCGCGAGCACGCAAGTCTGCCCACACAGGCGAATCCTCGAAAGTGGGCGGACCTTACCCCGACCACCTGACGGATAGCTTTAGAGTCAAACCAATAGGAGATACCTCGCCTACTCGCCCACGTGAGCGGGGGGTTGATTTTCGCCCGCATATTGGGGTTCGCCTGAACACGAGAGTTCGCCTGTCAAGGCAAACTCACCCGACTCTTACCTCGAGGCGTTCCACCCAGTGTATGGTAGGGGGTACATCCCAGACCCTCTCGTGCGATCACTCAGGCGATTCGTCTGACTTTGGGGGTGTTCGCCAGTCACCCACGGAAGACCTTCGGGAGTACCTAACTCGCAAACGCACCATACATGAGGCAAATCCTTAGTGCCATTGCGAGAGACTCATTCACATAGTACTCGCCGACTGTCAATGCGTAGGAACGGCAAAACCCTCAGTATTCGAGAGGCTCTCTCTATGACCTTCTCGGCCTAGGCCCACCCGTCAGAGACGCCGCCGCCAGAAAGGGCACGCTATCGACGACCTAGAGCTCCCGTCCGCCATAATCAATATGACAGATAGGGGTAAGGCGATACTTTTCGATTCCCCAGACTCGGACTCCGTTCTGGGACCTAACCTCCGGTTTACCTAACGCGGACAAGGCGGCATATACCAGCATACCCGTAGTCGTAAGGGGGTAAGCATCGGGTTTGATTACTCCGCCTTGGTACCCCCCTCCTACGGCGAGGACGAAGTTCATTCGGTGGCAGCCACGTCCCAAACCTCGCATTCGAGCCAAGACGCACCGGCGAGGGTACACATGACTGAACTCGCCCACGAGCAGACAGTAGCTCAAAAGCTGGAGGAACAGCAGGAGACCATCGACTCTCTAAGAGAGATGATGGAGCAACTTCTGAACAAGAAGAAGAAGAAGAAAAGAACCCAACGCCCCTTACCCCGGCAAACTGGGGATAAGGAGTGGGTACGTCCCCGTCGCCCGACGACAGAAACGGAAAACAACAGTAATCCGCAATCCCCGTCGCAGCACATCGACTATTTCATGGCGCAGACCGGGTTCCTTACGGAGAATGACGCCATCCTCACACGACTATTCATAGGCACCCTCAAGGGGGTGGCCTTTGAATGGTTTCGTTCGATACACTGCTCAAGAGCGGTCAAGAACGGTGGCAACGTTCGATACGCTGCTCAAGAGCGGTCGAATCAAACTGCCAGAAACCATGAAGCCTGAGGAGGCGGACAAAACCAGTGACCCGAGTTACTGTGCCTATCACAGATTCCTTGGTCACCACACAACCAAGTGCTACGTCCTCAAAGACAAGCTCCAGGCCCTCTACGACGCGGGGGTCTTGAAGAAGGAGAAGGTCCAAAAGCAGGTGACCACGAACATGATCGCTTTGAGCTTTGGGACAGATCTCCCAGAGGTTCAAGCTCTGGTAGGGGTAATTCATATCCCCAAGGTGGTCTTGAAGATCACCAACGACGATCCTCACAACCAGCGGGGGAAGGGTTTGGTCCCACAGACTCTGCTATCGGGGCAGGTAATGTGGGTCCATCCAGACCTCCTCAACGATGAGCAATGGACTACAAAGCCTTCGAGGGAGGCCAAGGGAAAACATTACAATGTCGTCTCTGCCATCCCAGATAGAGATAACGCAGCTATAACCACCCTGACCGATTTCGAGAACACCAACGTCTTCGCCACGAGAGCTGGGAAGGAATTCGCGAAGGAATATCCCACGAGGGCGGAGAACCTGGCAGGACCTCCTACGAGGCCGGCCATGATAACCCCTCCCAATCCAGACGGGCCAAGTTCAAGCCGCCAACCTTTCCGGTTCAACGTGCTCGCGCAGCTGAAAAGCATCCCTACGCGAATTACCATGTACGACCTCCTCCGGTTATCCAGGTCTACCCGGGAGGCCCTACAAGAGGCGTTGGCCGACTCGGAGGCGTTCTCCACCTATTTCTCGAAAGAGGCAGAGGCAGAACGAGAATGTGAAACTTGCTGCCAAATCGCCGAGAGACGGGTCCCGTGCATTACTTTCACTCCTGAAGACATGCTCATCAAGAGCACATCTCACGATCGGCCACTGTACTTCACAGGATACGTCGGTTCGTCGAAAGTGGATCAGATTCAGGTCGACCCGGGTTCTGCGCTGAGCATCGTGCCCCTAAAGTTGATTAAACACCTGGGGATACCACCAAAACGTCTGTCCTCGACCACCACAACCATTTTTGGCTTTAACGCCACGGGGACACGGCCCTTGGGCAAGATCCGCCTGAAATGCCGAATAGGCAACATGAAGACGGAAGTGACCTGCTACGTCATCGATGCCGAGCCTTCCTACAACGTAATTTTAGGACACCCGTGGATCCATGGCAACTGAATAGTCCCATCCGCCCTTCACCAATGCCTAAAATATGTGGACGACTACGAGCAAGTGAAAAAAGCAGTAGCCGACAAACAACCCTTCAAAGGCATCGAGAACTACTTCACGGATTCTCTGTTATATCAGGACCCCGTCGAGCCACCGGTTGAAGAACCGGAGACGGCAACAAAGCGGATAGCGAACCTGAGTATAGCGATAACCTAATTCTAAATGACTTCGAGTCAATTGTAATCGGTTATGAGAGTCACCATGTAACCAATGCTGTTCAGGCGGAGAAGATTGTCATGAATGAAAAGTCCAACTTTGCTTATGTGTCGTCTTGTTCTACGTCTGAGGATGATGAACCCAACGACCTATGGGCAAAACTCTGCGGCGATCCCTCCCTACACTTGCCAGTATGCTCGTCATACGTCGTGAGAACACGGCCGATTGAATCGTCGCGAGCTGTACTTGTTGTGCCGGCCCGAACTAATTATCAAAAAGATATTATTTTCGGCCGAATCGATCGTCCCCTACGCACCCTATGGGACGAATCTGAAGACGAGGACCCCGCACCTTAATTTTCGTAGTACAGCCAGGTCGCCAGGCGCATGATGAGCGACATGGGATATGACCTCACTCGCTTAGAGGGCTTGAATGACGGCAGAGGTCGTAAAACGGTCATTCGACCTGCCTGCGTACCCAAGGGTAGACCCTCGAATTACTTCAACAGGACTCGGAGGGGCTTAGGCTACTCCTCTTCCTCATCAGACCTGTGCTGTTATGTCAACGAGGATTCTGACTACGCCTGTTCAGGAGAACAGTCATCAGCAACCTCGGCCTGGGACTCGGATGTCAGCGTGAGAGATCTGTTTGATAACCTTACAGTCAACATGGCTACAGTGGATCCCGCTGAAACGGCGGAGGATGGACAGCTTTCGCTTTACGACAAAACATGGGATCGCCATGTTAACGCCCAGTGGAGCAGTCGATTCGAGCAACAGGAACCACCCACCGAAGACGAAATCCTCCAGGTGAACATGGGCACGGACGTGAATCCAAAGCCTATATTCATCAGCGGCAGTCTGCCTCCTCAAGAAAAAGAAGATTTCATCGCCCTCATACGTGAATACATTGACGTCTTCGCATGGAATTATGAGGACATGCCTGGCTTGGATCCGCGAGTCGCTACGCATCGCCTCAACATCAGCTCAGACGCCAAGCCGGTCAAGCAACAGCAGAGGCGTTTTCGCCCTCAAATCATGGAAGCGATCGAGGTCGAAGTGAAGAAACTCATCGAATCTGGTTTCATCAGGGAGGAACAGCACCCCGACTGGGTGGCCAATATTGTTTCGGTCCTGAAGAAAAATAGTAAGATCCGCATCTGCATTGACTTCAGAGATCTCAATGCCGCATGCCCTAAAGACGAATTTCCTTTGCCCATCACGGACATCATCATCGACAACACGTGCGGATTTGAGAGGATGTCCTTCATGGATGGTTTCTCCGGGTACAATCAGATCAAAATGCACCCCGAAGACGAGAAGCACACTTCGTTCCGCACTCCTATGGGGGTATACTGCTACACAGTCATGCCCTTCGGACTCAAGAATGCCGGCGCAACCTATCAGCGCGCCATGAGCACGATCTTTCGAGAACACCTACGAAAAACAGTAGAGTGCTACGTAGACGACCTGGTCGTGAAGAGTCGCCACAAAGGCGACCACCTCCAAGACTTGAGGACGATGTTCGAACTCATGAGGACTCACCAGCTCAAGATGAATCCTACGAAATCATTCCTAGGAATGGCTAGTGGTAAGTTCCTCGGTTTTGTCGTCACAACGAAGGGGATCCAAATTGACCCCGATAAGGTGCGAGCCATTCAAGAGCTTCGACCACCCCGGAACCTCAAAGAATTAAGAGGTCTCCAGGGACGATTGGCCTATATCCGAAGATTCATCTCAAATCTTTTGGACAAATGTCAGCCATTCTCCAAGCTTATGAAGAAAGGCACTTCCTTCGTATGGGACGAGCCTTGCCAAAAGGCCTTTGAGGACATCAAGGCTTACCTTTCGAACCCGCCCGTCCTCGCTGCACCAATCTCAGGGAGACCATTTCTCATCTATATACGGGCCATGGAGCATTCTCTGGGTGATCTCTTGGCACAAAATGATGACGCGGGCCACGAGCAAGGTATCTACTACCTAAGTAGGACCCTGCAAGGCGCCGAGCAACGGTACCCGATGGTCGAAAAAGAACGTTTGGCCTTGGTGTTCGCCATCCAAAAGATGCGACACTACCTGGTCGGCCAGACAATCCATGTCATCTTCCGAATGAACCCCATCCGGGTCTTCATGACACAACCTACAGCGCTAAACTGGCGTTTGGCCAGGTGGGCTCTTCTACTCTCTCAGTATGACATCCACTTCATGCCACACAAATCTGTCAAGGGATAGGCCATCTGCAACCTCATGGCTAGTCACCCACTGGGGGTGAAGACCGACTTGTTTGAAGATTTGCCAGACGAACCGCCCGAAGCCAACGTAACTTCGTTACCGGAGGTATGGCAGATGTTCTTCGACGGCGCGTCTCGCGCAGCCACGGAGGGCTCTATTGTTGCAGTAGTGGGAGTAGTCCTCACTTCTCCACACAACCACGTGCTACCCCGAGCCTTCTCTTTGACAGAGCCATGCACCAACAATGTGGCCGAATACAACGCATTACTCATCGGGCTCGAGTTAGCAAAGGAGTTAGGGATAAAGCATCTCGAGGCTTACGGCGACTCCCAAATTATCGTCAAGCAGATGACCGGCGAATACGAAGTTAGGAACGATGACCTGATCCCACTCCACAAAGCAGCTATCAAGCTAGTGGAGTCATTCGAGAGTTTTCGCATTGGACACATGTTACGTTCTAAGAACACACATGCGGATGTCCTCGCCTCTTTGGCGGCCAACCTGGCTCAACCATTAGGGACAACCCAATGGGTCACAGTGGCGAGCAGAAGGCTCTTTCGATTGAAAGTCGCCCCAGAAGCGAACGCTACCCATCAGGTCTCGGATCAGCCTATTCTTGAGGACTGGCGCCTCCCGATCATCGATTATGTCCTATACGGCGTGTTGCCCGAGGATGCAAGAGAGCGGGAGTCTGTCCGGAGACGTGCTATGAGATTCTACTATGATTCGACCACCAAGACATTGTATCGAAAGTCATATGACGGCTTGTTGCTTCGATGCCTTTCAAAGCCAGAAGCACAAGAAGCTCTGCGTGAGGCCCACGACGGCGTTTGCGAAGCTCACCAACCTAGACCCAAACTTTGGGATCGCCTGCGAAGGATAGGCTACTTCTAGCCTGAGATGGTTCACGACACAGTCGTCTACGCGAAGCGCTGCCATGAGTGCCAGATCCACGCCAACTACATACATCAGCTGCCCGAAGACCTACACCCGACAAAGACTTCGTGGCCTTTCGAGGCATGGGGGATGGACATAGTCGGACCAATATCCCCGCCTTCGGCGAGAGGTCATCGCTTCATTCTCGTGATCACTGACTACTTCTCTAAGTGGGCCGAAGCCATCCCCTTAAGAGAAGTCGAGACTAACGACGTGATTAAGTTCATCAAACACCATGTCATCTACCGATACGGCATACCCCGACGTATCATTCATGACAATGGCACGCAATTTGTTAGCCATGCATTCACCAGGTTCTGCGATAAGTTCCGAATACAGAACCCCTCCTCCACGGCCTATAACCCATCGGCGAATGGCTTGGCCGAGGCCTTCAACAAAACAATCATCAAGATCATGACCAAGTTAACCTCCACCAGCAAACGCGATTGGAATGAAAAACTTGGCGAAAGCTTGTGGGCATATCGCACAACGGTTCGTACACCGACTGGCCACACGCCCTACTCATTGGTATACGGCTGTGAGGCCGTGTTGTCATTAGAAATTCAAATCCCGTCCCTCCGTGTCGCCTTAGCAACGAGGATGACGGTGGAAGACAATCACCAACAACGACTCGCCGAGCTAGAAGCGCTGAATGACAAACGATTAGAATCCCAACAGCACATTGAGTTCTATCAAGCCCGGATGGCTAAGGCTTTCGACAAGAAAGTCAGGCGCTGAGCCTTCAAGGAAGGGGAACTGGTACTGGCCGTTCGCCGACCGATGATTCTCACCTCCAAGAAGAAGGGCAAATTTCAGCCCAAATGGGAAGGACCGTTCGTAATAGAGACGGTCTACTCGAACGGCGCATATCGCCTCGTCAAACCTAATAGCGATAAGATCATAATGCCCATCAACGGCAAATATCTAAAGAAGTACTACCCTTAGTTCTTCTTCACCAACTCCCACAAGTGCATGAGTCTAAACTGGCCCTCACATCCTCCAACTGGTATAAGAGGCTAAACTGTTCCCTACACTTCCATATCTTGGACCAGACTCCCGGTACAGGCGAATCGCTCAAAATAGGTGAGATTAGCATCTCAGATGAGCTGGGCCGAACGCCCACTTGGTCAAACCTTCGGATAGTTAGGACCAGAGCCATAATCCCCCGCCAATCCTCTTCAACAGGATGGCGGGACCCCCACTGTCACTTTCGATAAAATCAACTCACCAATCCTCTGCTAAAGAATGGTGGGTCCTCATAGTCGCTCCGATCACGACAAAACTTCATCAGGTTAATGATTACCTCCGATGACTGGCGCCGCTATTCCTACGAATAGCACAGCCTAAGTAATAACCTACCATGCGACGTGCTATTACTTCGGTCGATAGTCACACTCCTACGTCCCTGAACTATTTGGCCTATTCCAGATATCCTAACATTCCCTTAGGATAACTGATGGGTAGTAGCCTACCACGCGATGGCTCCTACAATAATCGATCGTCACATTCCTACATCCCTGAACGGCTCGATTGTCACCTGTGTCGTCACCATCACAGACGACGACAGTTATCAGGGGCGGCTGGACAGACGTCACGCCCGACAGTTCCTCCGAACGACAACCCACCGACTGGCAAGTCAAAGATTAGGGACATCGGTTGATCGCATGCACGAGCAACCATACCTGATCTAGGGCTAAGTGTTACCCTCTTGGTCCTACCGGAGCTGTAACGCGAAGGTCGGGGTTGACCCGACCCCACGTCGCAGATAGCCAAAAGCAGAGAAAGAGCCAAATGGCCAAGTCTAAGGTAGGTTCGCCAGAGAAGGCATGGGCAGCCCTGCTCAAGGGCCAAATAACGCAGGCGAATTCAACCTAAAGACAAAACAAGCCAAATATACACCAGAAAATAAAAAAAATAAAGGAAGAAGAAACTGTGCAGGCGAAACAAAAGAGGAACCAAAACCAAAGGCCATTACGGGCCAAAATTTACATGCATAAGTTTTTTTTTAGTTATGATGCGCACAACATCAACTAAGTTACAGACAAGACAAAAAGAAAAGGAGGAAAAGCAGAAATGGGCACTACAGGAGCTTCAACAGGCTGAAGGCAACGATCTTGGCTTTGACCGCTACAAGGTCCGTCGCACGCTGGGCCTTCACCGCCTCCTCCCGCTTCTGCCGCATTTTGGCAAGGGCGGCTTCGCCTTCCTCTTCCTCCTGGCGGAGGAGCTGAAGCGCTCGGTCCGCCTCCCTAGCAGCGTAGCAGACCCTCCTGTTTTCCAGCTCAAGCTCCCGCAGTCGCGCCTCGCCACGAAGGGACCCGGCGTCTTCGAAGAAGGCGGCGTCGGTATAGGCGTCCATCTTGGCCAACACCGCCTGGTGCTGTTTGCGTAGACGCTTAAGGTCGGCCTCCTTTGCCCGGATCTGCTTTACCCGTTCCTCCCGCTCAAGCATGAGGCACGTCAAGAGAGGCGGTGGCACGTCAAAGGTGTCGTCATGTACCAACTCCTCGAGATGGTACATCCACCCCTCCACGCGAACAAGCTCCCGGTACACCGCCGTGCAAGCGAGATACCGCCCACGCGGCGGACCGCCCTCAGACCCGCCTCCACGAGGGGAAGCGCGTCGTAGTTGTAGGCGTATAAAATTGCCTATAGGTCCCTTAATACAGCTCGATAACGCCGATTCAACAAACGGACCATCGGGCGACGTATACAAACAAAGCTGTTAGCCCACAACGCCGAAGCCAAGCGATATGCGACGCGGAATGAAGCCAATGGTTCGAGGAGTCAACGAGTCATCTAAACAAGAGCGAACTCGGATGAACCACGATCGAATCAAGATCGGTTTCGGACTCGAACTAGAAGCGGATTAACTGCCATATATGGAATCAAGTCAACAAATCGATTCCAGATCAAGTCAACCACAAATCCGATACAGAGCCGGATAACAACGAAACGACGAAACGGACAAAACACCCGGGGACTCGGCCTTAGCCGAGCCACCCCAGGGTGGCTCGACCCAAGCCGAGCCACCCTGAGGTGGCTCGGTAGCCGAGCCACCTCAGGGTGGCTAGGCCCAGTTCTGTGCATGGGGCACAGTTTCGAGCGCCTATAAATAGGCCAAGGGGTTCATTTGTTCAAGGTTGGATTTTGGAGGAGGCGAAGCCCTGCAGGATTGAAACCTCAGATCTGATAAAGATTAAAACTTTAAGGCTTCAAGGATTTGTTCATCCGGATCTGGTGCTCAGCGATCGATAACGCCAAATAAGGCAGGAGTTCGAGAGGACCAGATCGGGAGATCTACGTTGCTATACTCCGGATCTAAGCTTGGTTCTTAGATCCCGAGATTGAGCGGTTGTTTCCTTGGTGAAACAATCCCTCCGGCTATTATCTTCCTTGGTGGAATAATACCCGTTATACTGTGTAGATCTGCCCGGATTTGGATCTAGTGGTGGTCCACGGCAAATAACCCCGGCGCAGGCAAAGAACCCACCAAAGCGAGTGACCGCAAAACAGGAGCTCGCGATTCGTTCGACAAACAAGGAAATAAAGTTGTAATCTTTTTTGTTTTCTTTGATTTCTTGTAATTGGATCTTATAAAAAGACCAGATCTTTGTAACACAAAAAGTTGTTATTTTAAGATGACAATGGAATCAACAATGAAAGAAGCAACAAATTTTCCCGCGAACAATCTGGCGACCACAGTGGGAGCCACCGATCTCGCTACCGAGATCGGAGTGTCGCAGCCGCGGATCTTGATCCCGGTCGTGGAGGAGGTCGAGTACGAGTTCGACCAACAGAAGTTTGAGGCATACCTGTCATCCTCGTCCGGATCAACCTCCCCCCGCAAGTCCAAGAAGTTCTCCTCCAGGAGAAAAATTCGTTGGTATGAAGATGTCGAAAACACCAACGAAGATCTCACCCCGTTGGATGCCGAAGCTGCATTGGGTGAGATCTCTCCAACTTCCAACCAGGTCGGATCTGCTCTGGCCAACTCTTCTGCCGTAGAAGGCGTGATGACTCTCTCGAAGAGAGCCCGCCAAAGGCAACGTCAATGGCTTGCGAAACAATTCGCAAAGGCGATGGAATCCGTGGACGGAGTCTGTTACAAGGCGGATCTGAAGAGCAAAAGAGGCAAACAGCCTCAACAGCAGATGAATGGCGCCTCTTCCAAGCCGCCAACAACAGAATGGGTCCGTGTCAAACGGAACCGCTCAACGCTGGAAGAACGCATTCGCAAGCGCCGTGTATTATCAGCGCAAGCATGGGCTCGAGTCGAGGAAGCCCGTAGGAAACTGCAGAATGGAGTGGCTAAGAAATCGCCACCAACTCGCAAAGTATGGAGGCCTAAGTCTGAAGCGGCGATTCAGACTAAGGAGCAACAACTGCAGCCTTCGAAAATTCAACTCCCGGCGAATCAATCCAAATCGCCGATGACTTCCACAACTGCTCCGGGAGATCCCGCAAGACCATCCCAGAAAAGGAAGTCAGTCTTGGAGCGCCTCGGTCTACTTCCCGAGGAGCGAAGCAAAGCTCCAATCCAAGAACGTTTGGGTCCACTGAGACAGCTCCGAACTAATCAACATGCTGGGGGTCGACACAACCCTCAACATGACAAGGAGTTCACGACACCCAAGCGCACTACCTTGCGCATCGAAGTTCGGGAACCCGTCGAAGATTCACGCCCACAAAGGCGCGTTTCGAGGCGCGTAACTCTCGATAGCCCAAAGAAGGCAATTTACTCCCAGAAGGAAACGTTGTCGTCCGATGACGATAACATTATACCTGGGAAATCGTGCCAACACGCGATAGGTTGCTCCGACTTTCATACGGACGAGCTGTACTATCGTGCTGGGGATACGAACAGAGCCAGAAAGAGAAGTCCTCGTAGGCTCGAGACTCAGTGCCCCTGTTCCAAACTCATTCAGGCGGTATTGTCTCAGTGTAATTGCACTAAGACGGTCCCCGAAAGGGTTTCGGTGTTCGAAAGGCTCAGCACTGAGACGCCAAAGCCAAGGCCTAGGCGTTTCCGACGAAGGAGAGCGGTGGTTGAAGATGGAGAATTTCCAAGAGTCACCGCTAACATGACCAACAAGGGGACATTGGCACGGGATGATCTCGAGTCGATTCTGAATGCATCCCGGCGTCTAACCCGTCTGCAGTCTGGAGCCATCTCACGAAGAATGTATGGGAGGGTTCGGATAAGACCACCTTCAGAAGATGAGGAATCGGATGCTTGCTCTGCGGTTGCATCTGACAACACTGTATCCAGCAAAGGAGAACCCCGCGAGTCATTCATGATAAGCGCGGAACAAGTGGCCAAGATGCTTGAAGAAGCCATGGCCAAACAACAGGAGAGCTTCAGGCTCGAGATGCAGATGGCCATGCAGACTATGAAAGAGATGCATGACCAACAACTCCAGGCACTGAGGAACCAACAAGGTGAATCAAGTCGTCGTAACCAGAACAATCTGGAAGATGAGGACACAGGTGCAAATGAAACTCATAATGCCAATGACCCTTCCATCAACGCAGGGGGTGGTAATGAGGATGCCAACGAAGATACAAGTGAAAACTTGAAGATAAAAAGCCTCGAGAGCAAGATCAATACGTTGATGTCCGCTCAAGAGGTGAAGAAAACGGGCATTCCTTGTCCATACCCGAGAGAGTGGGAATCAATCCCCTATCCGGCGAAGTTTAGTCTAATCAACTTCACGCCGTTCGATGGAAGGGGTTCCCCCACCTAGCATTTGATTTATTTCAAATCGCACTTGGGTGTTATCTCTGGCAACGAGCCTCTGATGGTGCGGTCATTCGTTGGCACTCTTCGCGGAGCCGCCTTTGATTGGTATCGCCGCCTCAAGCCAGGAAGCGTAAATAGCTGGGACGACATGGAGACAAAGTTCCTCGCTAACTTCTTCGACGACGACACCGAGGTATCCATCGGAACGTTGCTCGACGAGAAACAAAAGGACGGGGAGTTAGTCGAAACCTTCGTCAAAAGGTTCCGGAACAAAGCGTTAAATTGCCGGGACCCGATCACGGAGGAGTTCATTCTCCAGACCTGTCACAACAATCTTTCGTTGGATGTGTTGGAAGCAATGGGAACAGCGCCGTCCAACACATGGAAAGACTTGAAGGTCAGAGGGGAACAAGCTGAACGCTTCCTCCGAAGGAAGAAGGCCGAGAGGGGTCAATCGACGACGAATCCTCCGAACTCGAACTTCGCCTCCCGTGGTAAGGGCAAGACACCCGCAACGACTGTCGATGCTAATCAAACATCGCAACAGCAGTCCCGGAGGCAGCAAAAGACTTCGGATCAGAGGCCTCAAAAAGAGTACTCCTTCAAGGACGAAGATGTTCCAGCCATCTTCAAATCCCTCCTTGACAATAACAAGATCAAGCTCCTACCGATCACGAATCAGGAGGAAGCTGACAACACTGCGGATCCGAAGTACTGCGCATACCACAGGAGGATCCTTCACCCAACCAAGGCGTGCTTTACACTCAAGAATAGCATCCAGACCTTGGTTGAAGCCGGCGTCATAACGCTAGAGTGAGCCAGTTAAAAAACGGCGCAACTCCGACCGGTATAAGAGTATAAACTGCTTCCTGAAACTCCGATCGGTATAAGAGTATAAACTGCTCCCAGCAACTCCGATCGGTATAAGAGTATAAACTGCTCCCAACAACTCCGACCGGTATAAGAGTATAAACTGCTTCCTAAAACTCCAAAGACTATACGAGTATAAACTGTTTCTCAATCCTCCGACCGGTATAAGAGGTTAAACTGCTCCCTGATACTCCAATAAGTATAAGAGTCTAAACTATTTCCTTTCTTTCACAGGAAGTTCCTGGAGAGTGCCTTACGTAGTATTCTTAAGGATAACCTGATCGTGCAACTGATGCAATGATACACCTAGTTTTGTAAAGAAAGCTGGGGGTGGATAATTCAGGTAACGGAAAGTTCCCGGAAGAATGTTAAATGTAATATTCTTAGGGATAACCCAGTCATGATGAATAAAGTGATAAGCACTAAATTCCTAATGCTTAGAATTTTAATTTATCAATCATTGACGAATTGTCAAAACCCTTTGTGTTAAGTCCTTATCACTTAACATCAAGAACCCCCTTTGAGTGATTTGTACGAATCAACATTCCTACAATGATTTGTACTCTTACTCTCACTTTTCACTTGGTCAAACCTTCCTACAGTTAGGACCAAAACCAAAACCCCCTCTCGATTCCTTTAATGAACGAGAGGTCCACTTTCAAATCGAGCGATCAAACCTTCCTACAGTTAGGATCGTCTCAAATCCCCCACTTGGTCAAACCTTCCTACAGTTAGGACCACAACCAAAATCCCCTCTCGATTCCTCCAACGAACGAGAGTCCCGCTTTCAAATCGAGTGATCAAACCTTCCTACAGTTAGGGTCATCTCAAACTCTCGCTTGGTCAAACCTTCCTATAGTTAGGACCAAAACCACAATCCACTCTCGATAAACGAGAAATTCATCTTTACTTCGGTAATCAAACCTTCCGACAGTTAGGGTTATCCGAATCTCTTCGATTCTCGGAGTGGAGATCCCACTCTCAGTTTCACCTTTCCGGATTCTGGGGGTGGAGATCCCACCTCGAGTCTCCTTTCCAACTGGGAATAGAATATAAAATTCTTCCTTCCCACACCAATCCTTTTCCAAGAATTTAGGATTCATCCTAGGAAGTTTATCCCGAATCCTAAGCAGGGATAAGTCTGCGCCTAACACGCGCTGCCGGTTTAGTCTTTTTTCCGATTGAAAAAGACACCAGAGTTCGATTCTGGGGTATTTTATCCTGAAACCTAAGCAAGGATAAGTCCGTGCCTAACACGCGTTGCCGGTTAGTTCTTGACCGTTAAAAAGAATATCCGTCCACATATTCAACATTGTGGCAGGTTGTTATTAATAACACCAAAATCCATGCCTCACACGCATGGGGAATTTCATCCTGAATCCTAAGAAAGGATATGCAGACGCCTAACACGCGTCACCGGTTTAGTCTTTCGCCGATTGAAAAAGACACCAGGGTCTAAACCTGGGGAATCTTATCCCGAAGCCTAAGAAGGGATAAGCCAACGTCTAATACACGTTGCTGGGTAGCCTATTCCCATAATAATGGCAAAGTCTACATATTCAAAGTTGTAGCACAAAGTCTCAGATAATTCAATCTCTGAGCACAACGTTACATGCGAACGGATTTAAACAATCCGCATGCTAGCCCGACTCAAACGGTAGTCGGTAAAGGCTAATCAAATCCGTTTAAGGCTGGGGGTTAGCCAAAAATCCTAAAGTCAACGCCTAACACGCGTCGCCGGGTAACCTATTCCCGTAACAAGTGGTAAAGTCTATGTATTCAACATCATAGCACAAAGTCTGAAGGAGTTCATTCCTCTAGCACAACGTCACATGCGGAACGGATTTAGACAATCCGCATGTAAGCCCGATTCAAACGGTAATCGGTAAGAGCACGTCAAATCCGTTGAAGGCTGAGGATTTGCCAAAAATCCTAAGTCAACGTCTCATACACGTTGCTGTTTAGTCTTTTCACAGGAGAAAGACGAAGTCTACGTATTCAATATCGTAGTACTAAAAGGGTTAACTCTTTTAGCTTAATGTTACATGCGGAACGGATTTAGACAATCCGCATGCTAGCCCGACTCAAACGGTAGTCGGTAAAGGCTCATCAAATCCGTTGATGGCTGGGAATTTGCCAAAAATTCTATAAGTACGAGTCATTGATGAATCAATTCTATAGGTTGGTCTCATGACTCGAGTATCCGCCACGCTCCAATTCCTTAAGAGCTTAAACTGTGTATACTCCAGCAGACGTACGAGTATAAACTGTGTCAGACGTCGAATAATACGTCACAATGAAGCCTGGACGCCGGACAACGCGTCGCAATGAAGGATTCAACGCCGTCAATCAATGGTTAGTTCTGTGTTGAAGCAGCAGACTCGAGCTAAAAAAGCAAGAAATCAGGAATCGACTTCAAGTTCAAAATTCCAACAACGGTCAGACAATAAATGCAGCACCGGAATCCTCACAGGCGTTCTACAAAGCACTGAATGACCTGAAGGAATCGAAGAAATCCAGGACAGAAGCCATTCCAAAGTCCCGTTACACCGACTGAAGGTTAGGACAATCACATCCAAAGTATTCCAGACTCTTCTATAAAAGAACGAGTCTGAAATACTTTGGAGGGGGTATCCGTAGGCGTATAAAATTGCCTATAGGTCCCTTAATACAGCTCGACAACGCCGATTCAACAAACGGACCATCGGGCGACGTATACAAACAAAGCTGTTAGCCCACAACGCCGAAGCCAAGCGATATGCGACGCGGAATGAAGCCAACGGTTCGAGGAGTCAACGAGTCATCTAAACAAGAGAGAACTCGGATGAACCACGATCGAATCAAGATCGGTTTCGGACTCGAACTCAGAAGCAGATTAACTGCCATATATGGAATCAAGTCAACAAATCGATTCCAGATCAAGTCAACCACAAATCCGATACAGAGCCGGATAACAACGAAACGACGAAACGGACAAAATACCCGGGGACTCGGCCTTAGCCGAGCCACCCCAGGGTGGCTCGGCTAAGGCCGAGCCACCCATGGGTGGCTAGGTCCAGTTCTGTGCACGGGGCACAGTTTCGAGCGCCTATAAATAGGCCAAGGGGTTCATTTGTTCAAGGTTGGATTTTGGAGGAGGCGAAGCCCTGCAGGATTGAAACCTCAAATCTGATAAAGATTAAAACTTTAAGGCTTCAAGGATTTGTTCATCCGGATCTGGTGCTCAGCTATCGACAACGCCAAATAAGGCAGGAGTTCGAGAGGACCGGATCGGGAGATCTACGTTGCTATACTCCGGATCTAAGCTTGGTTCTTAGATCCCGAGATTGAGCGGTTGTTTCCTTGGTGAAACAATCCCTCCGGCTATTATCTCCCTTGGTGGAATAATACCCGTTATACTACGTAGATCTGCCCGGATCTGGATCTAGTGGTGGTCCACGGCAAATAACCCCGGCGCAGGCAAAGAACCCACCAAAGCGAGTGACCGCAAAACAGGAGCTCGCGATTCGTTCGACAAACAAGGAAATAAAGTTGTAATATTTTTTGTTTTCTTTGATTTCTTGTAACCGGATCTTATAAAAAGACCGGATCTTTGTAACACAAAAAGTTGTTATTTTAAGATGACAATGGAATCAACAATGAAAGAAGCAACAAATTTTCCCGCGAACAGTAGTACCTCTCGGCACCCTCGTCGACGGAGATGGCGATTCCTTGCACCAGACCCTCCAACCTCTGGAGGGTCTCGAACGTAGGGTGAGACGCGGGGTCTGGGGCAGAAGACCCGTGGACCGAACTCACAGGGGAAGCGAGCGGAGCACCGTCGTTGACGGCGGTGGAAGAGGAGCCGACACCCTCGGAAGAGCTATGGTCAGATGCGGAGGCCATGGAGGGTTTATGTGGTGATTCTCACTCAGAAATATTTTAAAGATGTGAGAAGCTTGCCGAAAAGATGGCAAGTACGGAATATATATTCGAGAGCCCGACGGCTGGGATTTGTCGTCCCAAGCAATCGAACGGCACAGGTGTTCTGCGACGCCTCGAGCTCCACGCTAATAAAGACCATTCCTCTCGGGACCCCAAACGGACCGATCGGATTGAGCCCAAGAGGCGAGGCGTCCCGTCGCCTCATCATTAATAGGCATTAAAAAAGAGGCCTTAGCTGGCTAGCATTTGGGCCCGCAAGCGGACGCGTGGCACAGATTTCGCCCGCATTCCAGATCCTCGACAAGAGGGCAGATTCGTCGACGCTTGAGTTTAATTACGGTATGAACTCGCCATCGGTCGAGTTTAACTATCGAGACAAATTCCCATCTCACGAATTTCGTTTACTGCTAAAATTCGCCAGAGGCCAAGTAGGTCCTCAACGCAAACTCGACTCCCTACGAGTTTCGCTGATAACCTAAACACGAGATCAGCATCGCACGGGTCTCGCCTACAATCTAAATTCGCCAACGGTCGAATTCAACCTTTCAGTAAATTCGCCATCGAATGGGCCTCACTTGCGGCAGGAACTTGCCAGCATTTTGGAGGGTAACTCGCGGCATGATCATTCGAGCCTTAGCCCGCAGCATGAGCTCACTTACACGCGAGTTGGACCGAACGAGCTCGCCGGCGGTTTAGTATGGCTTTCCACGCAGACTCGCCGTCACCCGAGCCGCCCTGCAGTATGAACCTACCTGTACTCGGTTTGAACCTTCGAAACAAGCTCGTCACCGCCTAAGGGGTGCCGCCTGAAATCGCTGTTGGCCATACCAGAGAAACATTGAATGGCGACATGTTAAAAGGAAGCACGACCAGAAAACACGAACTTCATTAGATGCTTCTAGACAGTACGTTTGAACAATGTTATGGTTTTGCAACTACGAAAATCATAATATTATGTTCAAGAAGCAAAACATACACCCAGTTTTTTTAAGACAGTACATTTGAACAAAGTTATGACTTCATAAACAAACAAGTCATGGCATGGTTTCAAGAAAAAAAAAAGAACAGGCAAAATGTCTTAACACAAGCACAGGTCTGAGATCTCAGTCGAACAAATGAAAAGAGGAGAGCTCTTCTTTGACCACTGCCACCCTTCTCGCGTGGTCCTCCCGAGCTTTGTCTTCAGCCGCCTTCTGAATCCGGTCCTCAGAGCTCGACCTGGCGGCAGTATCTTCCAGGCGCAAGGCTTGGAGACTTCGAGTTTCCGCCTCAGCGGTCTTACTGACCTTTACGACGTCGGATTGGAGCCCCTTCAAATTCGCCTCCGCCTGTCCCAATTCAGTTCTCAGGCGAGATATAGTGCGATTGAGGTCGATAAAATGCTCCTCTAACATGTGTTGTTGACTCACCCAGAAGTCGACAACGGACTCCAAGTCCGCTATTTCCTTGGAATGGACCTCCTGTTCCCAGGCCTCCTGGCGCCTGACACGAACCAGGCAAGATTCCACGTCAACCTCCGGACCTTCCCATAACAGGATCTCTAGGCTCCCCAAGCGAGACTCCAGGAAGAGGAGCTTCTGCATGCAGCGCGTAGCAATCCGGTTCTCGCCCAACTGCCTGAGATCAACCATACGATCCAAGAGAGACTGTTTGAAGTGGTCGTAGCTTCCCATACCAAAGCTGACGAGGGAGATCACCTGCTTCACGGCGTTCTCAAACTCATCAAGGCAAGCCTGTAGAGACAAGGAATCAGGGGAAGCAGGCTCTTGACCTGGGGTGAGCGCCGTAATAGGTGGAACCTCGAGGCAGGGTTCGGTTCCCGGCTGGGGAACGGAGCCTGAGGTAGGAGAAGTCGCAGGACTCTCGGATTCAACGTCAGAAATCAAGATGGGCTCAGCTTCATGTTTCTCGGAAGGCGGCGCATCTTCATGGGCTGTGAAACGCAACAATAACACAAAAACGGGTCAGACGAGAAACACCTACCCATGCCTGAATGGGGGTTGAAATAAAAACATACCTTCAGCGGCGGAGGCTTCGGCAGCACCTGAAGAAGACGCCTCTTTTCTCTTCTTCGAAGTGACCCTCTTCACCTTCGGTGCCATCTGGAGGACACAAGAGAAATTTGGACTTCCCCTAAAGAAGACGACAAGAGAACTGCGGTTCTTCTCGACAAAGGGGAGGGGTACTAAAATACCCTGACCCTAAGCAGTTATCTGCGGCTCGATTAAACCCTTCAGGCCCAAACAATGGAGAGGAAGGCTGGACAATCCGGATCCCATATGAGCGGCCAAGATTCGGCAGTTCCTGGGCACGATCTCCAACTAACGGCCCAAATCGGGCGTGGAGGACGAAGAGACCCATCGCCCCGCATTTAATGCGAAACGGCGTGCCCACGTCTCCGTAACCGACACACACGTGGGTTAACACACGGCCCGCTAAAAGCGGAGCTCGCCCGTAACCGAAGTCGTTGTTAGTATGACCCCCGCGGATTCGCCCTCGAATAAAATCCGCCTATAGGCGAGACGAGCTTGTAACTGAAATCCGCCGATGAGAGTTTCTTACGGCCAAACGCCAACTAGCGCACAAATATATATATATATATATATAGAGAGAGAGAGAGAGCACGCGCATAAGTAATAATCGCCAGAAACAAAAGGATAATTTTATTCATAAAAAGGAAATCCTATTACAACGGGGAATCAAAGGCAAACTATAGATCTCTCAATCGCCGTTCCGCCTCACGAATCTCCCCGGCATAGCGAAGCTCGAATTTCCTCGGGATCCCTCGACGAAGATCTTCCTCGGTGCGTGATACCAAGTCCTGGACGGTATCCTTGACCTCCTTGAGGGCTCGATCCTTCTTCTCAACGGTATTAGCAACCAATTGCCGACGAGACTCAATATCCTCCAACTCCTTTGCCACTTGCTCACGAGCCTTCTCTTGAATGGCCAAGGAAGCCTGCGTATTGGCTATAACTTGCTTCAGCTTCTCTATCTCGGAGGATAGGCGAGAGAGGCGGTTATCGGCCGTCTGTTGCTCATGGGCCACTCGTGCATCCTCGGCTTTGGCCTGCTCCAACTCCGCGGACAACCTTACCTCCAGTGACATGGTCTCGTTCAGACGGCGGTCGCGGTCTTCTAGGCAGCTCGAACTTCACTGGAGGCGAGATCAATAACTGTGGAACTCTTCGCGCGAAGGGCGAGCAACTGCTGCACAGCCTCCTCCACTTCTTCCAGACGTTGAAAGTATGGCTTCGCCGTGGTGGCGCCAAGCCTCTTGATTAAGAAGAACACATCGCGTTCGAGATCCTCCTTGAACTCCTCGAAAGGACAACTCTCCTCCAAGGCCAGCTTGATGCAGTCAGCCAAAGTGTCTTGGAAGTTAATCAGGGCTCGCGCTACCTGCCTCTTTCGCGAGCGTTCCAAGGGGGAGAGAGCGGCCTCCTCTGCCGAGGATGAGGTTACAATTGAAGTACTGGTGGTCATGACCGCGGAAGCAGCGATTGGCGCCACCAAAGCCGGTACGACCGCTGATGCCATCAGGGTAGCAGTCGCGGTATTACTAGTCACCACAGACAATGAAGTAGCCACAAGCCCAGTGGGAGTCCCCCTTTGAGCCGGAGACTCTCGCGCTGAGGGTTCACGCCCAATCGGTGCTCCCTCGAGAGTGGAGGTTTCTCCTTGTTGGCCTGCATGAGCCGACACTTCCTCCTCGCTCGATAGCGCCTCATGGGTTGAGGCGTCATCATCCGCCTCTGATTCACTTAAATGACCCGCCCAAGAGGGGGGATCATCCTTGCCAGCGGTTACATGAGGGGGGACGGCTACAAGTGTAAGAGGAACATTAACAAAAAAAAACCCTGACACAGAAGGATCAACAACGCTAAAGCCTACGTTTACCTGAACCCCCGAGTTCTCCTCTGTCTCCACTCCCCTCCTCTTCGTCAGAAGGAATGGAGATCACTCTCTCGACTGCATCTGTACAGATTCAATATAAACAATCAGAAGGTGTGGGCCCAACTTCGTACACAAGGATACCACACTAAAATGTTACCTCCTGGTGCGGACGTAGGAGTCGTCGAAGCCCCCGCCGGTGGCCTCACATCAGGCTACGGAGGGGCGTCCTTCGGGATCACTGGAACCACCTCTGACACGATAGGGGGAGTAACCTCGATCGTCCCCTCATGACGGGCCTTCTTGGCCGCTTCTACTCCGGAGCCTTCGGCCGTCGCTTCCCGCTGCCGTTTAAAGAGCAGCGAACTACTCGGAGATAGAAGGGGCATCCCCATCCACCCAGCAATCGTGCTTCGGGCTTGCTCCAGACGCTCACTCGCCCGGGTTAACTCAGCAGGCTCCCTCCGTTCGCCAGAGGGGTCCGACGGAAGACTAGGAGAAGGAGCTCACGTCTCGGGCGCCTCGGATTCATCCACACCCACGTCGAAACTCTCGGTGTCCTCGATAGGATCCTCCGAGAACTATTCCTTAGCAGTTTGATGGCCCCTTCGCCTCAAAGAACGGACAGCTCCTCTTGGACGACGCCCGTGCTCCGCTAGACACGAGCTCTGGAACCAGAAGCCATCGGGATTAGCACTGGCACCTCGATACCACCGGCAGTACAAGAGCGTATGGTGCAAATCGTGATCCCTCGCAGGTAGTCCAAAACGGGCTTGGGTACCACCGGCATAGGTCCAGAACCATCCCCAAGCTCCATCCACTAGCCCTCCTTCGAAATGCAGGTGGGGATTAACGTTGCCAATGTATAATTGGTCATACCCAAACTGGCGGGCAAACCTGCAAGGGATATACGGCTCGAGATAGCACGTAGAACCCGTTCGTAGGACGTGATACCCCGGTCGGATGTTCACCAACCATCGAAAAGCGCTACAGGAGAGAACCGTGTGGTGATCCGCCGTTGGCGCATCCCTGAGAAATTCCCTATATCCTCCCCCACTAAAGTAAAGGAAGAAACGGTAAAAGTTATAATGCCCGAAATGAGAGAGCGTCTTCCGTGCATCGGGGAAATCCTTACACTTCCAAGAGCACCTCTCCAAGCGTTGAACAAACGGGACGAATTGGTCTCCTTGAAGAGTCACCGGGGCACTCATCAAATATTCATAGTGGTATACGAACCACGCCATCAGATAAGTGTATGGCAACCCCACCCTAGGATTGGGAGTCCTGATGACCTCTTCTTCCCCCTCGTCGAGGATCGATACACGGTAGAATTGGGCCGTCAGAGTGCGGAGTCCCCGGTGGATACACGCTATCATCGCCGACACCAAAGAGTAGGACTTCCCGTGGGCCAAGCAAACTGTAGGATATACGACCTCCATAGGAAGCACCTCAAAAGAGTGAGTGGGGATTACGCACCTCTTTAGCCACAACATGAGGTACCCCGCGAACAGAGCCTTCCCGGATATAGGAGACTTAGCCTGATGGTGGAATGAGTGAAAGACCGTGCCGGACCTGAATCCACCCTCGTCACGCTCAAGAGTCACGGTGCTTCCCTCTTTGGCTGTTCTCGTCTCCACTTCAGACTGGTCACACTCGCCTAATGGAAGAGCAGGCTTCCCTTTGACATCGTTCTCCGGGAACAGATAATCAGCCCAATTCTTATGGCTGATTCCCAAAGTCCTCTTCTTCTTCCCCTTATGATCCGCCGCCCCTAAGGTACTGAGGTAGATGTGGTAATGGCAGAGCAACTCCCACAGAGTTTCAACCACTAAGGGGGAATGGTCTGAAAGCTGGTCAATCTCATCTTGGCCTGGGACGTACTCCTCGTAGGGAAAGCCTCCCAGAGGCAGTCCTGACACGTCATACATCTCGTGGTGGGTTATGCTAAGCTCACCGTTGGGAGTGAAGAATGTGCCGCTTTCCGCACAGTACAGTTCCAGGATGCTGTGGAACTGAGAAGCATTAATCCTCAAACCATGGCGAGTGGCTTGAATGGCCACATACAGCTCCGAATTCTTGAGGTCAGAATTCTCAGCCAGGACGTAGTCGGTGATCTTGGACCACCAAGTGTCGCAACCAGGCGCAGAATATACCCACCTCGGGGCTCTGAAGTCCTTTAGGGGAAATCTCCCACCTGCTCGGAAGAAACGGTGACGGAAAGTCTCAGCTACCGCCGTCGTCTCCCCTGCAGGCGGCTCATTGGACGGTAGGCTAGGGCGCAGACCCATCACGCGCTTGCAAGAGCTCTCCACTCCATACCCAGCCGTGGAGCCTGTAAAGACGCCACAGGTGACCCCATCCTGAGTGGGGGTCAAATCCTAGTTCATCGCTCTGGGGACCGCGAGAGACCGTAGCTCGACGATCGAGAACCCTCTCGGCATGCTGGGAAGGTAATAGTGAGTCCCCTCTAGGGGTGAGCATGGTTCGGTCCAAACCGAAAAAACCGACCGAACCGAACCGAAATTAACAGTTCGGTTCGGTTTTATGAATAGAACGGTTCGGGTCGGGTTGAAAATTTTTCAAGCCGACCCGACCCGAACCGACCGAACTTTTCTAATTCTAAATACCCAGTGATTCAGTTATGAATTGCACTCAACCCGACCTGTCCCCAATGCCCACTCCCCAAATACTCATCTCAAACCCTAAACTCCCATTCCCGTTCCCCCTTTCCCACTCCCAGGCGCAAACCAATCAGACCGATCAACAAGCCTCCGACCCATTGGATCTGTTCTCTTCGACGATGACAGGGAACTCGTCAGGGGTTTCTGGAACCCTGCAGTTTGCTGAGATGAATGATTGGGATGTGGGTGTAGAGTTTGGAGGGCAAGATCACAGTGAGACGACTACCGAGATCGAAGGGCTTCCTCCTCCTCCGGCAGGAGTCACGTCTTCAATGGCGAAAACTAAAGGAATGGATAATTATAAACAAGGATAGTTTGCTGATGCTATCAAGTGGCTATCTTGGGTTGTTCTCATTGAGAAGAGTGGAGAGATAGTGCTGACGCCCATGAGGTTTTGATTTGCAGAGCTTCTTGTTATAAGGAGGTCGACGAGTATAAAAAGGCAGTTACAGATTGCTCAAAGGTTTGACAATCTTCAACTCTTGTTCTTCTGCATATTTGTTATTTTCTAGTACATGTACGCCTATATGGAATAGTGATAGTCTTGAAATCCTTAAATTTGAGATGGGTGCTTCTAGCTTGAGTAGAATTTCAATATTTCAAAATGCATCTAACTGGACTTTATGATTGAACCTCAAGTCTGAATTTCTCCTTGTATTTTCCTTTGGCTATCATCAAATTGGAACCGAACAAACCGAACCGAACCGCACCGAACCGACTTGCAATAGTTCGGTTCGGTTTTGAATTGTAAGCGGTTCGGTTCGGTTGTTCAAATTTTGGTAAAAACCGAACCGAACCGACCGATGCTCACCCCTAGTCCCCTCCACTATGCAGAACCACCTGCTCTCCTTAAGCAGCAGAACGGAAGGATCAGTCATAGCATCGCCGAACAAAAACTGAGGCTTTGGCAGCTCCGTCCTAACGTCATCTGTCAGCATCGCATCGGTCGTCAACTCACGTAATATCAAGTGATGACCGTCCGTAACCCTTTTTATCAGGCCATGTGGCTTATCAGCGGTGAACAAGAGCACCGGAGCCAAAGAGGGAAATCGAGGAGGTGCCGTATAGCCCGTACCCCCGGCGAGGCTAATGGCCACGCCCTTCGGAAGAGCCTCATCAGAAAAAGTCGCTGCAAGAAAGAGCCAAAGAATCAAGGCGAAATCCGCCATGGGGACAAATCTGCCTAACAAAGACGAGACACAGTCATGCGGACTACGTTCGCCCTTATCGGATAGGAGTCAAACTCGCCAGACAAGAAAATGAGTTCGCGTTCACCCAACAAGGGCTAATTTCGCCTATAAAGGCGGAAGTTTCCTATCTACAAATGGGTATAAAAAAAATCCCCCCCCCCCCCAAAAAAAAAGAAGGAAAGGGGCGATTTTTACCAAAAAAATGCCAAAAGACGACGGGTTCTACCAGGGGAGACGGATGATGCTCACCCCCCCAACCCAACGTCTATAATCGACGCACAGTCATCAGAATGACCCCTTGACTTACCTAAACACGGCTCCGGCATGCGGGTGGGCGCACCGGCGGAGAGACGATCGGAAAAGCGTCCAGGGCCTTTTCCCTTCGCAACACACCTCTTAGATTTCGGCGCCATTGAAAGATAAAGCGGGAACTCTCTCTCTTTAGGAAATTTTCAAGATTCATGAACACGGCAGCTCTCGAGGGAAGAAAACAGCTCATTTAAAGACAATAGTTTCCCACGTGGCCACGATCGCCCTCGAAAGGCAAAACCCTAACGAACGAAAGATGTGGCCACGATCGAAATCAGCGGCTCAGATCGCCCCCGGTATATCGAAGGAACCGTCGAAATAGGAAACGGGCCGGTCATGACCCAGAACCCGAATCGAAATCGACGGTTATATCCGGCGGTTGAGTTCGAAAACCACGGCCACGATTCGAACGAGGCCCACGAGGCTGACGTCAAACTGTCGAATCACAATGAAAGTGACGGGACGGAACCACGCCGCCTTAGCTAAAAAAGCACGAAGCCCCACCAGTGGACACATGTTTCGCTCACACTGGGCCTACTTCCACCCCAAAGGAAAGGTCTCGTCGGCGAAAACTCAAATAAAATCCACAAGTCGGGCGAAATTTCGCCTTCGAAGCCTAACTTCGCCTGAATGGTTCATCCACCTTTGAAAACAGGCGACTGCCCCGAAATCTTAAAACCAACAAGGTGACTTTGGTTGAACCCGCGCCCCAGGCGGCTAAGGGTCAGAGTGGAAATCTTAGCATTAAGCCTAAGAGAAATCACTCGACAACTCATCATACTGAGGGGAATAGTATGGCTAGCCCGATTCAAACGGTAATCAGTAAAGGCAAATCAAACCCGTTAATAGCTGAGGGTTTGCTGAAAATCCTAAATGCACTTGGTCCGCCCAGAACTTCTTTGTTCAAAGTATTCCAGACCACACGTAAGCCGGTGTAGGTCTGAAAACTTTAAAGGGGGTCTTGTAGGTGGTAAAAATTACCGCGGCAGACTAACGAACGAATTCGCCCACGAGTCGGGACCACCCACTTGGGTGAAGGACAGATCGCAGCCACGGAATAGGCCCGCTGACGCGTGAGCCCCACATTTTCCCTCACGCGCCAAGTCGCGTGGACTCGCCAGTAGGGTGAATTCGCCCTCATAAGCCGAATCCGCTTGCAGGGGTCCAGATCCGCCTACATGAGTCGAAAGACGGGTTCTCAAGGACAAGCCTCCCCTACTTCCCACAATGCGAGGGGAAAGAGCACAGTGCTCCAAGCTCATCAGATGACCGCCCACAATTCGAGCGAGCAGACAGGCATCAGATCAACCTGCATACTCATAAATACGGTTCACCTCAACCATCAGGGTCAAAGAGCTGGAGCCGCCGGCATGCGGCGAGCTGTCCAAACCCACTCAAGCACGAGGCGTCCATTCTCCCGCCTCTATTGAGACATAGGGAGAGGGGAGGGGGCACAGTACCCCAGGACCGTCAGGTGGTCACTCGGTAGCTCACAGCGTAGGTAAGCAGACAGGTGCCAAAGCAGCCTGCATCCTCATAAATGCAGCTTACCTCACTCATCCGAGCGAAGGGTCAAAGCCGCCGGCGCTCGATGAGTTGCCCAGATCCACTCAAGTACCTGGCAGCAACCGTCACTGATATGAGGATGGGCTTTCCCACTCCTGCGCGACGTGATGTAACACGCGGCTCCTCGAATGACCGCTTGTGGTACAGAGGGGCAGCAGGATATCTCTGAACAATGTATGGTCACATCCCATAATTCAAGGAGCAGCCAAGCTGTCTCTCTCCCATTTAAGAGCCTCTTTCAGCAACCTTAAAAGAGGATCGGTCAAAAAAAAGAGAGGAGGTCGGTCACAAAGAAGTCGAAAAAACCTTGAGAGGAGGATCGACGATAAGCTCTTTGCATATTCTTGCACTGCAGCACCATCTCCTAGTTCCGAGCCCCGATCGCCAGCGAACTAGAAGATTCGAACTCCATCGACCCGAGCTTCTACTGAGTACTGAAGCTCTCCAACAACCTCGGTCAAACCGTCTAAGGGAAGCAGACTCGGCACGAGCACCGAGCGAAGCATGCTGTAGCTACCAAAAAGTCCCCACACTAAACAAAGAGGGCATTCCCTCTGCTTTTGTTGTAATTCCGATTGATTAGTTTGTAATAAGTCATTCTTATAAATACAAACAAAATCTTCCTGTTTTCGGGAAAATCAAAAATTTACTCCATACAGTCATTTGTAGGTGATGAAATCACTCAAGCTATTGGGGTTTTTTTAAGTCTGGAAAATTATTGGGCACAGTCAATTCAACAACAATTACTCTCATTCCTAAGGTGAAACATCCTACAAATCCTGGTGAAACATCCTACAAATCCTGTTGACTTTCGACCAATCTCTTGCTGTAATTGCATTTATAAGTTCATCTCAAAGATTCTAGCAAATAGAATACAGTCTGTCATGGGGGTTATCATCAGTGAATCACAGTGTGCGTTTGTTAAAGGTAGGCAAATTCAAAATAACATATTACTTGCTCATGAACTAGTTAAAAACTAAGGCAGGAAGCACCTATCTCCTAGAGCCATGCTTAATATTGATATTAGAAAGGCTTTTGACATAATAAACTGGGGATTTTTGGATAAAATGCTCAGAGGTTTGGGTTTTCCTAAAGTATTTGTAGATTGGATTATGACTTGTATTTCATCTCCAAAATATTCCATCTCTCTAAATGGCTCTTATCATGGTTATTTCAAAGGGGCAAGGGGCTTGAGGCAGGGAGATCCTCTCTCCCCTTATTTGTTTATCATTGGCATGGAGTATCTATCAAGAGAATTGAGCTTACTGAATAATGACATAGAGTTTAAATACCATCCCAAGTGTGGTAGTCTCAAGATTTCTCACCTAATCTTTGCAGATGATCTACTTTTGTTTAGTAAGGGGGATGTTAAATCAGTTCTGAAAATCTACCAGTGTGTCAAGAATTTTGGAGCTATTTCTGGTCTTGAAGCAAAATCTCACAAAGTGTTCTATTTTTTATGGTGGAGTTGAAGATACTATCAAGAATGACATTTTCAATCACATTGGATTTCCTGAGGGGGTTTTACCATTCAAATATCTTGGCCTACCCCTGATTTCAAAGAGATTATCTTATGTTGATTGTAATCCCCTGTTCAAAAAAATTTCAAATCAATTTCAGGACTGGTTGAAGCACAGAACTCTATCCTATGCAGGCAGACTGCAGATAATTAAAAGCATTATTCTTGGAATTCAAATCTTTTGGACTTCATGTTATATTCTGCCCTCAAAAGTCCTACAAAAAATTGATGATGGAGATTACTTCTTGATTGGTATTGCAATAGTCTAAGGGTGAAAGGTTCAAAACTGAGAGTGAAAAGAATGACCCTTTCAGCAGTTGCTTACAACATTTGGAAAGAGCGAAATGAGAGGATTTTCAAATTGAAAAGTAGATGCTCTAGCCAAATTATTAGGGACATTAAAGTTGATATGTATACTGCTATCCTCAACAAGCCTCCATTGCCAAACGAAGACTGGGCCTGGTTTCATTCCCTGTAAGCTGAAGTTGGAGAGTTTTATTTTCTTTGTTAGTTGGGTTTTAGTTCTCAGATTCCACTGTGTCGGAGTTGGTTGATGTACTTAACTTCTCTATTTTGGTTTGTGAATAAAATCTTTCATTTACCAAAAAAAAAGGTGATTGAAGAGGTTAGACTGAATCCGGGAGTAGAGTAAAAGGTAAAGTGAGTAATAAATTAGTTTTTTACAGTATTTTTTGCACTACACTGCTGCAACCATTTAACTCAAGCAATTAGTTTTTTATTCAAAGAAATTACAACTCAGTGGCTAAAAATTGTCTTCCTAAAAGGTTAATAAGAAATTTGTGCTCACATATTTTACATATTTATCTTTACATGCATGTATAAATTCATGTCAGTATGTCTATCAAACAGAACTAATAACACCTATTTGCTAGTATCATGTATTATTGTAACTAGTAATTGGTCACCTTGATTTCCATCCAAGACTATTGGCATCTTATTTCTATTGTGGAATGATAAGACTCCATTTTGTTGATCTTCAAAAAAAATTTAATTTCTATAGTTGAAGATGAGCAGAAGAAAGTAGCATTACAGTGTATTGTTAAGTCCTTAGACCCAATGGGAATCAGTTTGGAA
Organism: Asparagus kiusianus; assembly: GCA_022839385.1. Taxonomy (NCBI): domain Eukaryota; kingdom Viridiplantae; phylum Streptophyta; class Magnoliopsida; order Asparagales; family Asparagaceae; genus Asparagus; species Asparagus kiusianus. The sequence continues at coordinate 1,014,465 of BQKN01000108.1, read as the reverse complement.
GTGCAATATGTATAATGGCCCCTAAAAAAAGGCAACAAGCCTGAGATAGTCATACACAAAAGTCAGTAATTATGTAAAGTAAATTGATAAATTATTGTACAAACGGTATGCTCTGATACCACTTGTTGCGCGCAGCGAAAATTTCGGCAACACTTCGGCAGCACAACAAGAGAGTCAGGTCGCAATAAGAATTCTTGCTTCTCAAAGGGAACAAGAATCTGAAGCTTATATCCTATCAAAGTAGGATATTAGCTCTTCCTCTCGTCAGCTCTAGGACTGCGCGTCGAGGGAACCTAGAAAGCTATTACAAATCACACAAAAGCGATACAACCAATTTTTACGTGGTTCGGCAAATTGCCTACGTCCACGGGGCAAGGAGGGGGGGAGATCTACTAATAGAGGGAGAGAATACAAATAGGGTTTACAATCACTCACAATCTAAACCCTCAAACAAACTCTCAAATCCCTCACACAATATCTCTCTACAAAAGGATGCACAAACCCTAACAAAAGCTACTGCTTTTTCTTTTGCACCCGTCACAAATTCCCCTGCAGCCGCCACAGGAATCCGCAGCCGCAAAAACCAAATAAATCTCCTGCGCAATTTCCTCGTGCAGCCGCAAAAGCACCCAGCCGCAAAACCCTCCTCACATCCAAAAAACCTAATAAACAAATGTTATATATAGGCAACGGTTCGTGGGCCGGATTCGTTTTCGTTTCTTTGCACGGAAAAGAACTTTGCACGGAAAAAAAAAATTTCACGTGAACATTCACGTGGTGGTGGCCCACGTTCACAATTCTCCACCTCGGTGAAGTTTCTTTCAAAACTGAGCCGACACCAAAGCATCCAAATGTCACAACTTGTTGTGTCTAGTACGAACTCAATCCACAACAAGTCGAGAACCCGAACGAGAGTCCAAACAATCTCACCCCCATCAAAAATCAACTAATCCAAAACCGGCTGCATCTAAAGACTGCCTACGTATCCTCTTGCCCAAGGAATCAAGCCGAACGTAGTTCACCCAAATGGCCGTCAACGGCCTCAACAATTACGAATGTGCAACAAGTTTCGACAATGATCAAACTTGTTGTTTGGAACCACCTTAGTGAGCATATCTGCCGGATTATCCTTCGTGTGGACTTTCACAATCTCCACATCGCCATCTTCAAGAACATCTCGAACGAAGTGATAACGAACATCAATGTGCTTCGTCCGCGCATGAAAAACCTGATTCTTCGCCAAATAGATAGCACTCATACTATCACAATGAATAGTGACGGACCTCTGCGATATACCAAGTTCCTCCAAAAGTCCTCGAAGCCAAATAGCCTCCTTCACAGCTTCCGTAACTGCCATATACTCTGCCTCCGTCGTAGACAAAGCCACCGTCGACTGTAAGGTGCATCTCCAACACACCGGCGCACGGGTCAAAGTAAACACATACCCCGTCGTAGACCGGCGCTTATCCAAATCCCCGGCATAATCCGAATCAACATAACCAATGCATAGCTGCTCACCTGTAGTGTCCCGCTCATAAACCAAACCAACATTGAGCGTACCTCGAATGTACCTCAAAATCCATTTCACAGCATCCCAATGATCCACTCCTGGATCGTGCATGTATCTCGATACCATGCTTACTGCCTGTGACAAATCTGGTCTCGTACATACCATTGCGTACATCAAGCTCCCAACTACGCTCGCATATGGAGTCTTCGACATCAACTCTCGATCTTCAACTGACTTTGGTGAAAGACCAGCTGAAAGCTTCAAATGGGCTCCCAAAGGTACACCAACTGGCTTCGTATCCATGCTAACATGGAATCGCTGTAGAACCTTCTTCAAATAAGCCACTTGTGTCAAACAAATTCTGCCCTTCTTCTTGTCTCTGTCGATCTCCATCCCTAGAATGCGCTTCGCCTCACCCAAGTCTTTCATCTCAAACTCATTTGATAGCTGAACTTTCAATTCATCTATAGCCGACCTGGAAATAGAGGCAACCAACATGTCATCGACATAGAGCAACAAATAAATGTACGCACCTCCTTTCAACTTGCGAAAATATACGCAAGGATCAAACTGGCTCCGAGTGTACGAATGACCAATCATAAAATCATCGAATCGCCTATACCACTGTCGAGGAGACTGTTTCAAACCGTATAGCGATTTCTTCAATCTGCAAACTAATTTTTCCTTCCCTGTAGCTCGGAATCCCAATGGCTGAGTCATATATATTTCTTCATCAAGATCACCATGAAGAAATGCCGTCTTCACATCCAACTGATCTAATTCTAATCCATACTGTGCCACCAAAGCTAGCAGAATCCGAATCGAAGAGTGCTTCACCACCGGAGAGAAAACCTCATTATAGTCAATACCTTCCTCCTGTGCATAGCCCTTCGCAACCAACCTAGCTTTGAACCTCAATGGAGTGCCCTCAATGCCCTCCTTCTTCGTGTATACCCACTTGCAACCAATTGCCTTCCGCCCCTTTGGAAGCTCAACCAGCTCCCATGTATCGTTCTTATGAAGAGATTCCATCTCCTCCTGCATAGCCACCTGCCACGAATCAGCCTCCGAACTCTGCTCGGCCTCTCTGAATGTAGTAGGTACCATCTCATCGATACTCTCCACCGGAAGTGCATACGCAACTGTGTCGGCATACCGTGCTGGTATCTGTATGTTTCTCCTCTGTCTCCGAACCGCAATAGAATCCTGAACCTGAGCCGTCGGTTCCTGATCCAGCACATTTGTACTCGTATCCTCCGTGTCACCGTCGTGCTCGCCTGGCGTCACCTCAGTCGGCACCTGCATGGATACTGTACCATCTGGACAATGTGGAGCTGCATCGATCTCCACCACCTGCGATATCTCCTCCGTCGGGTCGCTCTCCACCTGATGAGAGCTGGGAAGCTTCAAGATAGAAGCCTCATCAAATGTGACATCCCTACTCAGCACAATCTTCTTATCAACTGGATCCCAAAGCTTGTATCCCTTGACACCACACTTGAATCCTACAAATATGGCCTTCCTAGCTCGAGGTTCTAATTTATCAGTTCTAACATGATAATATGCAGGGCACCCAAATACCTTGAGCTGGTCATAATCGTGTGCTGGCTTTCCCGACCACATTTCCATAAGGGTTTTCCCCTCAATCGCAGATGAAGGCAGCCTATTAATGAGGTGGCTCGCATATGTAAGTGCCTCAGCCCAAAAGATCTTCTCCAAACCACTCTGCGACAATAAACATCGGATCTTCTCCAGTAAAGACCGATTCAATCTCTCTGCCACCCCATTTTGCTGCGGTGTATGACTAACTGTGAAGTGTCTCTCTATGCCCTCGTCTTGACATAGCTGCTGAAAGGGGTCAGAAGTATACTCACCACCGTTGTCGGATCGCAACGTCTTGATCTTTCTCCCAGTCTGCAGTTCCAATCTCTTTTTCCACTCCACAAACAAATCTAGGACTTCACTCTTCTTCGTCATGGTGTACACCCAACAACGCCTAGAATAGTCATCTACAAAAGTGACGAACCAATGTCGACCACCAAGTGATGCAGTCTTGGTGGGACCCCAAATGTCTGTGTGCACGTAGTCCAGGATGCCCCTCGTCTGATGAATGGCAGTTCCGAACTTCACCTTCGTCTTCTTGCCAAGAACACAATGCTCACAGAACTCAATCTTCCCACTCTTGGCTCCCTTCAATAGCCCTTGCTTGCACAATGCCTGCAGTGACTTTTCACCTGTGTGCCCCAACCTATAGTGCCAAAGTCTGCTCATGTCCGCCTCTGAAATAGCCGAAGCAACCTGGCCAATCTCGGTGCTTCCCTTCAGATAATACAAATTTCGATTGCGGACTCCCCTCATCACCACCAATGATCCCTTAGTAACCTTCGCTACAACGTTTTCGAAAGTCACCTTGAATCCCTTCGCCTCCAAAGCTCCAACCGAGATAAGATTTTTCTTTAATTGGGGAACAAATCTCACCTCCTTCAACTCACGGACTACTCCATCGTGCATCCTAATCCGCACGGTACCTATCCCACAAACGCCACAGGATTGATCATTTCCCATGACAACAACACCCCCGTCGACTTTCTCAAAAGATGCAAACCAGTCTCGCCTAGGGGTCACATGAAAGGTAGCGCCGGAATCAAGCATCCAATTTGATGCATCCACATGGTTCACCTCAGGAGTAATCAGTAGAGAAAAGCACGAATCATCGGAATCATCGCCTTTCGCAACGTTCACCTCATTGGCCTTCGGGCCCTTTTTCTTGCCATTCTCCTTCTCCTTGAGCTTCGGGCAGTCTCTCTTCCAATGTCCCTGCTCTTTGCAGAATGCACATTGGTTCTTTGTTAATTGGTGGCGGCCTCTAGACTTTGACCTTCCTCTATTACCACCTTTCGGATATGGGCTTCTACCTCTCGTCGACAAGGCCTCGCCTGAAGTGCTAGCACGGGAAGTCTCTTTGTCCTTCCTCCTCAAATCATAATTGGTCAAAGCGTTAGTCACTTCACTATAGCTGATAGAAGATCTCCCGTTCAATAAAATGAGCACGAAGGTATCATACTCCTCATCCGGTAAGGAGCCCAACAAAATAATCGCCTTGTACTCATCCGATATCTTCTCATCAACATTTGCCAAGTCCGACAACAACTTAGTGTAGTTGTTCACATGAGCCGCTAGTGAGGTGCCTCTGGACATCTGAAATCTGAAGAGTCTTCGCAGCAAGTGCAACCTGTTCTCAACACTCTTCGTGAGATACTTATTGTTGAGAATTTCCCACATCTTCATTGCAGACGTCACCCCAATCACATCATATTTCAACTCCTGTTCCGAACAGGACCTGATCACCCAACAAGCGTTCCTATTCATTTTCTCCCATACCGCCTCATCATATTTAGGTGGCCTCTCGTGGACCATAATGGTCTCTTCCAAATTCTGAGCGTTGAGCGCATCATGTACGTCGCTCATCCATAAACCAAAGTTGATTTTGCCATCATATTTCACCACACTAATTTTAGTATTCTGAAAACCAACTTGTATTGTACTCGCCATTGATTTGCTGCTTTCACCTTCTTCTCCCATTGCGACTAACTCCAAATTGTAGAGAAAGAACAAATTTGATAAAATTAGGACCACCCAACTGAACCCTAGATCGGATTCCAAATAGATCTCCTATCCACACGAGGAAAGCGAAATCTCCAACGGCAACTCCTAATGCTATCTCCACCGAAGCCTAGAACTCTAAGAACCAAGCTTCACACAAAATCTTCCTCCACCAAATCCAAAACACCCTAGATCTGAAATCTGGGCTCTGATACCACTTGTTGTACAAACGATATGCTCTGATACCACTTGTTGCGCGCAGCGAAAATTTCGGCAGCACTTCGGCAGCACAACAAGAGAGTCAGGTCGCAATAAGAATTCTTGCTTCTCAAAGGGAACAAGAATCTGAAGCTTATATCCTATCAAAGTAGGATATTAGCTCTTCCTCTCGTCAGCTCTAGGACTGCGCGTCGAGGGAACCTAGAAAGCTATTACAAATCACACAAAAGCGATACAAGCAATTTTTACGTGGTTCGGCAAATTGCCTACGTCCACGGGGCAAGGAGGGGGGGG
>BQKN01000108.1:996209-1008829 GCA_022839385.1 Asparagus kiusianus | reverse complement strand
ACAATATCTCTCTACAAAAGGATGCACAAACCCTAACAAAAGCTACTACTTTTTCTTTTGCACCCGTCACAAATTCCCCTGCAGCCGCCACAGGAATCCGCAGCCGCAAAAACCAAATAAATCTCCTGCGCAATTTCCTCGTGCAGCCGCAAAAGCACCCAGCCGCAAAACCCTCCTCACATCCAAAAAACCTAATAAACAAATGTTATATATAGGCAACGGTTCGTGGGCCGGATTCGTTTTCGTTTCTTTGCACGGAAAAGAACTTTGCACGGAAAAAAATTTTTCACGTGAACATTCACGTGGTGGTGGCCCACGTTCACATAAATATCATTATTTTTGAAGAGATTATTCTATTAAGCTCAGCTGTTTGTAAGTTATGAACTACAAATATGTGATTATCTGCCATGTTAGCAACATTGTCAAATCAAAACTTCATAGAAAAATGAGTTTGTTTGGAGAAGAACGGGGAACCTTAAAATAAAAAAATAATACACACACATACACATACAATTGATATGAACACTTGTAAGATTAATAATCTAATTGCATCAAGTTTCAGCGATTTTCTTTTTTGTATTAATAACATCAAACTAAAGATTTAGCTTTTAACGGGGAGTAGATATTAGGGTCAATTGCGTGTAGATTTCTCTATTATAAGGCTGTACCAATGTTCTAAAATATGATCTCATTAAGCATTCGTCCATGAGTGCATAATTACTCTTGGGCAGAGGAATGCATCTGGCAACAAATGGAAAAAAAGGAAGACATTCAGGGAGGTTTTCTTTTTCTTTTTCTTTTTCTTTTTTGGGTGGGGGGTTGGTTTGGGGGAAGATTGGGGGGATTAGCAGCAAGGGAATATGGGGATTAAATTTGAGGATTTGTCAGGTGGGATCCACATAGAAAAACAATTAATGGAGCTCTAACTCCATTTGTGTAAGGGCGTGTACATGCACATATCAAAGTTCAAGGTTAATACATGACAGAATTCTATAATACAAGGTTCTATGTGCAATTAATCATTTAATCCTATTTTTCAATAGATTGTGGACATTTTTAGCCTGTTTGAATGGATTATGGGTTAATTACCATATATATTATGAATGAAATCTATATCCTCTCGTCCAATCCAAATATTTAAACTAATTAAGAGTGCATATAAAACATCCTATAAATAGTTTTATATGTGAAAGTAACATAATTCTGAAAGTGGTAAATTTCACAAACCAATGTTTTGATTGGTTTTGCGGGAAACGTCCAATGTTTTGGTAGGTTTTCTAAAATTTGCTCATTTTGAAATGTCCTTGGCAGTATAAACTCCCTTTTTGTGAAGGTGTTCCTTTATGCTCTATAGTTTTCTATTTGTTTGACTTTGAGATTTTTTGAATTGAAGGATGTGCTGAATTTGTTTATCCATGAAATTTTGAATCTCAATTTGTTCCATGTGTTTAGAAAATATTAAATATACCAAAGTATATACTTACTAATGGAAATCTATCCTTTATAGAACATAGTGTAAGAAGGAAAGGGTGACATTTGACATTAAGAATCTTGATGCACATACTACCAATGTCTATCAGTACTGTCCTTATTGTCTATTAGTGTAGTGGTGACTGCACCTCTAATGACTATACTGATAGGTCTAACTGCACTAGATATCAACCCCGCAAACCCACATAAGATACTTTATAGAGGGCCCTTTATAGGATTTTATTTTCCTCTATTAACTAGTGTCAAATCAGAACAATGACCGGTGGAAAGTCTGGAAGAAGTAGAAATGGTATAATGCAGAACATAAAAAGAGACAACTTTTACTCTGCTCACTTTGGCACTAAGGGGGGGTTATTGGTTGGGACATTTTTGGGGATAATGGGATAATTTTGGGGATTCTATTTTAAAGTGTTATTCATTGAGACAATGGAACAAGGATAATACTTTTTTGTGTTATTGGTTTTTTAGAACACTAGTGAGACAATTACACCACTTGGGATAAAATTACCACTCATATACAAAAAAATTATCCCAATAGTAAAAATTTACCCCATCCTCCATATTGGAACAATGTTGTTCCACTTTGAAGGCAATTAGGATAATTTTAAAATATTTTTGTATTACTTAACTAATACATGCTATATTTATATTACAAATATATGACATGATATATAAAATATAACATATATTAATATTTTAATAATATAATTTAATAACATATATTAATAATATTATATAATGGTAATTATAGTATAATGTATTTATTATAATATTATATATTATTTTAATAACATATATTAATAATATTATATAATAACATATATTAATATTTTAATAACATATATTAATAATATTATGTAATATATTATTATATAATATTAATTAGTACATTATATCTATGATACTATATTATAATATATTATTAAAGTATTATATTAAATATATCATTCATATATTATATCAATTATTATATAATGTAGCATACTAATATAATGTTAATTAGTAATTATTGTATAGTATATTATATTTTTGTATAATAAAATAATGTATTATATTAAATATTATATTATTAAATTATTATATTAAATATATTGATATTATATTATATTAATTATTATATATAGTATAGCATGCTAATATAATATAATATAATACAATATAATAATTAATATTAGTAATTTGTAAGTATAGTACAATATATTATATTTTAATATAAAGTAAAATAATATTTATATTATAATAATATACTAAATAATATACTAAACCAATTGGATAAGTTAATTTAGAAGTAATTAATAGATAAAATTATTTTTTTAATAAGGTGTCACATCATCAATTATCCCACATGAATTGTCAAATCAAATGCTCAAATTATCTCATTATCCCACTTTATCCTATTTTACCTTACTCAAAATATCCCAAAGGGGTAAAATTGTTCCATTGGAACAATTTTTCGACTTGGCCCCAATTTGTCCCAACCAATAACCCCCCTTTAAGAAGATCAAGAAACTAAGATAGATTCATTTTCTTGACATAATTTCTTCACCTTGATTAGTAAGATACTTCTGTTGGGAAACTAATAGAGCTCCGTAGAAAATTTTGTTCGTAATTTTCTTCGAACTCGCATGTTTTAATGGTTATTACATGGTAACTATTCTACATTCTGTGTAATCAGATTCTGAGTGTTTATGATCTTGGGATATATATATCGCTTGAACAACAACCCCTCTAGAATGCTTCTGCATGCATATATTGCTAGTGAATTTTCTGATTTTGTTTTCCATATCGTAAATTCATATATGCCGTTTACGTAAATCATTAAACCAATGCTACCCAAACTTATTTTTATTGACATACATTCTAGCGCCTTTTGTTTTATAATGGGATTTGCAGCTTATTATGGGAGTCTACTAGAGATGGATCTTGTGCATGACAATCTAACTGGTCATACTTTCTGGATGTAAGCAGTGCCTTAGGTTTCCGCTTTCGGTAAATATCAAATATGTGCTCTGACAAGTTGGGTTGGTGCAAAAAATCGGCAAGTTCTGATCTGATTAGACACGAACGAAGGCTTATGTGAAACTATTATATTTGTAACATAAGCTATCTGAATCTGATGTTCCCATGAAACAGTATATGCAGTCAAGTTTGTGTTGCTGCTTTTGTCCTCTATATAGAAACTAAAACTTAAACAATATAAATCAATTAAAGGTTTTTGATTAAGGGGTTGTTTGGTTCGCATTTAAGGCCTGTGGAAAACTTTAACAACCCCTCCGCATCAGTTTTTTCCCTTTCACCTCGGATTTTTCATTTCGACACTATTTCTTTCTCAGCTTTGTTTCGCTAGGGCCGAAGAGGGAAACGAAGTGGAAAATCACTGCTACCTTAGTTTTTTTCTTCGGCCCCGATTCCTTCCCCATCCGAGTGAAATCGATGAAAACTTTGTCACATCGGATTTCTGGCTTCGTTGTTGATTTCCTTCAGCCCCTAATAGTTACCTCTCTCCTCCTGCCATAAACTCTTGCTCTCTTCTTTGCCCCTGTAATCGAAGAAATTGGGGGAGTGGGTTTTGATCTTGTGCCACCAATTTATCAGATATGATCTTTGTCGATGATGTTGCTTCCAAAACCAAGGTAAAAATTGAAATTTTTTTATTTTTCGGATTATTAGTTTAATTTAGATTAATTTATCAGAGAAATTGGTGCCCTATTCAGATCTGAGATTAGGGTTAAGTTTAATTTTTAAGACTTTAGAGCAAAAAAAATTCACAGCAGATCTGAACATGTTTGATAAGAAGTAGTTTATGCCAAATTTGAGATCTGGTAAACAAATTTTGTACCCTGAGTAAAATTTAGGATTTTCAAAAAAAATTAGTTTATGCTTGTTCTTAAAAAAGTTGGTTTTGCGTGCAAATTGTTTAAACAGATCTGAACATGTTAGAGGAAAATTAGTTTATGCCAATTTTGAGATCTGCTAAAACATTGTTTTCACCCAGAGTATATTTAGGATTTTTAGAAAAATTAGTTTATGGTTGTCGGTTTTTTCACACACAGAGGGGTTGAAAAATTACTTTATGGTTGTCGATTTTGATATCTGAACACGTTGGTTTATTTGTGAAATTCACCTTTTATGACTGATAAATATTGTAATTTTACTTCTTGTTGGTTGAACCATTACTGGTTAAAGAAGTTATGATTGATGTTTTTTTAAAATATGAGTAATGGTTCACTTTGATTATTTATTACAGAAATTTCCTATAAACTTGTAATTTTAGAATAAGTTTTGTCCCAATAATGGTTACAAATTTAACGTTTGTTAATTTAGAATTAGTTTTTAAAATTAGTTTACGCTAATACCCAATATGAGTTTTGGATAAAATTGTAATGTTTCTCTAAACATAACTATTGTACATGCGGATATTTCTAACTTCTTATAAAGTTTCACTAAACATTAACACATACTAATGAATTTTTTTGATCTGTTACCTTTGTCATTCATCCTTTAATCACTTGTTTCAACTATAGCTCTTGTATAGTAATCACATCATCCAAAATTAATTACTCTGGTACCATTTAACAAATTATTAAAGCTTCAGGGTAGAATATTCATCAAAAAACTTTATGGTCTATACAAATCTTGTAAAAAAGAGACACCAGATTGATAGAAGTGAAGAACTTAGAATGAACAAGTGGATTTTATAGCTAAGAAACCAAATTTGTGCATAGACCTTCCACCTGAAGACAAAAGGATCAAATTTTTTAATTATATGATTATTAGATAGTTTTAAAATGTTATTGTAGCGTGTTGTTAATAAGTTTTTTCAATTTAGAAGCTAAAAGTTCATATATTTGAGATTTTTAAATGCTAGTTATGTCACTGTAATATTTCTTGCTTAGATATTGTAGTAATCCATGTTAGTATTTTGTAATTATGGTTTCGTTCTGATTTTGTTAGAATTCGACTTAGTTTCTAACTAGATAATGATTTTTTGCATCATAGATGAATAATGATGGTGATTGTTCTGATGAACAAAGTATCATTAATATGGTACAATGTAACGCCCCGCCCCGGAATCCCGGAGTCGGTACGCTATTAGATCTGATGGACTGGCCTCACAAACCACCACATGTCTTTTCAGCACGTTTTGTCCTCACTCACGTGCTACCAACTGTGACGCCCCTGGGAAGTTTTCCAGTGAGCACGTGAGTGAGGACAAAACGTGCTGAAAAGACATGTGGTGGTTTGTGAGGCCAGTCCATCAAATCTAATAGCGTACCGACTCCGGGATTCCGGGGCGGGGCGTTACATACAAGGTGCTGCCCTATCCGTTTTAATTATAATAATTACTATCATAAGAAGAATGCAAGTTAGACGTAAATCAATTCGTAGTGGTCCAAATAAGGGAAAAAAAGACAAGAGAGAGCTAGAATTGAGTACATAGAGCGAATTTATAATAGTTTTAGTGATAGTTGCGTGAATTATATTAGAATGCGGAGTGATGCTTTTGTTAAACTAGCGAGTATAATGAGGAACAATAGCCTACTAAAAGACACAAATAATGTAACAGTGGAAGAACAACTTATCATGACACTGAACATTCTGGGTCATAAATCTAAAAATTGTTATGTCAGATCTCATTTTATAAGATCAGGGGAGATAGTTAGTAGATATTTCAATAAGGTATTACAAGCAATTATTTGCCTGCGTGGACGGTACATGAGACAAGCTCTCAATGACATTCCCCAAGAGATCGTTAACGACCCACTATACTACCCTTATTTCAAGGTAAATCTACACTTTAAGCACATTTGTTTGTATAATTAATGTAAGTAAATTTTAATTTAGATGTGTGATACACGTATTATAGGATTGCATTGGAATGATAGATGGATGTTGATGCAATGCTTCACATTAATCTTGTTGCACGATTTCGAGGCCGCAAATGTGTTACACAAAATGTGCTTGCAGCTTGCACCCCAAACATGCTGTTCACATATGTTCTAGATGGTTGGGAGGGGTCTGCAAATGATTATAGGATTCTTCAGGATGCATTGTCTAGACCACAACCACATGGATTGAGAGTCTATGATGATAATTAAATAAAGACTTAACTTAAAATTTTATAAGTTTAATATTCAAACTTGACTTATCAATTTTCTTATAATAAAATTGTAGGCAAATACTATCTGTGTGATGCTGGGTACCCAACCATGCCAGGTTTTATCTCTCCATACCGAGGTGCTCGATATCATTTGAAAGAACATTCAGGTAAAACACCAAAGAATAAAAGGGAATTATTCAATCTAAGACATTCTTCATTGAGGTCTAAGATTGAATCTGTGTTTGGCATATTGAAGAATCGTTTTAAGATTTTGTGTGCTAAGCCGCATTATCCTTTTCCTATACAAGTAGATATCGTATTGGCATGCTCGGTACTCCATAATTTCATTGCAACTGTGGATCTAAGTGATGAACTACTCAACAATGATTAATTTAATGAAGACATTGATGGTGAGGTGACCTTCGAGAATGACACTAATTTAGTTGATTTTACTCAAAATCAAACCCAAAGAGAGCAAATTGAATCAAGAAATGAGTGGAAGACTCTTAGGGATAACATTGCTTGGGCGATGTGGGTGGACTACTGTGATAAGTATCATGGTGTTACCACAGAGACTTGATTTTTATTTATGTTCTATTTATGCTCATATATGTACTAAATAGCTCTATTTCCAGTATTTACATTCTGCTTTAAATCTATGAATTCTTGTCGCTATTCTTTTAGTTATCTGACTTTATTTATTTAATTAGTAATGGCTGATAATACATTATTGAGTGGGAGAGATAATCCACTACAGTGCTCGTGTTGGATTATAATCTACTACAGTCCTCGTGTTGAACCTTGAGCTATTTCAGAATTTCATATTTAACATATGACAGATCATTTATGGTATGGTTGGAGATGGAGTCATTACTCCATGTTGTAGTTTGGATTTGATAGTTAGCTATTTACAATATGAGCTTATGGGATTGTGAGTTACTCACGCATATGTTGTAAATTCCTAAATATCAAACTTCCATTTTTATTTCAGAGTTGATGTTTTGACATGTATTATCAATTATTTTCATATCCTTCTAGCCCTTCCCCTTGGGGTTGGTTGAGATGTTACTCGCTAGCGCTTTGACGCTCGTTGTTTCCCCATTTTCAGGTAACGAGCCAGGTGCACGGAGAGCCATAGATTGATAGAGTTATTCTAGCAGCTATTTATAGATATTATTAGCAGTTTATTGTTAGGATTCCACGATGGTTTTGTTTATGAACATTGAGATGTTATTTCTAGCTTTGTAAAGGCGAAGTGCTTTAAATGTCATTTCATTTGATTTTTTATGTCGAGACATTTGTATTCAGCTCAGATGTTAGTTCTTCTCAAAGATTTATTTATTCATATCAGTGGTGATTATTTTCTTCAGAGTATCTGTTGTTTAATATTTCTTCGGTATATCCGCTTTTGCCTGTTTTGTACCTACACCCATTATTAATTCTACTAGATAGATATTTATTAAGATGGTGAAACATGTTTTTGCACGGTGTAGTGCATGGCAGGTTTGACATTCTTGGTTTCACCTCGGACTGCAGCCTTGTTGAAACCAGTGGCGTCACAGAGAGATAATCAAAAAGACAAGGGAGTAGTTCCATCACCTTCCTAACCACCTCAACCCCCTTAGTCGGTGCATCACGGTGATGATGGGTATTTTCCATTGTAGCAGTCGTACTTTGTTCAACCACCTTAATCATACCCGAATATGTCATTCCATGATAATAGCTACTTTCCATTGCACCATCATCTAGGTCATATACGAACATGCTGAATAATCCAACTTTGCCTCCACAATTTCACAGTCCTAATCTTAGTGGGGTGCAGCTTTCTCCCACTAGTGATAATGGTTCAACTCCAGATTCAGGTTCCAAACGAGACCTCGTAGAAGAAGGGGTAGAAACGTCGCCAAATCCAAAGAAGAAGAGGAAAAACACCACACCCAAAAATAATGATGAAGCTGGTGGTTCTCAAGAGACCAAACATTTGTTCTGGGATTCCCGTTATGATGATGAGCTTATTCCTTTTCTTGCCGACTTAGTAAGAAAGTGTTACAAACCCGAGAAAATCTTTTAAGAGAACCGCTTTTCATATGGCTTCTCAACACATTAATGAGATGTTTAACACATTTTTTAGGTGGGATAATGTCATGCACCGCATAAAAACTATACGAACAAGATTTCGTGATATGGAAACTAGTCTTGATCTTAGTGGTGCCGGATGGGATGATAGTACGAAGACTGTCATCATGGATCCTGAATGTTTGGATAGGTGGATTGAGGTAAAAAAACTTTGGGCAAAGAATAGATTTATTTTTTATTTCTTTTGTTGTTATCATTGAATTAATTAAAATATATTTTTCTCAAGACAAGAGTTTTAAGAATGCTAAGCTTAGACAATATGTCAATAAACCCTTGAGGCATTATGATGATCTCGCCCTTATCATCGGGGATGATCAAGCTACATGTCAATTTGCTAGTGATGCTTGAAAAAAGTTTAGTCGTAGTGAGACCATAAATCTTGGAGATGAGGCGAACTCACCAACGCATTCTCCCCAATCTACTCAAGTACACATTTTAGATGATGATGACACTCCTCCTAAGGAAGCACTGAACACATCAAGTTCTAAGGCTAAGTCATCCTCCACCAAGGTAAAGGCTCATAAGACCAGCCTAGATAGTGAGATCATGCTAAAAATGGTGGATAAGATAAATGTATTTAGTACCAACATGAAATGTGTAAATATGCATTGGACCGAGAAGTTATCCACGGTCCTATATGCTCATTCACATGACTTTGATGATGCCAAGTTAGATAGACACTATCGTCACCTCTTTATGAATGAGCATGAATCTAGACTATTTATGGGCATATCATCGGTTGGTCAGAAGGAGATGATTGAGTCATTTCTCAACAAAGAGGATTGAAGGCCTATACATTATGGGTGTTCGTGGTATTTTATGATTATCACTTAAGCACATTTATGTTTGAAAAACCTTTTTTAATTATGGTTAAAGTCTAATATTGTTTGGTTTAGAGACACTACTTTTATGAGATTATGTTTATTTTTATGGTTGTCGAATAGTATAACAATGGCTATTATTATATTTTTATTGTAGTAAATAAGTATTTGCTTATATTTTGTAATATTACCTTTCGTAGTGTGAATATTGTGGTGTACTAACCTTTAAATTAAACTTGTGACTGCAGGATATTTATAAGTCACCATACAATTTACTAAGATGCAAGCAACCTACAATGTGCACACATTGTACTGGATGGCTATTGCTCTTGGTATTTTGTGAAGTAAGTTTTCATGAAACGAGTTTACATTGGCTAATATTTATATTTTAGGCTATGATGATTGTCATAATATCTGAGATTAGCAACCTATAATATCTATTGATATTGTATTGGATGGCTAACAATGATGATATTGACCAAATTCTGAGCCCTCAGCAAAAATCAGTAGCTACCTGCTGATTGTTGGCTGGTTGTTCATTGGTACTTGATGTTGTTGGTGTGCATATGCTATTTTCGGTTGGCTTTGTGAGTATATCTTCTGTTTGTGTTCAATTTAGTGTGCATATGCTAGGTTTCTGTATATTTTGTGCTCGGTTTTCTTTTGGATTCTTCACGGGAGTGTAGAGCGGAGATGTAGGTCGGAAGGACCGAACTCCGTGATCATATTATGTGTTTGAGTTTGTCTTGGCGTATTTTTTGTGCTCATTGTTTATTACATTCTATATCACTATTATCTCATGTTTACATCGCCCTTAGTTTAATTGCATATCCTACCTCATATATCTTGTTGTATTTCATACTTGCTAGGATAATTTGTTAATAAGTTTTTATTTGGCATTAAATCGGATTATATTAGCATAAACCCTATTCAACCCCCTCCCCCTCTAGGGTGCTTTAAAATACTACCCACGGATAGAATCTGAATGTTTTGGAGTGAGAAGGGTAATTTCGAGATTTCTAGCAGCGGCGTCAGTAGTAGACGATTTAGAGCATTGTTGATGGGGTCCCGTGTTTGACTCAAACATGGAATATGTACAAGACTAATTATGAGAAGTTACGTGGTTAGAGAGTAATCCTCGTTTGAGAAATACTCCGTGCAAAGCATAGATTACTGCACAGCATCACAACTACACAGTGTGGAGTCATAAATAACGAGCAACATTGCAATGAAGCTATATATGATCGTGATAACTGTACATAAGAGTTATACTAATTTTGTACTTTTACATATAAAAAATTAGTATCTTTCTTCGTAGACCGGAAAGAGAGATCTTGACTCGCTATAGACTTTACTTCTTTGTGTCTAGTAGTACAAGAATAGTATAACTGTTATTACACTTAACTAACATTTTTCATTAATCAGTTAGCAAACAATTATGATTTAAGTACAAAGTGAGAATGAGAAAAATTCATAAAAATATGACTACATTTATATTTGACATTAATGAGAGTCGTTGATAATTTTAATTAGGTAACTATGTTTGAGAAGTGATTGTTTTTATTGCCAAGGGTTTTACTAATCACTGATCTAGGATCAACAGATAAAGAGGAGAGAGATGAAGAGGTGTGAGTGAAGAGAGAGAATGAGCCGCAAACATCGAACCCCACTCATCTTTTCTTTTTGCCTCTTTTCTTCTTATTCATTGCCTTATGAGCGATAGTTAGCAAAACCTACAAATATGAAGTTTGCAGTTTGAGTTCCAAGGTTATTCTATTGTTAGTTTAAAACTAAGTTACCAAGTTTTTTAGAGGAACATTTAAAAAAAAGAGCAACTAACATGGTATACGGATCATATATGAATCAGTGAATGATCATAGTCCTAATGTACGCCTCAACCAATTTAATATCAAGTACTCACAAGAAAGACTATTTCGTTAAAATCACATAATGAGAAAAGGCAGTAAATAAACGAAAAAAAAATTTGGCTCGCGCTTTAACGCGCAGCCAACTCGCACAAGAAACAGGGGGTGGGCCCCACTGTGTCAGTGGGGGCCCACCCCTGTTTCATGTGCGAGTTGGCTCGCGCGTTAAAGCGCGAGCCAAAAAGCACGGTTGGTAAATAAAATATCATACAACACCTTGACATTGTTCATAGTCACTGAATTATAATGGTAAGACAACAGTGTTGTGCGCCACGGAAGCCGATTCGACAATTCAAAAGCACACACAAGACCCAACAATAGATCACAATAACCACAAGCAACCCAATCACAGCAAGAACACAAGATATACGTGGTTCAGCAATGTGCCTACGTCCATGGGGCAAGAAGGGGGGAGTTTTACTAATGAAATCAAGGGGGAATACAAATTAGGGTTACAAATCTTACCAAAACCCACAAATTAGCCCACTTAATCTCTCCAAATGGCTCCAACAATAGAAGCCCCAAACCTCCTCTTTCAGCAGCTCAAAATCCTCTTACTTAAACCCTAGAAACGAGTTTAGGGTATTTATACAACTCACAAACGAAACGGGTCTGGAAACAGAATCCAAGCCCAAACCGCTTCGGCGGTCGACCGCCACGGTCGACCGCCCTCAATCCAGCAGCAGCTCCAAATGTCCAGAGACTTCTGCGGTCGACCGTCGCGGTCGACCGCCACCAATCATGATGCCCAGTAAACCTCGTGCACGAACGCGGTCGACCGTCATGGTCGATCGCCACCCAGTCTGCCTGAAACCTGAGCCTGAAAGCCAATTCTACAAATCTGCACCTCGGCGAACGTTTTGCCAAAGCTGAGACGACACCAAAACACCCCTAATCAATCTCAAACTCATACAACCGGCTGCATCTGCAAGACTGCATACGTATCCTCTTGCCCAAGGAATCAAGCCGAACGTAGTTCATCCAAATGGCCGCCAACGGCCTCAACAACGAAGAATGTTCAATAAATTTAAACAGTGACCAAACTTCACACCTGGTACAACTTTGGTCAACGTATCAACAGAGTTGTCCTTAGTGTGGACTGTAGGCATCAAAAATCGCCGATAGGTCCCTGCACACAGCTCAATG
>BQKN01000108.1:920394-951209 GCA_022839385.1 Asparagus kiusianus | reverse complement strand
ATTATGTAATATATTATTATATAATATTAATTAGTAATTATAGTATACGTATTTATTATAATATTTTAATAATATATATTATTATATAATATATTATCATATAATTAATTTATAAAATATTATTATAGTTATTATATATATGACATACTACTATAACATAATATAATAATTACGTTGAATAAAGTAAAATATTATAATATTTTATAAAGTACATTATATCCTATGATACTATATTATAATATATTAAATTAAATAATATATTATTAAGTATTATATTATATATATTATTCATATATTATATCAATCATTATATAATGTAGCAACTAATATAATGTTAATTAGTAATTATTGTATAACATATTATATTTTTGTATAAATAAAATAATGTATTATATTAAATATTATATTATTAAAATATTATATTAAATATATTGATATTATATTATATTAATTATTATATATAGTATAGCATGCTAATATAATATAATATAATACAATATAATAATTAATAATAGTAATCTGTAAGTATAGTACAATATATTATATTTTAATATAAAGTAAAATAATATTTATATTATAATAATATACTAAACCAATTGGATAAGTTAATTTAGAAGTAATTAATAGATAAAATTATATTTTAATAAGGTGCCACATCATCAATTATCCCACATGAATTGTCAAATCAAAGGCTCAAATTATCCAATTATCCCACTTTATCCTACTTTACCACACTCAAAATATCACAAAGGGGCAAAATTATTCTATTGGAATAATTTTCCCACTTGGCCCCAATTTTTCCCAACCAATAACCCCCCCCCTTATCCATTTATATGGATAGCATTTGTAAATAAAATTTTAGATAAGTAATATTTGCAATAAATTCAATTAATAGGACTAAAATGCAAAAACTAATCGAATAGTTATTGGACTCCCGAATCGAACATACATTTTGGTAAACTCTATTCATTTATAAGCCGAATACTAAAAATTATTTGTTTAGTACTAAATGAATTACTGAATCGAACTTGATCGAATATCTAGACGAATAATAACCGAACTGTTTATTAATTATTCGGTTCACTTCCACCCCTATTGTAGGGTTTGAAAACTTACACAGTCGTCGCTGATCTCTTGGGTCGGTGGTGATTTAGGACGACAAAACACAGGAGGAACGAGAGGTACGGGGTTTAGGGGGCGAACTAGGGTTTAGGAAGGACTGGAGTTGTTTTGTGAAGTTCTGGGCTTGGGCTTGGGCTTGGATGAATACTGAGTTCAGCTAAAATATATCATATTAGTTCCCTAACTTTCAAAATATCATAAAACCTGTTTGGGTGTTCTTTTTTGTGTGCACCCCTCACCTTTAAACAATAATTCATGTCAGCTACTAAACTGAGTAATCTCTCTCTCTCTCCCTCCCTCCCCCCTGTGCCCTTCTTCCCTCTCAGGTATTCAGGTTGTCAAAAGCAAGAGATTCCAGTGCTTGAAGTTATTTGTTCCCCCCTCTTTTATACATTTCTCTGTTCATTTTCATCTAATTTCTTGTGAATCATTTTTGTGCCACAAGTTTTGTGGACAAAAAATTATGTGTTTTGTTGATTTGTTTATATGAAAATGTAACCTATGCTTTATGTTCAGTCATACTTGTTTCTTGAAATGTCACAATTGCTTGTTTTCAAAATTTTTGAACCTAGTGATTTAGTTGCGTGACATCAAACATGTACTTTGCATGTATACTTCCCATTGTTGTCTTAATCCATTTTTAATGAAATTAGTGGCTCAGACCCATCACTGATCACCCCCTTCTGAAAACAAATCTGATAAAGAATGAAGTCTCGGTTTTTGTTTTGCGGTAAAAAAAAAATTAATATGATTATCCGATATATATTCTAGGGCTTTAATCCTACTTTAAATTAACTAAACTATCAAGGAGACTAATCACAAGTTGCAATATCCAAGATGTTATCTGAATCAAAGTATCATGTGTTGAATTTGCTTTCTCTGTAGACTTTACCAAACATAGTAGAGCACTCTTTGTAGAGACTGTACATTAAACAAAGCTTCAGTGATCTATGATATCTTTTGGTTGATGATTGACCAATAAATTTAATAAGATTTCAGCATTTAAAAGCAAGAAGGCTTTCTGTACATCTTCCCTCTCTTTGAATGTAGCGAAGGATGATTTGAGCAGCAAATCCAGTGATGCCTCAGCATACAGTGTATGCCAAGGTTCTATACCTGCATCTGTATCAGTCTCTGTCTTCGCACATTCAGAGGACACATCAGAAAAGTAAGTCAAATTAAAATCTTCATTAATGTACCACTCACCCTCACTTGGTACATCATTATTATTGAGCTCATTCTGGCTCATTACATTCAGATCTAACTTCCACGGACACTATTCCTCGGGCTCGGGCTCGATGTCCGCTCCGTTGCCACTATCGGCGGCTTCCTTTGGCTGCTCTGGCTCCTAGGAGTCCAAATAGAAGACTGAGTCGGTATGAAAATTCTCCACACCTCTGAAAGGTTGCTGTTTTGCGATCAGGGTTTTGACTTTTCCCCTCATCATTGGCATATTTCATTACCTGATGAAGGGTAGACGGGACGATGTGATTCGCATGAATCCAGGATCGTCCTAACAATAGATTGTAGGATGTGTCCACATCTATGAGATAACAAACCACTTTGGACTTGAGATCTCTGATTTGGCATCTGAGTTTAATCTTGCCCAAGGGTCGAGTGTCATTGGCATTGAAGCCGAAGATAGTTGTCTGGGTAGAGCTCAACCGGTGCAGGGGAATATCTAGGACTTGCATGACCCGGTATGGCATGATGCAAAGTGCAGAGCCTAGATCAACCTAGACACGGCTGATCTCGGGAGATCCGGTTTACACTGTGTAGTATAGTG
The DNA here is from genome assembly GCA_022839385.1 of Asparagus kiusianus. Taxonomy (NCBI): domain Eukaryota; kingdom Viridiplantae; phylum Streptophyta; class Magnoliopsida; order Asparagales; family Asparagaceae; genus Asparagus; species Asparagus kiusianus. The sequence goes on along the minus strand of BQKN01000108.1, from coordinate 948,301 downwards.
TCCTATCATGCTTGTGCTTGATTTGTATATCTTCTTGTGTGAATGATATGCACGACAAACTTTTTACATCTTGTAAGCATTGTGCATAGGAAGGCCCTTCAGTAACTTCTGGGACTACAATAATTTATGTAATAAGCTCTCAGTATCTACTAAAGCTTCAATCAGAGCTTCTCTCATTGTCTTTGATAGCCATAAGAGCTCATATAGGATGATCCTAGCAGGAATATTGGCTAACTATGCTAGAACAATGAAATAGAATGGAGTGTTCGATCCTCCAGCTTCTTGAAGAAGATTTTTATTATAGCAGAGCACCTTCTGTTTCCCTTTGTCTGTAGGCTTCTTTTGATTAGAACCCCCAACCTCTTCAGCATGTTCTTCTGCTCCTTGACCCACTTGATCATACTTTTTCAAGTACGTCTTCCCTGATCTGGTGCGTGTTCCAAGGTTTGCTTCTTGGTCGGCGGCGAGGATAATCCTCTCCTCTTCTGAGTCAGTAAAGGGGACCAGATGTGTATCATCTTCATTTATAGAGGGGCTATTCATGTTGGATGGTCTAGCCTTGCATCTCATTTTCTTTGCTGATGTACTTGTCCACTATTGATCTTCAAGCAAGTCGGGATGGACCCACATTACCTCTCCTTTCGGAGTAGTAAGGGGTACCAACCCTTTCTCTTTATGATCATGAATGTCGGTATTCTTTAAGTGTAGCTCTCCTTTAGGGATAGGAATAACCTTATTAGGAGTCACAACGGGTGGAAAGTCTCCGAACTGCACCGATATCATATTGGTAGAAATGATCTTTTGTTCGGTCTTCAACTTGAGCACATCGGCGTCGACCAGGGCTTGCAAAATATCCTTAATAATGTATCTTCTTTGTTGGATGTCTAAGCATTCTATGATAGTGATAGTAGTTAGGATCGTCTACTTTTTATGCCTCTTCCGGTCTCTTCACTTCAGGAAGTTTCAACTTATTGTTCTTCCAAAGTAGCTGGAATAGAGTGTCTACATGGTCCTCTTTGAAAGAGTATTGCTTGGGTGCTCTTGGTTGACTCAATGCCTTACCCTACTTGACAGGTGGTGCTCGAGTATTGGTATTAGTGGCCAACGTATCCTTTCCCTTTGATCGAGGAGCGTTGCCTTGATTGCGTTGTGTCGGTTGCTTCTATTTATTGGTCTCTTCTGCTTTGACCCAGGCAACAAGTTCTTCTGCCTGCTATCCTTGGGAGACTAGTTATTTCTAGGATCGACATTTCGCGACCCCCATCTACGCCAAGAGATGAGTTTGCAAATTATGCCAACAGGTTTTCACTCGCGTAGATTGTGGCATGCCCGACGGACATTGCAAACCATGCTTCGGAATCTCTTGACAAAGGATTTGATAGACTCTCCCTTCCTTTGTTTGGTAGCAAGAAGAGTAGGGACAGAGACTTCGGTGTTATCTTTGAAGAACCTGGCCAAGAACAGCCTTTATAGATCCACCCACTTCTGAATAGATCCAGCCGGCAGTTTCATGAACACTTTAAAGGCAACCCCCTTGAGGATATCAATGAACAAATGAGTCAATATGACGTCTTTTGATATCACATATCCAGTCTGCAACTTGAAGTAGTAAATGTGTTGGTTTGGTGACCCTGTGCTCTCAAAAGCTTACAGAGTCGGGGCCTTAAATCTCAGTGGAAAGGGAGCTGAATCCCATTCAGCGGAATAAAGCCTCACAACTCCTTCTTCTTGGAGCTCGCTCCTATTGGCAATGACGTTAAGGCGAGCTTCCAAATCTTCCATTTTGGCCGATTGAGGATTCTGCTCATTTTCGACTTCTTTTTCTTCTTAAGAGGAAGATGCTATGTGATGATCTTCTTGGTCAGAGGTCTCATTCACTTTTTGTTTCCCCTTCTATGTGGACGATCCTCCTTTCCGGGAGGATTCCTACCGAGTTTGTAACCGATCTTTCTGATAATTGGCCCTATCTGCAACAATCTGAGCCATCATATCTTGAAGTTGATTGATGGTTTCATGATGTGCTTGGAGCATGGCTTGCTGCTCATCCAGCCTTTTTGAGAGATCTTTAGGATTTCCTACCATGTAGACAGAGCTCTCATATTCTATGAAAGAACTTGAAGACTAAGACTCTGCCATGGCTGAGTGTTCATCATTAGAATCCACTCCTCTAACTAATCTTCGATAATTGACAGGAAGAATGGCTCCCGCCCGAGTTCGAGTGTGCTGGTATATTCCTTCGAACTCATCTTGGATTTCCCTGATGCTGGAAGAATGATCCGTCTCTGATTCATCAAAACTAGGGACTGACGACTTCCCTCTAACAATCACATTGATAGTGACTTCAGGATACTTAGCCTCTAAAGATTTCCTCTTGTAATGATGCCGTTATTTGTTTGGTCGAGCAACATTCATCAATTGATCAAACACTGACCACCTAGGCATAGAAGCACAACATTAGCATTTTGAGAGGACCGCAGAAATAAATCGCTCACATTGACATGAATGAGTGACTTGTTGCACCAGTCTTTCTCTCGATAAAAGCTCCCTTAAATCGAAGACTTGGGCAGAATCTCTCACTGATCATGAGGTTGAAGCTGGAACCCCATGCCCATCAGTAGACGGGTCTGGTCCTTGGTGAACATGAATCTTAAACCCATGTTGATCTTTTTGTACACGACATATCACATCGCGTTTTGGAGAAGGGACGCGAGAGTTGCGTTTAGCATTTGGAATGCAAGAACTACATTTAATAATGGAAATGCAAGTGTCACGTTTTGTTTGAGCAACGCAGACCTGGGGTCTGTGTTTTGTTGGTGAAACGCTCCCTTCGCGATTGTGTTCTAATTGAGTAAAGCGTCCCTCAGGGTTGCGTTCTGATTAAATAACGCGCTCTTGAGAACTGTGTTTTGGAGAATCAATGCTTTCCCGAGATCTGTATTTTGTTTGAACAACGTGCCATTGAGGGCTGCGTTCAACTTGGCTTTCATGGAGCCTATGCTTGGGCTTATGAATGCGAGGCCCGCATTTTATAGAAACGCCGAGCTTAGGGTTGTATTTTGGCTCACAAACATGAAGCTCGTGTTGACCAAAAGATCGACTTTCTCGGAGTTGTGCTCATCGCATGGATCTTCTCCTTCGTCGAGGAGTGTTCTTCTTAGTCTGTTTTAAGGCTTTTGCAACAGCATCACTATCTGTAATGATCAAGTTTGCCACCGCAATGGGCCTTTTGTGACTCGATACCCATTGTGTTGGTGCGGGCATAGAATCTTTTACTCGATTGACGAGTTTGGCTGAAGCTGAGCTCACTCATATAGAGAAGAGGTTGTCTGAGAAATCTTTGACAAAGGAAAGGCCTTCCTTTGGTGATTCAGTTGCAATTGGAGCTTTAGTCTCTTTAGAGACTTTGCGGACCCTACGCATAGCCTTGGGGCTAATGGATCCGGAAGAGAGTGTCTCCTCGTACTTAGATTGATCAAACTCCACAAAAAGAGTTTCGACCATGGTTCCAGCGAGGTTGACGTCGGATTGCGCCACCACTTCTTCATCAATAAAGCTCATCTCCAGCGAAGTCGCCATCTTTTGTTCGTGAGGGAAATTAAAGAAGAAATAAGAATAAAATTTGTATTTATCTCCCTAACTACCTTAGGAAAATAACGAATATAATCTCTCACAATAATATCTCTCTAATTGACTTAGAAGAAAAAAAATATAACTTCTCTTATCGGTTTCCCAATTTACAAAAGAGAGAAAGATCTACGAAGACCTTTCTCTTTGTTTAAAACTGGGTTCTTCTTAGTGTCGATAGGAGCTTAATTCTTGTATTCTGTTGATGATTTGAATGCTTCACCTCGTAGAACTTGGTTGATTCCCCTTGAATTGACGTTGAGGAGAACTTGTGTGGCAAGTTTAAAACTCTCACGAGTTTAAGAACTCTCATTGAGTTTGAGAACTTAATACGAGTTTAGAACTCTGTAACAGAGTTGATTTGATCTAACCGAAGTCGGTTTATAGCCAAGAATAAAGAAAAGCTCCAAGAACAGTTCCATAAGATGCTCCAAGCTTTCTGTTGCCGATATCTAGATCCAAAAAATACTCACAGATCCCAAGATCCCCATTTAAGTTGATTTTTAGCTATTTATAGGGGATTAAGGGGTGTAACTAACCCCTAAAAATGCTCCTAAGTGGGGTGTGATCCCCCTCAAATCGTGAAAAATGGTTTTAGAACCGTTTAGCTCGTGTTTGACTGAGTCAAATGTAAAATTTGTGTTCTGGGCACGAACTCTGTGTTCTGGACCTAGGATGCAGAGTTAGGTTTTGCACTTGAGGCTGAAAAACATAGTGGTGAGCCATGTGTCTTGAGTCTGGAACACAGAGATGAGCTTTGCATTTTGAGTCTAGAACACAGAGATGAGCTTTGCGTTTTGAGTCTGGAATGCAGAGATGAGCTTTGCATTTTGAGTCTGGAACACAGAGATGAGCTCTGCGTTTTGAGTCTGGAAACACAGAGATAAACTCAGCATTTTGGGTTTAAGAGACCGTTGATTTGTAATCTCTCTAGTTAGAGCATTGCAAAGATCGTGATTTCCATCTCGACTCTTTGGAATGCGAGAGTCATCAATTGTAACTCCTGTTGATGGTTGTGAAGGCTGTTGAATCAGAACTTCCATCGGTTGTTGTGAAGGTCGTTGAATTGTAACATTTGTTGATTGTCGTAAAAGTCTCCAAATTGTAGCCTTCTGGAAGTCGTTGAATTGTAACTTCTATTATCAGTGCTTGATGAGAATCGATCATCTGTAATTTTTAGACAGCCTGCAGGGAAACCAATTGAATTGAATTAAGATGGTACTATTGATAATCAAACTGTCGAATTAAATCCAGACTTATCCACACTGATATCCATCACTAATAGCAAAATGAAGATTGTAGATGTATCACTTATTGCTATAATTGACTCTTTAGCATTTAAAACCCCGCCTACAACCAATGAAAAAACGAAGATATAATCAGGTAGGCTTATTTATACATTAATTAATTTATATATAAAATTTTTTAAATATTAAATTTACTATATAAACATGTTTTTTATTTTATAGAAATGGACAAAGAACTAGCTCTTTCAACTTTAAAGAAGAATATTAAGATGGATAAAAAATAATTGAAAATTATTAGAGCTTTTCTTAATATTTTGCTTATTATCCTATAATTGGTTGATTGATTGATAACTTTTTTTGGTGATGCATCCTTTGTAAATAATATTTTTTGAATATTAAACTGTTTTATATCTTAATTTCATTCAAGTTGCATTGAAGTATATTTTGATTATCTTCATTTTATTTATTTTTTATGAAAAAATAGTTTAAATTATCTTATTTTAATTATAGCTTTATATAAGTTGTTTAGTATCATTATTTCTAGGCGAGGACATGTTCTCTAACCTCAATGAGTGGGGTAGGGTGGGGTTCACGCGCTTCAAAGGGGGTTGATTCATTATATCTTTAAAATTGTATTCAGATAAGAGTGATTGAAACATGACGAAATATAAATGAATTGTAATAAACTATGCTTAGCACGAGCTAAAAATACTAGTTTTACATAAAGGAGAGATGTCCCATGTCCTTACGGACCTTACCTCATGGCCAAGTACAAACTCTTTTCATCCATGTACTAATTCATTTTAATTACTTTCTCTCCGTTACCAGCTCCATCAACTATCTAACACATTTAAGTGTCGCAAAAAACCACTGAATATTTAAGCTCTAAATTATTGGATTGGTATATTTTATTGACCATAAATACAAATTTGGTATATTTTCTTACTCTGGAGACGATATGGTGTATAAAGTTGGAGACGGTGACAACATGCTCATTTTTTAGTCAGAGTTCTTTTTCCAGCAGCTAAACGTCACGTGACTTGTTACGTGATGCTCATGCGGCTTCTTACGTGGCAGGTAGTTAAGCCCATTCATTTGAACCGAAAAAGATGAGTTTGGTTTTTTTTTTTTGGAGAAATTAGGGCTCAAAAGGGTGGGGATCAAATTGGGTGTTTTTTTTCCTCCTAGGGTTAAAATTCAATTAAGAATTGAAATTTGGTTAGGAAATTTCTGCAATTTGGAGAAGAATTGCTCTCTCCCTCATATGCACAGAGGATGCATAAAAATTTTAGGGAATTTTTTTTTCATATCGATTACTTAAAGATCCCGCATAACCTTCGTCACATAAAGGTCCAACTGAGCAATTCAAGACGCCTGTGACGAGTCACGTGAGATAATCTCATCAGAAATTTTGGTCCAGCCAAAAATGTCTCACTTTATATACTTTATCATCATCAGAGTATGAATATATACTAAGTTGGTATTGAAGGTCAACACAACATACCTATTAATTAATTTAGCCAATATTTACGTGCCAAAAACTATTTATAAGGTTCCATTTTCAGCGTTAACACATTGTCAAAGTATTCGCCAACCAGACGAACCCAGTTTGTTACCGGTTTAGTTGGACCCGTTTGGGCGTGATCCAAAGCCCAGAGCCGAACCCAACCCAAAATCGAGTCTTTTCCTCTTGCGAGCTGCAGAGCTCGAGTTTTGCGATCGAGGAGAGAAGGAGAGAGAGAAACGCCACATAGACAAAGAAAGAAATCAGGTAAACCCCCGCTCTCTATTTCTCCTCTTTCTCCTGCAAAAATTAGGGTTAGGGTTATTATTACTACTACTATTATTATTTTTCGATTCGGTAAAAATCCCAGATTAGGAGTTGGTGGCTTTTTATGCTGGAAAATCCCCCATAATTCCGTATTTGAGTGGGATTTACTCTCTTGCAATCGTTATATCATCATAAAGAGTCGTCTATGATCCAAGGCGGCGTCTTTAGTACCCAAGGTTAGTGGGTGAGGTGCAGAGTTCTGACCCATAGATCTGAGTGAATATAGATGGAGGTTGGGAGAAGAAATGGGGGCAGAGAAAGAGGGAGCAGATCAGAGATTGGGGGAGATAGATGAACACTGGAGTATGGAGAGAAAGGAGGAGGAGGTGAGAGAAGAATCATAATCTTTTCTTGGTTGATTCTTCTTCATAGTAATCAAACATAGTTAAGGCCAGATTTCTGTTTAGGCTTCTTGGGTTTCAGCCAGGTCCTAAGGTGTCCATAGAAGCATCCGTCTTCTTCTGAGGTTTGTTAACTGACAGTCCCTTCAAGAACTTGAAAATGGGGAAATATGCCTTCAAAAAAAAATTCATGCGCTTATTAAGTGTTTTCTCGGTCACATGTGCCACCTTGCCTTCGGGTAGATCTAGGACAAAACTTTTACCATCTTAGTCATGGGATGTTGGTATCACTTGAAGTTCTTCGAATGCATCATCAAACTCCAGTTACAGCTTTTGATACTTTCTCTCAGGACTTTTCACCCCACAACTAGGTGTCCAAGTGAGTGAGCGTTGAAGTTCCCTAAAACTGGTCCTGCGGACCTAGGCCTATTGTCTTGAGCAGCATATGAGGCTCCACCGTTGAGATCATAATGAATATGTGCTTGAATCAAATTAGTGTTTGTAAAAAGCTCCCGCATAGCTTGCCTAGGCTCGCGCTTATACCTAGACAGTACCTAGGCTCCACCAGCCCTAGGTCTTAAGAGCGCTTAGGAGAGCATAGGTTGCTTACGTGGACTGCGCCGCAAGGACTTGGTCGCGATTTACTCTGTTGCCGCTTCCACATTCTCAAACCTCCGAACCCTTTTGCTGTCAACTGACTACGAACACCTCGTCCAACTCCTCCGACCTTCAGAAAAAGTTCCTCCCCCACCACTTAAACAAAAAAGAAAAAAATCCTCCTAGGCCTAGCACATTGGTGCTAATTTGGCACCTAGCGGTGTCTAGTGCTTTTGATAACATTGACTATAATTAAAAAATAAAAAGGAAAACACCTAGGCCTTATCGACGCTTCCGCCTAGGCTCTAGGCTCCGAGTCTAACACCTAGGCAACCTAGCACTTTCTGTAACCTTGAGTCAAATCACAATAATAACTCGATTCCTTGGCAATCAGTATGTGTAGCCATATAAAGCAACGTACTCATATTGGTAGCCAAGGAAGCATGTTGCACGATCATTGAATCACAGAAGTTGTTAGTGGGCCACGCAGAGGTGCTCTTCCAAATGAAAAATAGCTAAACTACTAAATTGACATTTAAAAAAGACCCGTTTTACCACATTGGTATCCCGTTTTATCATATTGGTATTTAAAATATCTCTGATGACGTTTGTATTTAAAGTGGGTTTAAGTTAGCACTTGTTCCAAATTTTTGCCGGAGTAATTTTCCGGCGAAACCCATCACATGATCATCATGTGACCCTTAATGACCGTTATAAAATGCTCATGTGACAAAGATTAGTGACGTGGATTTCATTAACTGATTTTCGGAGGGAATAAAAAACGGGGATAAAACGAAGAACTAGTGCACAACAAATTTAGGGAAAACTCAGGTTGGGATTTCTTTGGCTAAGGGGAGATAGGCGAAATTACTTTCGGAGATCTCAAGGATGTCCTCTTCAAGCTCAAGCACATCGTCAAGAGCGTTGGTGGCGGGAATAGTAGAATAGTTGCAGGATTCAATAAGTTGCACTTCATTCAAAAGTGGAATAAAGAAGCAATAATTGAGGGGGTAAAGAAGTGTAAGTGTGGGTTAGATTGCATCTATCTAACCTCCTTCACTTCAGATAATCCAGGCAGAAGGTTCTACAGGTGCCAACAGGTGAGTTTGAGTTTAGTTTGATTTGGTTTTGTTTGGGTAATTTTTTTTATTTTCTAAAATTTTGTTTCAACTAAATGTTCAGAATTTTGATTATGGATTGTGGGAGTGGTATGACCTGCCAATGTGCAAAGTTACTGCTAATTTAGTGCCTCTTCTACAAGATGAAATTATAAAGTTGAATTGCCATATGAATGAACTTGATGGATTGTCTGAAGATACATTTGTCAAAATCATCAGTTAATGTATGAGATCAATAGCTGTGAAAAGGAGAACAACATGTTGAAGAAGAGGCGATTATGTGCCAAAATGAAACTGTAGCTACTTTGGAAGAGATTGGCTGATTGAGAGATGATTTTATTTTACAGAAAAGGTCTCTTAAATTGTACAAGTGTGCTACTTTGATGTTATGTTCTTGTTGTATTTGAGTGGTTAATGTTATGGTGTTTAATGTAATGTTGACTGCTCCTCCCCCGTCCACTACCTCTTCCTCGTCCTATTCCTCTTCCTCTTCATGTTCTGTTGTCTGAGATCGAGCTTCACCTTTGCAAACAAAAAATAAAGTCAACTTAAACACTTACAACAGACTAATAACTGAGTTTTCACCTTTACCTTGCTATGCATTTTCACTCATTGTAGACCTGTTTCTGATAAACAACTGGGTTTTAGGAATTGGATTAGTTGTCGAATCATCTGTTGATAAGCTAACTCTAGTTTTGCTTCCTCTTGGCCTTCCTCTTTTTCTTTGTTGACTTGAATCAGTAGTGGGATTGGTCTGAGCTTTTGCATCCTGTTGAGTTGAAGGTCTTTGATTTCTTGACGGTGCAAGTGGACAATGTCTGATTAAATGCTCACTGGAGTGGCAATGACTATATCTTTGTAGGATTCCCTGCCTTGATGCTTTAGAAGTGTTGCGTAAGCCTTTAGATGGGTCCCTCCTCTTAGCTATTTTTGGTCTTCTAATCTTTCTTTTAGCAATATTTGGAGGTAGTACCATGACTTCCCCTTCATTGTCCTAATATTTGTGGCCTTCCATTGGGCCCAACGAATATTCATAGGCAAGTAAGTAGCATTCACTCTTATAACAATCTGATACATATTCCTCTGGTTTCCTCCTCAGGAATAAAATTACACTTACAGCACGTGTGCAAGGGATTCCTGTCAACTCTCATACCTTACAAGAACATGTCCTCTTGCCTATGTCAAGTTTATGGCTTGCATGTTTATGGATCACTTCAAAACTGACCTCATTTGTTGAGCTATTCCAACGTACTGCACAATTTATTTGTTTATTATAAGCCTCTTCCAATTTTTCTTTTTTTTTTTGCACTCTAAGGGCTATTCCACTAATAAATTTATATAATAGCATCTTCTTTTTTGCAGCCTCTCCATCAAAGATAGCCTAATATCTTTTAACATAGATATTATAAGCTTAAATCTTGCAAGTAAAATGAAGGAGTTGAAATTTTCAAACGTATTGTTATCTCGGTAGTTACATTAGCTATGGGTCTTGAAATGAAACTTACTAAATATATGAGGGTCCCTATCCATGAAATCATCATATGCCTTCTCTGAAAGACCCCTCAGCTTGAAAGCTTCATATGCAAATTCTCCAATTATAACTGCTTTTGTACATTTCCAAAGTTGCATTTGCAAAACCCTACCATTGTGAGCCTTTCTCCAATTAGAATATATGTGCCTTGCTCATTGTCTATGCTCCACTTCTGGCCACATTTCATGAATGGCAGGTACAAGGCCTTATCAAGTAAGAACATATATAAACTGAATATCTTGATAAATCTAGCAATAATTTAAGATGAAATCTAAATTATATCATAACTTTTGTTGGTCTGACATCACAGTCCATCCTTAACCATCCCTTATTTCCAAATCTGCATTCAAACAGCTAAGAAACTATTGCCAAGAGTTCTTATTTTCTCCCTCAACTACAGCCCATGCAATTGGAAACATATTGTTTTTTCCATCTCGCCCAACAACACTTAGTAACTGTCCTCCACATGAATACTTGAGAAAACATCCATCTAAGCTAAGAACCTCCTACAACCATGTAGGAAACCCAATCTCATTGCTTTAAAAACATATATAAATTTCATTACTACAGCTGGTTGTCCTGGTTCTAAATCATGGACCTTTAGAACAACTTTAGTGCATTCATTTGATTTGCACAACTCTTTTATGTAAGGCTTGAGCAATCCATACTGCCTTTGCATTAAGCTATGCACAGCATTAAGTGCCTTGTCTTTGGCCATTGCACATTTCCTTTCATTTACATTTACACCAAAATTTGTTCTCATATCATCAATAATTTCCTTTGGCTTTATTTTAGTATTCTTTAATAGTTGGTCTATGTAAGTTTGAGTAATCCAATTCTCAGTTATTAGTCTATTCTTGAATGTCCTATTGCATGTATGTGTAAGGAATATATGCTTGATTTGCCATGCCATCCTACCTATGAGATCTACTCCAGCAATCAACTACCAATTTCACAAAGAACATCCAAAATGAATCATTTTTTTGTCATTTTTCATATAGACCAAATCGTAGTGTTTTTCCATAGAATACATGAGTATGGCTTCTTTCAGTACCTTTCTTGAAGCGAATCTCAGTTCAGATTCTAGCTCCACATGTTTCATGTCCACATCCTCATTGAAGAATTTGTACTTTATTGGCTCCTTCATTTTCTTTTTCCTTCTAGGGATAATTACTGCTTCATCTTCACTTGGTTCCAAAGCATCCTCATCAGCACTATCGCTCGAATCTGATTCATACCCTCTATAAGATGTTCAATATTTAGGTCATTTTGCATTGCTTGGTATTGCTTCTTTTGTTCTAGGACCACCTACAATCAAACCCTCATCATCATCTTGTATTTAATTTGGTTCTGTTGGTTGTTCTGTAATTGCTTCTATTGGTTGTTCTGGAATTGCTTCTGTTGGTTGTTCTGCGTTTACTTCTATTGCTCTTTCTACATTTGCTTCTGTTTCTTCATTTGCTTCATAATATTGTTCCAAATTTGATGCATTTGGCTGATCTGCATTTCGTTCACTAGGCTGCTCTGTATTTCCTTGTAGATGTTGTGGATGTGCATGATGTTGTGCATGTTCTTGACTTGGCTCATTTGCTTGTCCTGGATCTGTTTCACTTGGCTGATCCTTTTTTAATCCTTGCACTAGAATTGGAAGCTATGTTTTTCTTCTGCGATGCTAATAGGGTAATATTTCTTTCTCTCATCTCATGAACCACTTCATGGTCACCATTCAATGTATTTTCTACTTCACTATCAATTGAGACATCATCACTTTCATATCCCTTTGGGATATTAGCTTCATGTTTAGAATGACCTTCATTACTCACCACCTTTCCCCCCCTTCTATTTCTAGAATTTTCAACCAACTCATCATCATCTACCACTTCAGTTGGGTCAATTTTGTATGTTTCATCCTCTAGTGAGTCATCATCATCAGTAGAAGATGCATTCTGATCAAGATGAGTTTGAGTAACAATATTTTCCCCCTTTTCACCTCTTGATAATACTTTCTTCCTTTTAGATGTTTTTTTTCTCATTGGGGTTGTCCTCTTTCTCTTAGGGGTTATCTTCTTTCTCTCTCTGAAGCTACTAGATTTTTTAGGATTGCACTCATTGGGGTCAGAAACTTCATGCTGATTAGCTTGCACTGAAGGATCTTCAACAGGGGGAATATCCACTTCAATAGCTTGATCAACAAAATGATTTGCAAAAACTTTAATTACTCTCTCCTTACTTGCATATTCCTTAAATATAGCTAAGTTTGTATCTAAGAGGAGGTATAACGGCTCCAACACCACCACCAGGTATTCCATACTATAAAGTGAAAGCATCACTATACTAATACTCTCTAATTTTCTCTCTCAACAAGTTTATTGATAGAATGTCTTCCGCATTGAATTGCACGTCAAAGGAGCCACTAATGTACTCTTCTGACATTAGAAACTCAAAAGAACCACCATGTCTGAATTTAGCCATAATATTCTTACTCATCTGCATGATGAACAAAAACATAAATAAATTACAACCACAATCACATTCTGCTCTGCTCCAAATCTTACAAAACCCTTATTTTTTTGAAAAAATCCACTTCTATGTCATTCACATAAACCCTAATTTGTTAAAAATAAGACTTATAAACACTCATCTACTATAATTTCACTTAATAAAGAAAATTTAAACGCATGCACCATGAAGGACCAAGCAAATGCAGAAATGCAGAGTATAGTTACCTTTATCTTTTCGATGAGGATGATATCGCGCCTGCAGTTTCTAAGACACCGCTTTCACTTTTCCACCATGAAAATTTCAGCGAGACCACCAGTAATTGCAAGTTTGGCCACAATCTCCCTAACCACTCCGATCGGTCGATCTTTTGAAACGCATGAAGGTGGGGAAATCTGTTAAATTTAGGGCTTTTGATCTCCGGAAATCAGTTATTTAGGTCACGTAAACGCCACATGACCAGTTAATGAAATCCACGTTGCTAATCCTTGCCACATCAGCATTTTATAACGGTCATTAAGGGCCACGTGATAGTCACGTGAGGGGTTTCGCCGAAAAATTTAACTCCGGTCAAAATTTGGACCCAGGTGCTAACTTAAACCCACTTTAAATACCAAAACATCATCGGAAATATTTTAAATACCAATGTGGTAAAAAAAGTCTTTTTTAAATGTCAATTTGGTAGTTTAGCCAATGAAAAACTGTAGGGGTTGAGTAGAGAAGGAGAACATGATAACGATGAGGGTAACACACTTCTGCAGGAGAGGATAATAATTTATTTCAGAGGGAATCCCACCAACAACCTAGTAGTTGTGTTTCACAATTCTTTCAAAGTTTGCCAGACAACTCCTTAAGGGAACTAAACCGAGCAGAGAATTTGAGTGCAAGTGCTTTAGTTTGTCTATCTAGTATTCTAATTTTAACATTTGCAATATTGTTCCAAACTTCTTGATTTTTCATAGCGTTGATTGATTTTTCTGACACCATTGCCGAACTTTGGTAGTTCAGGCCCTTCTTTGATGCCAGTGTTGATATCAACTTGTCAAGTGAAAATTTTGACCCAACGACACATATGTCGGCCATAGATCTAAGTGAATATGTAGAGATATTAAGGGAGGAAATAGAAAAGAGGAGGGAGGAGATCAAATATTAGAGGAGCTAGATTAGGATTTAGAGAGTAAGAAGATATCAGAACAATAATATTTCCTTGATAGATTCCTTAATAATAGTCTAATATAATATTGGATATTTGTAAGAGTCTGGGAAAAGAATAAAGTCTAAATCTGCAGTTATTCTCAAGCTCTCTTAAATATTTCTAAGCTCTCCGTTATTGATATGATCACACAATTAGCCATGGGGTTTTACTTCCTAAAATTATTAAATGTTTGTCCCACAAATGCAGCTCACACGTTTGTTTAAGTCTTTCAAATTTCAGCTTCAGCTTATAAGACGTTGGTATACATTAATTTATTATCAGGTTATGGAACCTAACATTAACAAAAAAATGGGCAATTTTCTAGAGGATTGGTGTGCGATCTCCTATCTTAGGTTTAACCCTTTGTTGTTGAAAAGGGGGCAACTTGGGGGATTCAGGCTTTAGTAGGCCCCATGGTTACCTCATGACAACATTTGGACTGATCAGTAGATCTTTTACCTTGTGTATTGAGCTTTGTTACTTGGACACGTGCAAATGGCTGTCGTACCCATGTCAGGTGCATTCTGGTGCGGTTTTGCACTTAAATGCCAGCTAGAGACACTATACAGAAAATTCCCGCACATGAGAGGTTTTAGAGGGAAAAATGACTTAATTGGCAATTTGGTCAGTTTTTTGAACCTGATGTCCCGTATGGTTGTATCTACATCTTAAAGTCATCTTCTGATCCTATAATGCTCTTTTGCACTGTGTTGTTTCGTTTGCACTTTCGAACCTATTAGAACTCTCGATTATTCTTAGCAGTAATGTTCCTGCTTGAAGACAAGATCACATGTGCCTCCACAGTTGTTCTCTAGTGTTCCTATGATGGCAAAGGTTGCCTAGGTAAGTAATTATTGCAATTTTTGACTCTTTTAGGGTTTTTAAAGGTTTTTTACAGATTCTTTTTTGGGTTTTTAAAATTCTTTTAGGGTTTTAAATTCTTTTTTAGAGTTATTAAATTATTATAAATGGATGTCGTTGTTAAAGTGATTTATCCAATGAGCTTCTAAGTTTAGGTATTTTAGGATATCCTATAATTTAAACTCTAATTTATCATATTTAATTAAGAAATCATTTTTTGGTTTTTAATTAGGGATTTAATTGGAGTATGGGGGTAATTTAGTTGAATCAATGTTTAAAAAAAGGGAAGCGCAAGGCGAAGCGTTGGACCCTTTGATGAAGCGAGGCGTAAGCTTCAAAGCGTGAAGCATAAGCTTCATGAGTTTAAATATATAAATTTTAAATTTTTAAAAATTATGAGCATATAATATATAGTGGCGTAATAATTACAAATATATACATTTATGTCTTGATTAGTAAATAAGAATTAAATATGTGAAGTATAGAAATGAATCATAATAAACTAAGCTACATGCATAACATATATATTTTATTTACATACATAGTTATATTGAAAATATGTAGGGGCATTTTAATGTTAATCAAAGATCTTTTTATGTCCTATCTAGTCTTAAGTGTGTGCTTCAAAATAAAAGCGCTTTATGAAGCGTGAAACGCACACTTCAATTATGCTTTAAGCGATGAGGCGTAAGCTTTAAGGTTTAGATAGTTTCACTCTTGAGTTTCGAAGCGTTTACCTATCAATAAGTTGTAAAGCGAGTTTTGAAGCGTGTTTCCAAAAAGCTTTTTCAAACATTGAGTTGAATTGTAAATTATTTTTAATGCTTGCATGTGCTTTTATAGATAATTTTTTGTTTCTAAATTGTTGATTAAAATATAAATAGTTTTCTATATAAAATTATTTTTCTGTTGATGATTGTAGAGAATTAAATGGAGACACCAAGTTCATAAGGTGAGCTAGAGGATAATAATGCTTCTCTTTAGCGATATGTAACAGAACTTGGAAAAGTGACGGGAGTTGGTGGAAATTGGGAGTGGCAATGCAACTATTGTCTTGAAACATTCAAGAGTAAGAGCTCATCTTGTAAGAACTCCATTATTTAGAATTAAGTGCTGGACAAATGTGGAAAATAAAAATACTATTGAGATGAAGTTGGGAACTAGCAAAACTTAGGTTAAAGACAAAGAATGAGAAGAGTGTTCCATTACCTATATCAAGAACAACCACAATGACTGAAGTTGCTAAGAAGAGAAGATTTGTGGGGAGCACTATAAAACAACCGTTTAATCGTTGAGCTCAAGATCATCTGCATGGTCCCATTGCCCGAATGTTTTACATGGGAATTGATCTTTCAATTTGGCAATGAATCCATACTTTATAAAAAATATCAAGCAATTTGATTAGAGGTTATATTCCTCCCAGTTCTAATCTTCTAAGAACTAGCTTCTTGCAAAAAGATTGGGCACATATCGAGAACTTATTGGAGCCTATAAAGAAAATCAAATATGGTCATAGGTTCTTGGCCATTAGTGAGAGTTGGAGTCTCGATTGAGATGATAATATCAAGAGTGTCCACTTTGTTAAGGATAAAGTGATGGATGATATTTTATGGGATCAAATAAAATATATCATATCCTTTAACAAAATGAAACATGCTTCGATCCACGAACACGAGCAAGTCAAAAGTTTATTTAGTTTATGATACGTTGGATTCCATGATTGAAAAGCTAAGAATTCCATTTATAAAAAGAAGGCAAGAGATATTGATGAGTACTCATCATTTCATAATGTGGTACATACTATCCTAGTTGATCGATAGTACAAGAGTAGCAAACCGTATCATTGTTTGGCTCATTCACCAAACCCAAAGTGAGTAGTTTTTCTCAATGAAACTTTTGATCTATATTGGTTAGTTTTTAATACTTGATATTGTTTATAAATGTTTTCTAGATGTTATTGTGTGACTTGGCTCACTGAAGCCTTGAATTGAGTTGCACAACATAAGGATCCGGAGATCTCCTATGAAAGAGCGAAATGCTTGAAGAGGTATTTTCCTAATTCTGAGGAGCAGAGAATGGTTAACATGGAATTTGCTATGTTTTCCACCTCATAAGTTGCATTTGATCTTTACTTTTTAGATGATAAGGAGAAAATGGATGCAAAGTCTAGGTGGGTTGTTCATGAAATGTCAGTTAGCATTAAAATTAATCGAGCATCCTTGTTCCTATTCTTGTTGTGAGAAAAGTTCAAGCACTTACAAATTTGTTCATTCTCTATAGAGGAACAAGAATAATCCACATTGAGCGGAGGATATGGTATATGTTCAGACAAAGCTTCGCCTTCTTTCAAGGAGATACTCAGAATATTCTAGATGAGAGACAAAGATGTGGGATATAGAGGTGGTGAATTTGAATCTTTCAGTGGTGACGACATTTTGGAATTTGCAAATATTTTTTTTTATGAACTAGAGCTTGAGGCTGTTGTGTTTGATGGGTATAAAAATGATAATTGTCTTGGAACTGATTCTATGCAAGGAATATAGTTCTGACTTTTTAGGATATGCTTGTTAGTTGTAAGTTTTTGGGATCTAGTTCTGGCTTTTGAGGGTATATTTGCAACGTTGAACAATATACTTGTAATATTTTGAGGGATCTTTATTACATTTGAGGATATAGTTCTAATTTTTGAGGATATTGCCTTTATTTTTTGACTCTTGTTTTACGAGGTAACTTGTATTTTTTTATGCTCAAGGTGACAAGTAAATAAAAATTGAAATTTGATATTATCTTCAAATCAAGTACATTTATTGTAGATTATACAACTCAAGATTACGTTACATAAAACTTGATCTATTTTCCTCTATGTTCTCCTCTTTCTTTTCTTTTTTATCATCGTTTTCTTCAATTCTTCAAAAGATCAGTACGGCCCCCTTCTATTAATTCACACTTTCAACATGCACTTTCTTTTAGTCCTCATTTATAATTAGTGTTATCAATGTGTGAGGCGCAATACGGGACGCAAAGCATATTTACGCCCACATGCGCAAGGCGCAACGCGATGCACGCGCTCGAGTGATGCGAGGCGCACACCGCCCACATAATTTTTCAAAATATATAATCAAGTGCGAAAGAACATGTTTTTAGAATTCACATGAAAAATATCATGATAAGTAATATCTTACTACAAAATGATAATATAATGCCATAATTTTTAATGCTAACACCCAACATAGTAGCAAAATTCATAAATTTTTAAATCAAATATTAAGTCAAGATTAATATCCAAGCAAAGGATTAGTAATGATCCTCAATTGAAGGCTACTAAAAAGGTCTAATGGATTTATTTTGCTTTTTGGGATATGAAATATCAAATATAAAGACTCGATTGAAATGTTAATAAATAAAATTATATGAGGATATGTACTACATGTACCATGTACAAAGTAAGGATGTATGCAAGGCGCAAAAGGCGCTGCTGCATTAGACGTGGGTGCTTCGCCACCGCCCCACATCGTAAGGCGCATGAGACGCAGTGAAGCGTGCGCCTTTGAAAACACTGTTTATAATCGACACTTTACATAAATAAGAAAGTATGAAAATATAATGAGTATTTAACTCAATATTGATCTGAAGTGAAAAATTAACTTACAGACACGCACAGGCTCGCGTGCATTCACACACGTGTGCTCATACCATACATTTTACAAATTTATCGTGTCCAATATTCATACTTGTTAGGCACAATTGTGTTCCTGTACCCAAATTTTATAAATTTGTTGTGTCCCGTACTCGTACGTATGCAACTCAGGCATTAAGTAATGAAGGCCGTTTTAGGGGTCATTTGCATAAAATATGAGGTTTTCTACAATTAAATTAAAAAAGAAATGAAAGTTAAAATTTATGTCTTGTTTAACATGGAGAAAATTGATAAGAAAACTAAAGGGTTACAAGCTTAGTGAAGCTCAGACATTGTTTAAAGAAATTAGAGTAAAGATATCCTTACAAGGAAGAAAGTAGGGGAAACTAATAGAAGCAATGAAATTGAAATTCAAGTTTCTTCGAAATCTAGAAACTTCTAGAAACTAGCTTTTGGTTGCTCGTAAATGTTTTTTTAAGAAATTAGAAAACTGAATTCTAGTATTTCTAATCATATCAATGTAATTGGCTCTTAAATTTTTTGAAAATCTTTAGAAGACTTTTTGAAAAATTATACTTTGTGGTATTATACATGTACAACCTACTAATTCGGGAACTAATGGAGCTCAGGATTCTCAAAGTTTCCTCTTGCAACATAGAAACATGACAAAAGAAAAACTTCTCTATTGGGTTTCCACTGCCGCCAAACACGTCCTAAGATCAGCGAAATTCGTTACAGCTACAGAAGGCTTCCACTCGTAAACTTCAAGCAAGATTCAACAAAGTTAGGGGAGTCCTGTTAAACTTTCCCTGCTTTCACTAGATTTGAGTAAAGATCAGTAGTGGTCCTCTATGATTTAATGTCCTAAGGGTGCTAACGGTTCGGATATAGCTACAGATATGGATTCATATATAGATATGCCTCAGTTAAGAAATTTCATATCCGTATCTGCTAAAATTTGATATGGATACGAATATACATGCGGGCCAAAGTTGCTGATAGCGGATCGCGGCGCGTTGCGGCGAGGTACCGCTAAGGCTATATCGGGCTATTGCGGCGAAATCGCGGCAAATAGCGCACAGTCAAATAGCGGTCAAATTTAAATATATTTAAATATCCTAAATAATAAAAAAATTCATAAAACAATCTAAAAATTCAATTAGTTGTAAATTTCTTGTATTATCAATAAATAACAATTAATAAGCTTGTTGTATGAATGAAACTATGAAGAAATTCAAGAAATATAGCATCATAATGTGTGATAGCGGGTTTAGCGGGTTTAGCCGCTTTTAACAACAAAAATCCGCTTTTAACCGCAAAAATCCGCTTTTAACCGCGAAAACCCGCTTTTAACCCGCTAAAATCAGATTTTACGCGCTATTCGAATGAATAGCGGATTTTCCTGCTTAAGCCAGCCGCGAAACCCCTACGCGTAGCGCTGAAGGGCCGCAACTGCTATTCGCGCCGCTATAGCCCCGCTATTGGCCGCTATTTACAACACTGATGCGGGCATATATTCGGATATAGAATTGGTATGAGAAGCCATATAATATTAAAAGATATAGTTCATTGTTACAAAAGAGTTCATTAATATGTTCGTTAGATGTGAAAGACCAAAGATCATAATTAACCTCAAATTCATTAATTTAAGGATCAAAACAATCGCAAACATGTTGGGAAATAACCTTGTATTTCAGGATCCTAGTTAGACTTGGATTGGGGGTTGAATTTGATTGGAAAGAATCAATTATAATTGGAATTAATTTCTAATTGGAAGAGATTTAGAATTGATAATCCAAGACAAATGAGTCCTATATGAATTCAAGAGAGGGGAAAGCTCTCTAACCAATCATTGAGAGGTTGATTGTAAATTAAGCCATAGAAAAGCCAAGGAGAGTTGCATATTGTAAGAGAGAAGTAGAGAACTAAGAGGAGAAATGTAAGGTTTGTGAGAGATATTTTGGTAAGATTAAGAGGTTTTTTTGCAGGTTCTTCATGAAAATGCAAAATAGATTATCTTGTAATATATTGAATAACAGAAGGCTCAATCATCTCCCCAGGATGTAGGCGATTGCCAAATCATGTAGATCCCGTGTCTTTGCCTCTTGATCTATTTTCTGCAGTTTATTGCATTCTCTTCAGTCCGAACAGGTTTTCTTGGTGTGTCCACATTGTCTGGTGATCGATTAGTCTACAAAGTAAAGGAGATCTAATTAGAGTGTTTGGTGACGCTTTCGCAGATCGTCGTTTGGTGCATAACGATCAGTGTCAGGCAAGGCTGAGCATGGTTCAGTTTGAACCGAATAAACTGACCGAACCGCCCGATTTTTAGCGATTCTAGTCGGTTCTTGTTGTGGTTGCGGTTGGATCGGTTTCAGCTTTAGGAATCCGTGTATGGGCCGACCAAACGACTCCATTCAAAGACAATTAGAGCTCCCATGGTCATACCCCATTCCAAGGCTCTCTATCCCCACCGATAGGACTTATTTAAAGCCCCACTATTAAACTCTTTTCAATTCTCTATGGGCCCCACTACACCCTAAAAGTCTTACACACCTCTTCCCAACAATTACCTATGAGCTTTCTCTAATTATCAAATGAAAACTGAAAGAGAAAGAAGCTTTCCTCTGTCTTCCTTCTCTTCTCCAACATACCAACAAAAAGCCATAGCGATGGCTTTATTCTCCTTTCGTTTCTTTTTAAATATTTCCTTTCTTTAGTCTTTCTCCAAAATACCTAAGACTAAAATCATTGCCACATTGAGGGAGAATTCACTTACTTGATTACAGGCGTCATGCTCGTTGGTAGCTTTGTTGTGATGGGATTTGTAACAACGAAAGCACCAACCGAACCGAACCAAAATAACTTGGTTCGGTTCGGTTTGGTTTAGTCTAAGGAACGGTTCGGCTTCGGTTTGCCCAAAATGGTTAAACCCGACCAAACCGACCATTTGCTCACCCCTAGTGTCAGGTTGTGAGTGGCCTGCGCCAACAAAAAACCAACATATTTTCAAATATTTTGGATACAGACCCCGATACTTCAATACAAATCTGTATCTGTAACGATATTGTATTGAATATAGATATTTAGTAACAATATCCATATTCTAACGAATTTGAATATAGGTATATCCGCGGATATGGGTTTTTTATTTTTTTCATTTTTTTATTTTTGCACACCTACTAGCAACTGCAGCTGACCATGATAGACATCAGTAGAAGCGCACGTATCTTTTGGGAGTGACCTCGATCTTCCAATTCAGCTGCAGCTCACCTCCCTCCCTGCATACGAGGCGATAATAACGCTTCCAAGTCTCATTCACCCAATAGTTAACCCCATGTTTACCAAACAGATAAGACATCTCAGTCTTAAGCAGAAGAATGGGGACCGAGCATTTTTCCAGCAGCTGATGTAATGAAAATCTCCTTCAGTTTCGGTATATTTAATTCCACTATCAATCCCTGTAAGCATGTTTGGAATCTGGCCAGATTGTTATCCCTGTCAACACTTACAAAAAGGAGGCCTTTTCCTGAAGGGCACACTAACTGTTTATCCAACAGCCAGAAGACGTGACATGTGCTCCTTAAATCCATGAACTTTTAGTTCCATTTCTGATGCATCTTGCCACATCTCTGGAGGCCAAAAGCAATCTTTCTGAAAAATTTCTTTGACAACTTGCTTTCATAATGATGATTTTATGAAACAGATGAGATGTTCAGTTTCATGACAAAAATCTTATTCTAGAACAAGCCCTTCTTTTTTCATCTCTTCCTCAAAAGGTTTCTGTATTCCATGCTAGTAGATTATCATTTCTACCCGTAAATAAATTACTAAATATTTCAATACCATCATGGTTCTTTTAGAAATGTGACAGTCGTCTAATGTGAATGTATTTATTGCTCACATTATGGACTGACTGGAGAAGCATTAACTTGTGTGCTCATCTTCACAGGCTTCAATCCTTCTAGCAATTTTCAGGGATTATCCACCATTGGCTTGAAAAGAAAATTTGCAAAAATATATCCTTCAACGAAGCCAATCAATCAATTATGTTGATGGTCTGAAACTCTCCATCCCTGCATCCTGTACTAACATCCTTTTTGTTTATAATATATGGCCACACTAGTGTTAATAGTATGCTTGGTGATATTCAGTGCCTGACCTCGCAATGAAGAGAGAAAATGATCTCTATCTCGATTACTGGATTCATGTTTGAATCTATCAACATGAAGTCCTTAAAAAAAAAGATATTCAGTGCCTGACCTGATGCTTTGTAGTAATTAAGAATAATCCCTATGTCGTGTTGAAAACATTTGTTTCTTGAAAACTAGCTCTTGTCAAAAGTTTGTGGTTATTTTCAAAAGTTAGTCATGTGATAGGTTGAAAGCAGTTTCTCAGGCCTTCGGTCTTGTATACCGTGGCAGTACTTTCCTGGATTGTTGATCACCTCCAAGCCAACATTTATTATGTTTCCATAACATTTTGGCAGCATGGCAGTTGTGATCATTCCGCTCTCATTATTGTCCATAACTCTTGTTGTTCCTTCTCTTTTTTCCTATGAGAAGGCATGGTGGAATCAGTTTGTAGTTTTGAATGAATATGGTGAATAAGTTCCGAGTTTCCACTCTCCTTGCTGCAAGGGCAAGGTTCTGCAAAATGTTGACAGACAGCATTGCAGCGGTCAGCACTCCTTAATTCTCATTTTATACTGAGAACAAACCCTTACCTCTTTGCTTTGTTTTCTGATGGAAAATATAATGATCCTCTTCTTGTTTATGCTTTACCTTTATGTGCACATGATTTATGTTTCATCTATAAAATATAGTCCATAAACTGGAAGGATGGCTGTCTTCTGGCTAAATTATGTTTGAGGGCTTTTCCTTTTCCTGGCTCTTATGTGTTATAGGTGAAAATATCAGTTCATTGCGGTGGTAAAAATGAGAAGACCTGGTCAGTATGGTGATTCTGCTATAAATCAGATGGTCGCTGCTCAAATGCAACATGCACAAGCACAGAGAAATTCAGGAATGGGCCATTATCCAGGAAGGGCAGATTCTGTGCAGGCTGATGAAGGACATCAGTATATGTCTTCAAAAGCAGAGGGACAGTGGCAGTGGGATAGGGATGGGGTGAAGGGATCAAATGTTCCATCATCTCATATGTACAAAGAAGGCAAGTTCAGATTGGTTTGCTTGTGAAAATTCTCTATATATCAGATTTCGTTTGTGATCACTGTACACCCTTGTACTTCTATTTATTACAATACAAAAACAATGAGCATGTTCCAGTGTTTAGAGGTGCAAATGAGACGCTCAGGATCATTAGTGTACTGAATGATGAAGGGTGCAAATCAACCACATTCCTCATGCTTCATTTTGCGCCATGAGGGCACTTCATAAATCAAAAAAAATGTAGGTCTATCTTTAGAGCGGTTGAAATTATACGTTAGATACAACTCTTGAGGGTTATTATTTAAAAGAAAGGACTCGAATGCCACTTACATCTTCACGTTTGCTAAAGTAAGGTTCAAGAAAGGACTCGAATGCCACTTACATCTTCACGTTTGCTAAAGTGAGGTTCCTATTTAATATCTACTTAATATTTTTGAACGTTTTTTTACTATTGCATTTCTGTAATTTTAACAGTATGAGTACGGATGATCACAAGTCTAGAGGCCTAAGGTTTAATGCTTCAGCTTGCACCTTCGCCTCATTAAACACTTCTGAATACCAGCAATTTAGCATCAGCTGCACATGCTTATAAAGGTAAATTTCCAAGGTTATCAACATCAAGGTTTTAAATATCAGATATTGGGAGAATATCGGACGGTCAAAATCCTTATTGGATTGTATCAGGGATATATAGTAAATATCGGAATGCCATATCGGATGATGTGTATATATAAATAATATCCAAAATGGAATCCAGACATACTAATGAAATCTAGACATACAAAAATGTAAATAAAATAAGTTTAGGATCACTAACCAATTGTGTGGTTAGTAGAGACTTAAGGAAAAGAGCCTACTATAATTTTTTGAAAATGTTCACTAGGCTGAAAGTTTTGCTAAAACATTACAGAAAATTTCCAAAACTATATTGTTTTGCTAGAAGATATACAAAAAGACATATCGGCCGATATCAACCATGTCTGGGATATTATCACCTAGAAATTGCCAAAAGCGGTAAAGGATATGGAGACCTTATAGTTTTGTAGCTAACCTTATAAAAGATATATCGGTTTTATTGGAGATATTTAAAACAATGATCTCACATGAAGAGGAGAAGATATGTTTTTATATATTTATCTTAACACATCATGTTTTTATTCTGTTGTTTTCATTTTTATTTTTCACTCTTTTAAAGTTACTGAAATTGAAACTTAAAGCTGAGAAAAAGCTGACGAAACTGCAAAATCGAAATAGAAATGTCATGAAGAAAGCTCTTACTGATGAGTTTTGGAACCTCATAGTTCTTAACCTGTGACTACATGTTTTGCAACAGTAGCGCTTTTACGAGAGGACATTTTTACTTAAAAGGAAATTCTTTTTGAAGTGTTAAGATGTTTTATTCTGAAAACTGTATGCAAAAGTTAATAAACTTTATTTTAAACTTTAAATTTTCTGCAGTTATTTTTCAAAGTAGCAATTAAAATTGTTGACATTATTAAAGCTATCTTTTTTGCAGCTAAATATTTTATTGATATTTAGAAAAGAAAGCTGGAACGGAGACGGACCTTTAAAATATAAGATTTGAATCAGAACATATAAGATTTTCATTAGGCGCACATATTCTGAATGTACAAACACATTGAAGATTCCCGGAACTATCCTATAATTAGTGGGATGTTTCTTAAATTTATGTTTTGGAGTCAGATAAACTAAGCCCCTTATACCCTTCTAGTAATAATGGTGTGGGTGGTTTTGTGGTGAAATATGTAATTTATTCTATTATCTCTAAAGCTGGAATCTTTCTTATCAATGTTTGGAGTAGAACAGTCTTATGCCGTAGTATAAAACAATAACGAAACATGTAATATCATGGAAGTTTCTTGGAATTTTTGTTCGTGATAAATTTTCTTTGTGAAAAAAGCACAGCAGTTAATGTATAATAGCAGTTGCATTACTGTTATTATTGATTTGAAATACTTAATTTGTTTGCATATAGGTCAAGGAAGAGAAATGCCAAGATCTTCATATCAGGGTCAAAGGCCAGATCCTGAATTAGGTTTGGAGAAACAAGGGAACAAAGACCCAAGAACTCAAGCACGTCAGGATGATATGGAAGTGGGATACGAGGATAATATTCTTCCACAAACTTTTGAAGGTCTTGAACAGAAATTCATTCAGGACATTATGAAACTAACCAAGGAACATCAAGATGCAGAGGACATAGAAAATGCTAGACATAGGGAGGTAAAGTCGCAAATAATTTCAAGGAACTGATATGCGATACTGTGTATTGACTAGTTTCAGGCTTCCATTTATTATCTCACTTCTGATAAGATTCTTCATTCTAAAATGTTAAAAATATATTAGTTTAATGTCCATATTAAATCGAATATTTTCACAATTGGGAAAAACCAATATGAGATGCGGTTGGTTATTTTAGTTCATTTGATATGCTAGTTGGCTGTCATCAGAGGTGTAAACCTTTATTCTGTTTGCATCTTGATGATTGAATATTTCATAGATTAGAGACAGATTTTCTGTAATTGCTTGGTTAGATATTTAAGGTTTTGGATAGCTTAGCGATGATAATTTGACCATAGTTGTAGTGCCTGGATGCGTGCTTAAGCTTTGAATACTGTTCTCAATAAAATGCTTTCTCCTAGTCCATACTTTCTTAATGGACATGCAATAGAAGTTGTACAAATACTTCAACCCTGTAAAACTAGTGAATATTTTCTCAACTCTACACACAATCTTCACTACAACTTATGTGTTATGGATCCCATGATGGTGAACCCCTTGGATCAAGTATCATAGTTTCAGTGTTTGGTTTCATTATTTCAGCACTAATGCCTGTTATTTGCTACAACATACTCACACTTTGTTCCACATATGGGTTTCAAATTTGATAACTTTGTCATTCTGTGTTGTGCTTCCGTAGCTGTATGTGAGTGAATTCTCCAGACTCACGATTTGTTTTTGTTCTCGTTTGACAGAGATTAAGTGAGATCAACATTCAGTATCAGGAGAAGCTACTAGCTGTCAGAGCTCGTCAAGCTACACGAAGAGAGGAGCTCCTTCGAAAGGAATCAGAATCCCGCCATCAACAATACCAGTCACATGTAAACAGTTTTCAGAACCTTGCTGGGCCCAGTGATGCTCATGGCTTTGGCTCCAGCGCCAATCATGCTGCTGCACTAAGCGACGCTCATCGGGCCTATGCTGCTGCAGGTAACTTTGAACCCTACGGAGAACGAGCTGAATTTGGCGGGGGCCTCAGGGGTCGGGGGTATGAGCCTCGAGGTCGATACCCTGGTGGTCGAGCTTACAACTCTGGTGGTCGCAATTTCTGAAGCTTAGATTCAAAATCTAGAAGTCACTTTGTTTTTCTTTTAGATCTCTTTAATTCTGAGCTAGAACTGTATTTACTACAAATTATGCTAAGGGTGATGTAAGTTGTTTCTCCAAGTTGAATACGTCAAGAGTTCCCACTGTTGGAACCTCATTGTATTTTTCTTCCCCTGACATTTTCTGTCGCTAATGATAGAACTTACATAGTTTGTGCTTCTTTGCCCGGTTCTTGCAAACTTAGACTCGAGCTTGGTAACAATGTGGCCGTGTGCTATAAATTTTTGTCATCGCGTACCATTGTGTATGCATTTGATTGTTTTACGGAGTTTCTAATTTCTGATAGCCTGACATACCCATTTTGTAATTGTGCCGAAAGAGAGGGGGACGAAATGTAGAGGTGCAAAGTGTATGAAGGCTTGAGGAACCGAAATGGTTCAGGTAGCATTTGCTCTTTCTATACAGACAATGGTGGTCTTCGCAAGCCGCGTTTATCTCAGGTAGCTTCCTCCGCTCCACGCTGCCTGTTGAAGCTGGACGGTTATCATGTTGACTGTCTAAAAGTGCTTTAGTTTTCCAGTTGGGCTTCGTTGATTGTGGTCCGTTGATGTCTTCTTTGTTTTGTATGCAAGTGCCAGGTTTCTAAGCTCTGTTGTGAACTGGTAAGGGACGGATTCATGGAGGCTTGATATTTTACCTCTATTTTTGTAAAAATCTTAAGAGATTGTTTTCTCCCACATGTTAACAGACTGTGTGATGATGTTAGCTAAGAGTCCCAATCATTGTTGCTTAGAATTACATTAGAATTACATGGCAAAGGCAATACATTAAAAGTAACGCAGCAGTGGCACAGTGCATTTTAATTTTCTAAAGCTACTTTTAGCTTCCCGATTCTATTCATTTCACG
>BQKN01000108.1:900786-920294 GCA_022839385.1 Asparagus kiusianus | reverse complement strand
GAAGAAGAACAAGAAGAAGAAGAAGCTTCCCGATTCTATTATTTATGCAATTATTATGACACCATGAGAAGATGGTTTTGAAGCGATGTTTTGGTATCCTGTTCTAATCTTAAATAGGTCAAGTCATGTTTTTACTCGTATTCTGTTCTAATCTCTTCTAATATAATTCCACATGAGCAGGACAATATGAGCAGAAAAATTATGAGGGACTTTGTCACATGAAGTTTCTGCTTTTGGGGTTTGGACACATTTTTCCAAAAAAAAAACCCGGTACAAATTTTGAACAAATGTCATATAAATAATATAATATAAGCTGAACCAAAATCCTTTTGGACGAGGGGAGGATAGTGTCATTTTCAACTTATCCTACAAATATTTAATTTATCCAACCGCTCAAAATTAACCAGCCGAAGCCAGCAACAAAAGGAGCCGTTTCTTAAGACACACGAAGAACGGAAGGAGAAAGAGGAATACCAGGCTCATCAAGAGAATATCCAATCAAATACTTTCCTTCTAAAGTCCAAATCTTTTTTCCTATTATAAATTACCCCCCTCGTCCCTCTCCTTCTCCACACACGGACACACGCACCCCCTCTATCAATCAATCTTCGAATGGACGGTACTGCCCTCGAGATCGCCGGGGGCCCCGATCAGCCCTCCGCCGCCGCGAGCGCCGCCTCCGACGACGACGGAAGGGTCTTCCTCGTTCCGTACAGGTGAGATGAGCTTAGATCTGTTCCATCTTTCTACATTCTCGATTGGATTCGTCGGGGGTTGATCGCATCGTTTCGGTTCAGATGGTGGAGAGAATCGCAGGAATCGGGGTCCGACGACGGCGCCGGCGGCGTGAGAGGGATCCTCTACTCGGCGTCGCCGGGGGGCTCGCCGTCCTACGGGATGAAGATAATCAGCAACATTTTCAGCTCCGATCTCGTTTTTAACCTGAGGAAAGATGACGATTTGATGCAGAATGGGGAGTCAGAGGACGGGGTTGGGGTTTCTGGGCGAAGCTATGCTTTGATTCCGTCGGATTTGTGGTCCAAAGCTCTCAAATGGTAATAGAGTTGGAAATTGTAGTGTATTTTTGGGGATTTCGGAGCTCTTTTTTACAGTTTGGTTCTTTGTTTTGCTTGGTAGGCATAATGATGCAGCTTCGAATGCGAGGAGCTCGTTTTCGTGGGAGGATGGATTGGCGGAGGTTTACCCGTTGATGCTTAGGATTACTGTCTTGAGGGAGACGAATGTGATGAATGTCAAGATCAGTAAAAAGGTTTGTCTTCATTTATTTTTCTTTCTGCAATTGGTTTTTTTTTAATTCGAATGCTTGCGCGCGAAAAATTTACTTGGCTTGGTAGAAAGATATTTCCGCTATCATGCTTGATGTGCTGTTATCATTGACTAAATTATGTTTGGAATCTCGATACTTCGAATTGTTCGGTGCTACTGTCTGTGAATCGTAATGGTTTGGTAGGGAATTAAAGCGTGAAAGACTAGCTAGCGTTCAGGGGTTTCTACTCCGAGTTGTTGCATAGAGTCATAGGCAGAGAGTATGAAAGATTCATTGTTTCCTATCAAACTGCAATAACTGAGAGAACCAGGGGCAGAGTCAAAAAATGTTTAATCAGGCAAGGCACGATTAATATAGTACTCAATCTTTATTGTAAAAACATATTACACTGAAAACATGATAATGGACATCTACTAAAAACAAACTAGCCACACTAACTAAACAAACATAAAACTTTAACTGAAATGTTTTAATATTTTCTAGTTGAAAATTATATGCTTATTACTTATTTCCTTCTCACAAAGGTATGTTTTTTAAGGACATGAAAAGGTGAGTGAAAAGTTAAAATTATAGGTCGTTGAAAATGGACCAAAAGTGAATTATACCTTTCAGCAGCAACTAGGTAAAAAGACAATAAAAGAGAGAATCAAAATGCACATCTATTAGTTGCTTTTTTTTTGGTGTTTCCGTGGCATTCCATCTTATTATTTCCTTTGATTTCATCTTTTATGTCATGTCTGAGCCCATTATTTCCGGATCGTTCTGCATCAGTTCAAATCACATGTTTTATTGCATCTCATGTTTCCTGATCTGAGTGTATTTTTTCATAACCCTTGTTACAGCACTTTGCTGTTTTTTCATTGTATATAACCAAAATCATCCTAGTTCTATGCGGACTCTGTATCTTCTGTCACAAGTCCTAGTTTGCTCCCCCAATCCATATGTTTTATACATGTAATCTCTAATTTCCTACAAAATATCCATCTATTAGTCTCATATATCTGTTGCAATAATTTTTTTCCATGGCACGCTAGTTATTAGTCAACTCTCCAAATCTTCAAAAGTCATGACTTTGTGTTTTGTCCTGTATGAATTGGAGTTACCTACAACTTTCCCCACTGGCAGCATTTCATATAGAAGTATGGATGTGTATAGATAGGATATGCATCACATCTAAGGACTATTGCAATGGTGATCAAACTCTTATCAGCCCTACCTGTAACCTTTTTCTTAAGCATTTGGGTATGGAGATACATTTACTACTAAGTTTTGGTGTCAGAAAAAGTAAGCTTTTGCTTTTCTGTTCGATGCTTCTTCTTCCTTTCCTCGCCTATCTTCATGGCATTTTTTTTCTTCCATTCTCTTTGTTTGACTCTTTCTTACCTTCCTTCTGTACCATCCTTTTTTTCTCTTAATCTTTTCGGTCCACAAAAAAGACACTCTTCCTCTGTCTCCTCCTCTCTGTAATTCCCAATAAGCAACATGAACAACTTTATATATCATTTGTCTAATTTGTTCGACTTGATGATTAGTTAAATCATTCATTTTGATTTCCCACTGATACTAATTGATAGCAGAGTCACATACTATCATATGAATATAGTGAATCATTTTATCCTCATGTTCTGTTCTTTCTCCTTGTACCATTTTCTTCTCTTATCCTCATCTCTCTTTTATTCTTTTTCTTGTTCATCGTTTCTATTTACTACCAAACATTAATAGCTAATCCCCTCTTTCCACACAATAACCCAGGCTAAAACCCAACCCCTCCTCATTCTCCTCCTTTTCTTCCTTTTCCTACCATTCATAGC
The DNA here is from genome assembly GCA_022839385.1 of Asparagus kiusianus. Taxonomy (NCBI): domain Eukaryota; kingdom Viridiplantae; phylum Streptophyta; class Magnoliopsida; order Asparagales; family Asparagaceae; genus Asparagus; species Asparagus kiusianus. The sequence continues at coordinate 917,195 of BQKN01000108.1, read as the reverse complement.
CTCTTCATTCGCTTTCTCCAATTTTCTTTCTCTTTCTCAAATTTTATTATATATAAAAAAGTATTTGGTTCTTCAATTTCTGGTGTGAAAGTTCAGCTCTATTTGTTGAGGTTCTAGTTCACCTCGTCATGAGTTTCACTTTATCCACACTTCATTACCTTTGACCTCTTGATGATGATTGATTGGAGCTTGATGTGGGTCTCCTTGCTTTACAATCTCCTTAATTTACCCTAACTGTCATCAGACATTGTAGGTTAGTGGAAAATGGTCATGGCAGTTTTTCCTGATAATTTTTTTTTATAGTAGTTTTGTGCGAACACCCAAATCAATGGTAGCATTGTGATTTTGACCTTTATATAGTTTTGTGAAACATATTTGCACAATTCAATAGTTCTAATTAATCCATAACCAGGTTTGGCACCTTAAACTTTGTAAGATATATGATCAAATCGGTATTACTTCATAGTTATGCTTCCATCTTGCCTCTTGTATAATGTAAGACACTACAGAGCTTGTGTAAATAGCTAATGAAGTGTTTTAGTATTATCTGCTGCCTGGAATTCTCTTGTTTTTCTACCAGTACCACTCAACTAGATAGCAATAAAAAACATCATCAGGACGAATTAAGTTAAAACGTCTCAGGAAATCGACTTCATTTATTGTTTATGCTTATGACTGTTTCCCCGATCGGCTGACTGTTCTCACCATATCTGTTCAAAACTACTCAGTTCAATCTCAATAAATGACAGCATAATATTGTTTCCTCATGTTTTGCACTTCCAGTAATTACGTATATTTCCATGTTTACTAATATCCTGTTGTCATCATCAGCAGATATATTTGTTTTTCTACTATTCTATAGGATCTGTATTTTAAAGACTAGCGGTCTAGCTGGTACATTACAATATTATTATTCCATTGCACAGAACTGGAATTTTAGTAACTTGGAAAACTCCAGTTTTCCTTCTGAAGTCCTAATGTATTATTTGCCTTTCAGGACAATGCAGTTGAAAATTACAAACGAGCATGCAAAATTTTCAGTGTTGATTCTGAAATGGTATGTTTCCTATGCTGTTTCCCTCTACTTTTCTTTCTGTTTCCAGTTGTTTATTGATTCGCTTAACCTTTCTGGCTTAGGTCCGTATTTGGGACTTTTCAGGGCAAACAGATCTTATATTTATGAATGAATGGAATCGACATACACGAGATGGTCCACGCCAGGCAGATCAAGAGGTATATTTCAGACGTTTTTTATCACTAGATCACATCTTTTATCTTTGAAGTTGTTCTGTTTATGTATATAGCATTTTTTTTTGGAAAGTCAACTATTTTTATCTTTCTAGAGAGGACAAACTCTGTTTGACCCATCGTAGTCTTCCCCATATTCCATGCATAATATATTACATTAAAATGAAATTTAGCTATACATAGCATTGATAGAGTACTCAGTACGCTGTTGATTTTATATCAAAATACATGCTGAAGTTACATCCTTCTGAACCGTGTTCAGTTCAATGACTTGCCCACTCTGTACCCTGTTCACATGGAGATGTGTGCTGATGTTACTTGCATTCCCTTAGCCTTTGGTTGTGTTGGATGACTAGAAGATAGTCTTAATCTTCCTGCTAAAATATTTCCACTTACAGATAGGAATTTACAATACTATAACCAGAAGGTTATCAGAATAAATTGTTGCTAAGCTATTATAACTATATGATCCTCTGTTTGTAGATGTATAAGTTGGTTTGCTGGAATAGGGAGGTCCTTCTGACTTACAGTATATTATTATTGGCAAAAGGTAAAATGAAGAAAATAAGTTACCATGTCAAGCAATCTTTTTATTTTATTTTATTTAACTACTCAAAAGTGAAAGGAGCATTTATTTCACAGTAAACCTGAACCATTTTGCATTAAGGAATGAGATCTCTAATAGAGAAATTCACTTAACAGTGCATAAATGAACTCATTAATTTATGTTTCCACAAGGCTTCCCTGCATAATTAATCTTTTCAGAAATGTTTGGGTAAATATTGGTATCAACTCTCACTATACATATATTTATGTGTGTACGCGCCAGCGTATATATATCTAACTTATGTAATTAGTATAAATAGAAGCAACTTGAGCATGTACCAATATGCACATTATTCATTGAAATCTGATAGCCACTTTGTTGAATTTGATCTATGTGTTTTCAATAGTTCCATGGACAAAAGTCATGTATATTGAAGGCCTTTAGCGGATGGATCAATTAATTATAAGACAAATGCGTTTTCTACACCACAGGCAAAGAGGGCTTGCCATTCATGAGCTACATTATCCCATAGATGATCCATTCTATTTGTCGTAATCTACATCCTTCAAAACATCTCTTGATGTGCTTTGAGGGCTTCTAGCACATGGATATAAGTTTTCTTTATTCATGTTGGTCAAAATTTCATCAACTTTGTGACCATTTTGATGCACAGATAGAAAGTTTTCAAAAATGCATTTCTCTGTTCAATTTTCTAAACATGAAGATTGAAGTATTCAATATCATTACAATTGTGCTCTTCAATGGATAAGCATAACTAAGCTAGTTATTCCTTGAGAGGATCAAAAGTAGTGGCAACGTTTATGTATGTGTCTATATTACGTGGACACCATACATTTATGGACATAGATATAAGACATAGAAACATCACAGATTTGGAAAAGGTAGGATGAGGGACATAACTATTACGTGTACTTAATATATATGTGAAGAGTGATATCTAACAAATTCTCCATAATGACAGACTAGTAGCAAGACTAAACTTATAAGTATTCTTAGAAAATTAGCAAGTGGAATTCTAATATCTATCGTGAAGAGTTTTTTAACTGGTTGATTATTGAGCAATTAGGCTGCAACCGGAACTAATTAAGTCTCATGGGCCTGGCTATAGAGACGTTGTATATGTCTTGAATCTAAAATGTCACATTTTTAAGTTGGACACAGCTATGTAGTTGACATTGTGTCAATGGTTGTGTCCGTGGAGTACCGGTCTCATCTCAGCTGTCACAAAATTGTGTAATAAATGCTTGTGAATTGTGAAGACAGACCTCAGAAAATACCTAGCGGAGGAGGGAAGAGTAATTGACTACTGTTAGAAGCCCATGAGGGGAACAAAGGACAACAGAGTGATTTGAAATTTTAAATTACCTAAGACCTCAGAAGAAGGGAGGAGAAGGCAGAAGTTGGATTGTTTATGGACAACTAACTGCTTCTAAAGACCTCCTGGAGTTACTACGAGGAACTGAACCTACTGGGAGCAGACTACTAACTGCTCCTGCATACAGGGTGGGATGGAGGGAGGGACTGCGAGAATGATGGAATGTTTGCAAATGAATGGCTGCTACACGAGGCCTCAGGAAGTAAACAACCTACTTGAGCAGACTATTACAAACTTCTTTTTATTCAAAGCTGTTTTTTAATCTGTGAAGTATTTATCGGAAATTGCTTCCTTTAGCTTTCTGCTTCCCTTTAAATTTTCCTATAACCTGTCAGCTATCATCTGGATATTGATAGTATACGTTCACATTGCTTTATAATATAGTGAATGGAACTTTTAATCAATGAGAGAAGATAAATTTTTGTATTTAATTTTACATACTATAATCAGAAATCAGGAAAGATCACACCAAGAAATGCTCTGTTGCAAATTTTCAAGATACGAATGAAAACATTAAATGTCCCTAATTCTAAATTTTCCTTTCCTTTTTGGTTCTATTGTTGCAGATTCTTCTAGAGTTACAGGTGTATTTGTTATCAGACTCTTTGAATCATAGAATTGAAAGCCAAAAAGATGATTTGACAGTTCAACAATCTAAAATGACTAGTTATGGTGGCTCGCTCTTGATGAATGGAAATATAGGAAATTCTGATTTTCGTTCCAGTGGAAGTTCCAAAAGATTTGGTTCTTACGGATTAACGGGGTTGGACAATCTTGGGAATACATGCTTCATGAACAGTGCAATCCAGTGCTTGGCTCACACTCCGATGCTTGTTGAATATTTCCTCGGAGACTACAGTAGAGAAATAAATCCTCATAACCCATTGGGAATGAACGTAGGTGGCATTTATTATTCTTTTCTTTTAATCTCTATGTATGTTCGAAAGTAATTTATGTTAGAGGCTATATTTTCCTCTTCTAATAAGCTAGTAGGTCATTGTATTGACAGAGTTCAATTTTTCAGTTTTACAAGCTCTTATCTTGTTGAGAATTTTAAGTATGCTGATTTTTTTCAGGGTGAGCTTGCTCTAGCATTTGGAGAACTATTGAGGAAGCTATGGGCACCTGATAGAGCTCCAGTTGTTCCACGGGTGTTCAAGGCAAAGCTTGCTCGTTTTGCTCCTCAGTTCAGTGGGTTTAACCAGCATGATTCTCAAGTTAGTGTATTTACTTGTCCTCATAATATTTATATATATCCAGTAGTTGCAAAAGGAGGGTGCTCAAAATTGGCCATAGGCTCCCTGGTTTGTTATTGACTGGAGTTCCAACTAGCGCTGACTTTTTATGGTTTAGTCTAGTGCTATTGGATGAAGGGGTCTGTGGTGGCGGTGCTTTTCTGTGTACAATTTTTCGGATTAATATTCTGTAGTGGAGATACTCAGAACTTAAGAGAATATACTAGAAAATCTTAAAAAATATACTAAAAAAATGAAGACATGTGATAGAAGACTAATTAATTATGCTTACTTTGTGCTTGCAGGAACTTCTTGCTTTTCTATTAGACGGGCTTCATGAGGATCTAAATCGTGTGAAGTGCAAGCCGTATACTGAAGTTAAGGATTCATGTGGTCGTCCCGATGAAGAAGTTGCGGATGAATATTGGTCGAATCATTTGGCTCGTAATGATTCTATTATAGTTGATGTTTGTCAAGTGAGTATCACATTGTTTTAGTAATCGCTAAGTCTATAGTTTCATGATCACGAGTGCAATAGTTTAGAGAACAAATAGTATTGCTTGTACTATTATATGAGACAATTTAAACTCGTTATAATTTGAGTGTTTAACGTTTAACTCATTATCTTTTCTTAAGCATATGATAAACCAGTATTTTGTGGCTGTTTCTATTTTGTCCTTTGATTTTGTGCAAAATATTTTAAAGACTTATTTATTGAGTGGTTGTTCACAAATAGGTTTCAAGTAATCTACTTAGGAGTCCTAAATAAGTAATTTTCGGCATCATTTTATTTGAGGAGGATAATTAAGTAGAAATAGCCATTTACATGAGGTGTTTCTTGTATTATTGACAAAATAGAATGATTTATATGCTACATATTGTCTTTTCAATTGAGAAATCTATCTGTAATATTATGTTCTTCGAATTTTGGATCCCTATATGTTTCTTTGTCTTCTTTTTTTTTTCCTTTGATTCTCTTTTTTTCAATTTTTTTTAAATTGAAATTTGTCTTTATCCATCAACCTTAACAATAGTAACATTTAAAGCATATTGGTTGACTACAGGGCCAGTACAAATCAACATTAGTTTGTCCAGTCTGCAGTAAGGTTTCCGTTACATTCGATCCATTTATGTACTTATCTCTTCCTCTACCGTCATCTGCATCACGGACAATGACTATTACCATCTTCAGTTCTGATGGTACTTCTGCACCTTCTTCATATACTATAAATATACCCAAGTATGGAAAATGCAAGGATCTTATGCAGGCTTTAAGTGTTGCTTGTTCATTGAGGGACAACGAGAGCCTACTGGTTGCTGAGGTATGTTGTACAACTAGGCATGTGCTTGCTTAGTTATCTTTTTGATGTTGGAACTTTCTGCAGATATATGGCAATCGCATTATTCGTTATCTGGAGGATCCTTCTGATGCGGTATCCTTAATCAGAGATGGTGACAGGCTTGCGGCATATAAGCTACTAAAAGATGATGAAAATTACCCCTTGGTGGTATTCACGCACCAGCGTGTTGAGTAAGACAAATTGTCCTTGATCCCCCCCCCCCCCCCCCCCCTACTTCAAACCATGTTTTTTCTTCTACCTTATTCCTCAATAGTCTATGCTACCTGGGTACTTCTAATCTAATCTAAAGCTGTACCCGTACCCGACACGTACTCGTACCCAAACTCCTTGGACACTCCTTGCATAAATGCATACATTTATTTGGGCATGTACTCAATTATACAATACATTTTTTTTAATTTAAAACACTTGTTATACGTTTTTGGACATATACATTTCACACCCACTTCTTGAAACTCATTGGACATAGGTTAGGTTTGAATTATGATTTTGAAGGGTTGGTTGGATGTCTAGCTCAAAAACTAGTGCTTTTCCAATTTATAACCCACGTAACAGAACTGTTATAAGACTTTTAATTCTCATCCTTGATCTCATATAAATTATTAATTCCAATACATAATATGTGTATAAAAATATTTATATGGCTGTGTCCCCGTAGCCTATTTTTACAAATTTGCCGTGTCCCGTACCCATACCCGTACCAACACTTGTACCCATATCCGTACCCATGCAGCATAGCTCATAGTACTTATTTACATCAAACTCCTAATTTCTTCAAGATCCTACCAGATAACTTTCTGGTTTAATTCTGCATTGTAAACTTATAAGTTACACATAAAATATATATTGGTTGAACTCTAACTAGATTGCACCCTATTGTATAAGCCTGGCGAGAACCATGTTAAAGCATACTATAGAATCAAACTGCGAAATGCATAAAGTTAATCTCCTATTTCTATGAAGGATTGTTGTCAATGAGCATAATGTGTGTAATTTGATTATTGGAGCACTATACTGGTATTCACAGCCATGTAGTGTTAAATTATATGGTCAAGGGTAAGCACTCTGGAGTTTCTAGCGATTATCCTGCAGAATCTGCACAGAGTCCGAACAAAAACTTTTCTGCCTTAATAATTCTTTTTTCTGAAAGATAATTGTTGATATAAATTGAATGTTGAGTTACTACCTCATCTTATGCAGACAAGTAAGAAGTCCAGAGTGTGAAACGTGTTATCTAGTATATTTTTGCATCTTTTCCCTGATAGCGCTGTAAGTTTGGTTACAATGTTAGCTTTCCGACATTTAGTGCACACTGACATACATATGCAGTTTATGACCAGAATAAAGATTGAATAAGGGGGGGAAATAATTTGTACTAATTCAGATCAACTAGAAGGCACAAGCTAATCATATATGTGTATTTTTTTACTTGTGTGGATATTGCCTTATTTTTCTTAACCGTATCACTGTCTATTATAGGCGTTACATCCACAGCATCATGTCCTCGAAGAAGGCATTTGGTGTTCCTCTAGTTGCAAGGCTCTCTGTTGCAGCTAATGGCTCCACAATCCGTGATCTTTATTTGAAGTTATTGAATCCATTTCTCCGATCCTCAGATGCTATCTCTGATTTAGATCACAGCAATATCAACGTGGGTGAATTTGCTAAAGTGGAGTCCTCCAATGGTCCTGAAAATGAAGGCATTGCTGAAGCTGCAGAAGTGGGTGACTGTGTTCAAGATGAATTTCAGTTCTACATAACCGATGAAAAGTGTCAAGCTATGCATTCTAAGATTGACATGGATGAATCAACTTCACTTACAGGGCTACAAAAACAACTGCATGTGATAGTGTGTTGGCAAGAGAAAGCGCCGGAAAAATATGATATTGAACTTCTAAATTCCTTACCGGAGATTTACAAGTCTGCACTCTTCTCAAAGAGACCTCAGGAACCCATTTCTTTATATTCATGTCTCGAAGCCTTTCTAAAAGAGGAACCACTAGGACCTGAAGACATGTGGTGAGCATGTCCAACCCCTATCTTTAGAGCATATGTTTGGAAAGTGACTTATTTAGCTTATAAGTTTGTTTTTCCTTAAAAGCGTTTAAGATCATGTTTGTTAAATTTTACTTATTTACTTATTTCCTTATAAGTATGAAAAAAATAAATTGGGATTTTCCAACTTATCCTTTTGGCCTTATAAGGAGGTTTAATTATTGATATTAAATGAGTACTTTGCCCTCTAACAAAATAAGTAAAAATAAGTAACTTACAAGATTTCATAAAAGTAGTATTAGCCAAACACGCCATATTATTTTCTCCATTGCCTTATTTTTAGCATAACTTTGGAGGAGAATTTTGTCAGAAAGTGAACATTATTTAGAAAGCTAAGGTTACACCGCTGATGTTTGCTACAGTCATCTGACTCTTCCACTTTCAGTTTGATGCTATATCGTACTGTATTAAGTCCCTGAATTTATGTTTGTCTTCTAATTAGAACCGCTTCATGGCTTTGCATGTCCTGGTTTAAGGTTTCATTAACTTCTGGTGAACATTAATATGAGAAAATACTATATGAATGCTAGATGCTTGTAGTGCCCTAATGAATGTATACAAAATGCAGTTTCTATTCAGTTTTAGCTATGAAATTCAAAATTATTTCAGGCATATTCATTTATATATTTCGTAGTAACCCTCTCCTTTTTTTATAATCATTATAGCGTTTTACATTTGAAATTTGTGCCTCACAAATGTTTTGTATATACTGAGAGTTAAGAGCCATGTAATACTGCTTTTTATTTCAGGTACTGCCCTAGCTGCAAGGAGCATCGACAGGCTTGCAAGAAACTAGATCTCTGGAGGCTGCCGGAGATTCTTGTTATTCATCTAAAACGATTTTCTTATAGCCGGTTCCTGAAAAATAAACTGGAGACATTTGTAGATTTTCCCATTGATGACTTGGAGTTGTCGGATTATATTGCATATAAGACCCAACAACCTTCTCATCGGTACAGGTTGTATGCTATTAGCAACCACTATGGAAGTATGGGAGGAGGTCACTACACTGCATATGTTCATGTAAGTTGGACGATTACATGGTTCTTTCTATTTTATTACAAATTCATATCTAAGGAATTAGTTTCTCCTCTCTTTTTTTTTTCTTGTCTTCATCTCGTTATATGTATGACTGCTTTTAATTGGCAGAAAAAGTTTTCTTGTTTCTTTTTTTCCGAATTTTAATTATTTGTAGTTTCTCTTTCTAAAGGAATTAAACTTCTTGTTGACAAACTTATCTTCAAAGGCTCAAGGGGCGAAGGGTGTGACTTGTTTACTTGTCGTTTCCCTCATATTTGTTAGATTTCTGATCATTTTTCAAATGAACATAGTATTATTTACATGAACAACCTTTACTGTTTGAGGTTCATACAGATGTATTCATTTGTGTCTCCACCATGGGGGCAATCCCCATTCATTTACATGGCCATATGTACTACGCATGTGTGCTCACATGCCTGATATTAGCTGCAGACACATGAATTATTCTCTGTAGGCATATTGCACATATGATTATCGTATGAGACAACAAAAATTTTTGCACTAATCAAAATAATGAAACCAGGCACATCTAAATTATTAACTTCTCAGGTTTATTCTCTCTGAGCATATTACAAATATTTGGTTACAAGCACACAATAGAAGTGTTTGCATTAATGAAAATAAAATAGAGCTAAGATAGTAAACTTTCATACAATTAGATGACACATCAAGTGGCATGATTTAATTTTTGATTACTTGAGAACTAAAGAAAATAGAAGCGTTGGAAAAATGAGAAGGATGAGGGAAAGAGAACTATTTCTGGGGAGCCTCAGGTTTGTTGTAGCAAGAGTAGATGTGGAATTAAAAGAGGGGAAAAAAACTAATCTGATCAGGAGGGGTCATTTTAAGGTTTATGAATTACCATTTCCGCAACCTCGCAGGCCTCCTCCAAAGGAAGATACACGCCATAGGTGTAACAACAGTTTTCTCCTTTCCTGCATTGTTTATAGCGGGCACACACAATACATGATCAACAGCTACCCATTCACATCGCAGCTATAATCATCTTTCATGCATAAACTGTAAATCTGTTGTGGAAGAGAAATGCTGTCGTCCTAATTTTTTTTTTTGTCTCTTTAGTTGACACGTAACCAGCTTGGTCATTGTATGCAGCATGAGGGAGCAAACCGTTGGTATGACTTTGATGACCGACATGTCAATCCCTTGTCTGATGAAACTTCCATAAAGTCATCAGCTGCGTACGTTCTCTTTTACCAGAGGGTTCAAGCCGAGGATTCAGATTCAAGATCTACTACATCAACACGTAATTCTCCTGATCGTATAATTGAAGCAGACTAGAAGTGACCTTTATCCTTGAGCTAGAGAAGACACTCATTTTTTTTCAACTGCGGGATTGCGCTGATCGAGATTAGAGGCAAGCGGATGGAAGATCAGAACAGCAGCTAATGTTGAACTAACACCGTACCTTGAAGTGTGGGACTATTCCCCACCATTTTGTTAAGCCATTTACATGTAAAAAAAGAACTATGATTCAAGAGGGGCTTTTCGGCTTCCAATTGTTGTAATTTATTTCCCCATTTATTATAGGGGGGAGGGGCGCGTTGTCCCTGTTCCATTGCCCCTTTGTAATTTTTTTTAACTGATAAATATTATCAGAAGCCATGTGTCCCATTGATTCCATTGTTTGTGCCTGGTATAGACCGACCTGCAACATCGTTTGCTACCGCTCAATTTTCGCTGAATATATATTCAGATAATGGAAATGTTAGAGCGCTCACTTGAAGTTTTCGTTTCAATTTAAAAACTTTTGGCCACCGTTGATACGAGTGGAACTTAAAACCTTTCTGAGTCTGAAACAACGACGCCCTAGTAAAAACCTTTGGGCGCGTTTGGATTTTATTGGGTGTAGGGGAGGTTAAGGGTAAATAATGTAGATAGGTTTTGAACTAGCTCCACTTAGCTTAGGTTATGCTAAGCTAGACTTTATTAAACTTGTTCAAAATTAAACCTAGTTTGCTAGTTCTTCTAAGAGTTGGTTTGTTTCTAGCCTAGTTGTTGAACAAAAGAGGATATCAAAAGAACGAGTTTTTGTCATCTTTATCATTTGCCAAACAAGGGCCAAGCTCGGAGTTATTTTGTCTCCACTAAAGCTGATTTACCCAGTTTGCCAAACATACAGCTAGGTTCTACTTCCACATCAAGTTGAGGGGAACAAATTTCTATTGATTACAGGGTAATCAAGAAGAAGAGGAAACACTTTCACTCTTAAAAACTTTCCAAACGAGTGGATAGGTTCACCTACCTTCCCTTCTCCGCTATCCCTCTGTATCCAAACGGGCTCTTTTGAGGTCAGTCAGGAAGTCATCCTCCATGGGTGTTGGAGGATAGATAAAAAATCTTGGATAAATTTTTGTTTTAGACCTCTTTAGAAACATATTTGTAAAAATCGATCTCATTTGAAAACAATCGCCAATATCGACTTAATTTTAGCGGGCTGGCTGAGACTGCGTCAAAATTAGCAAAAAATATTTAAAAATTTCATGGGAGTTGAAATCCTATTAACAACGTAGTTAAGGGGCCGAAAATTTAAAAACTCGTCAACTTAAACTTCACGTTATTTGAACTCCCGTCAACTTTACAGACCAACCTCCACAGAGCCTCATTCGCAACAATATACTTCTCTTCCTTCGATCTTCAAATTCCCAGGGGGGAAAAATAAAAATGGACCGTAGCATGCAAGAGAGGTTCCGGCAATGCTTCATCGAATGGGTAAAGCAACAAGAATCCGACCTGGACGAGCTCCTCAGAGCAATCCCCGTCTCCTCCGACGGCCGGCGGGAGGAATCCAGCGGCGATCCCGATGAATCTCACCTCCGCTCCCTCGTCGAAAAGGGAGCGAACCACTTCGAAGAGTACACGCGCAGAAGGCGAGCCCTCGCTAGAGACTACGTGCCGACTTTCTTCTGTACGATTTAGGGCCCATGCTGTCGATTAGGTTGGTTTACGCGTTATCGGGTTCGGATCTTGAGGTGAGGATTGATGAGATTATTGGTGAGGGCCAGAATGATGGGAGGGGGAGTGGAGGAGGGTTGCTCATTTTGACTGCGGCGGAGTTGAATTTGATTAAAGTTCACGAGAGTTCAATTACCGTGAAGTCTAAGCTTAGCAACATTTAAAATAAGATTTCGACCCCTAAACCTCCACGGGATTTCTAACTCCCATCAAGTTTTTGCATATTTTTCGTCAATTTCGATTCAGTTTCAACCAACAGGCTGGATCAAAATTAGCGATTATTTTTAAATGAGATCGATTTTTGCAAATATGTTTCTAAAGAGGTCTAAAACAAAAAATTGTCCAAAAATCTTCTACCAGTATTAAAACACATACCATATGTTTTGACTGCATGTGTACACCAAAAACTATATGCATATGTACACCAAAAACTACATGCATACCATATGTACATCAAAAACCGAGCCATCGCCTGAGAGGGTTTCCTCGTAAAACTCGTTAACTTCTCGAATTCAGTTATATTGAAAGAGCATTAGGCATTGCCCGTTCTTAATACATCAAAATCAAGGGGCAACTTTCTTTAATACTACAGGGGAGGCGTACATTCAAAAAGCATTATGCATTGGCGGTTCTTAATAAACACCAACATAAATACAAACTTCTTTGGACAGGAAGCCAAAATTGAAAGAATAAAACCCCTAAACAAGAAAAGGGGGCCGGGGATATGACAACAAATGACTAATTTGCCTAGTTACTCAATGCCATCGCATAATATAGCCCGCGCTCTATTTTTTTCGCTTATCTCGTTTTACTCTGATAATTCTCCGACCAGACTTGTCTCCAGCACCACTTCCTAAGGAAAAGCCAGGCTTGTCTCCAGCACCACTACCTAAGGAAAAGCTTCCTCCAGCGGAAAACTCGAAACTGGTAGGTGTTTGAAATGGTGAAGGGTTCTGAGGAGCAGTAGAACTCTGATGGCTACCAAACTGAAAGACTGAGGTATTCTGAGGAACACTAGAACTCTGATCGTTGCCAAACTGAAAGGTCGGTGGTCCTGATGGAGCAGCTGGAACTCCAAACTGTAAAGTTGGAGTCGGCAGTGAGTTGGCTGTTTGGCCAAATATAGGGACTGAAGGAGCAGCTGCTCCGTTGACATCATCAACCATTGAATCCTCAACGTTCATCCGATCATTTCCTGGAGATCCCGAATTAAAACCAGCACCTTGCATTGGAGAAGCTGATGTATTGCCTGTAGTGAAAGATGCTGTTCCAAATGGAAAGCCCGTGGATTGTAGAGACGTAGAAGCTAAGTTGGATGATAAGGACGGCTGAGAATTAGAGTTGAACAAGCTGGTAGAAGCTGTTGCTGCAAAGGAAGGATTACTGGCAGAGCTGGAAGAAAAAGTAGCATGCGAACCAAAAGGTTTGCTTGCTGATTCGAGTGAAGAAGAGGCATTTAACCCAAATGTCGGTCCTGAAGAAAAGGAACCACATTGAAAGCTTGCGGATCCACTTCCAGATTGGGGTTGAGCACCAAACGTAGATCCAGCTGTTCCACCAAAATGAGAGCTCGAGTTTGAGAAATTGTTTTGAGCAAATGTTGAGCTTGGGCTGCTGGATTGTGCTGAAGCACGAAGTGTCAAGACACCATTCGCTGGAGTTGATACTGATGGAGTGCTAGAACAGGGGATGGTGCTGGTGTTGCTAGAATATCCTGCAGATGAGCCAGCAGAAACCGGAAAGGAAGAGAAGGACGATAGAGAGCCATTGCTCTGGCTTGGACCAGGAGAAGCTGGAATTACAAATAAGGTAGAGCTTGTTGATGTTGATGTTGATGTTGATGTTGATGTGCCTGAGGAAGTACCATTTCCAAATGACGTGCACAAATCATCAGCATTCTGAGTTTTACTCCCTTTATCTGAAGCTGAACTTTCCATTACACCTACTGTAGTGTTAACGCTGCAAAAACAAGCCAATCAAGTACTTCAATAAAATACCTTTGAAACATCCATTGACTTGCAGGGAAAATGCATATAAAATATTTAATAAATGCTAACTTCCGGCTCCAGTACTTGACTAACCTTGCACCAGCTTTCAGACTCGCAGATCTAGAAATGGTAGTTGCGGTAGACAACTCTTCTGGAAACCATTTAGATGCAGATGCAGATGCAGATATTTCTTTATTTGTAACTGATCTGTCCATAAACGGAGGTTGTGGTCTTGGTGTTGGAGATGACTGGGATACTTCTACAGGAGCAGTCCTATCAAAAGTTTTGCCATCAGCCTGCCCTTCTAACATAGAACTTGAAGCAGGTGTGGTTTTTTCAGATGGATATGCTGAGGACTTCCCCAATAGTTTATCATTTCCAATAATGGGAACTCTAGAAGCACTTTCCACGTTGTACTTGGTAGCACCCAACTCTGAAGATTCCTACAATAATAAAGATACATGCATAATTAATTTGAAGATCACAATAATCAGCATGACGAATAGTACAACTACAACAGCTGATCTAACCTAGGTTATTTTCTCTTGGAAAATGTGATGAAACATAGATATTTACCTCAGGCACACTCATTGGAGAAACTGATTCTCTTCGCAAAGGAATCATAGCTGACACAGCTTTATCTGATGGTGTATTATCTCTAGTTCTGCCCTGCTCCAGTGAGATAGAATTTCTCAGGCTTGGTGGAGGAGAGTCACTTGATGCATCCAAGTTACCACTACCTTGCACATTTAAAAACTTAAATGATGATCTACAATCCTTGATTTCCTGACTAACTATACATGATTAGACGAATAACAAGTTAACTAAGATGGTTATCCATCTCTGACAAATACCTTTTGTTTCAGACAATTTTTCTCTTGAAGAATGAACAAGTTTGTCAAGCTCTTGAAAGATTTTCCTCGCCATCTCAGTTGACTGGGGAGGGACAGGAGCAACACCTGCAAAGGATTTCTCCCACCTCAGATGAAGATGCAATCTTTGATTAAAATCTTAGATCAAGTAATGTTGTGAGGGAACGAAAATGATTACCAGGAGGGGCATATCTCTCACTAGGAGACATCAAATCGGACTTCTGGCGTACCCTACGTACGGTACCAAATGTTTCAGAGTCATTATCCAACACTGAATTCTCCCTTTTCAATACCTGTATGACAAAATGAAAATAGCTCCACAATTCAGACTTTGATAGTGACAGAGAAGAAGCTCAGTGACTAAGGAAAACTAAAAGACATCTGAGGTCATTAAAGTTAGTTGATACAGGTTCTTGAAAGGGAAATAAGTATGGGGAGTGGTACAACTAACAACATGCTTTCTAATGGAACAGTAAAATGTTCCCAGGTAAACTGGAGATGATATAAAAATTTTAAATGTTAGCCTCAGCCTAAAATGCAGCATTTACAACAGCTTCTTTGTAAGGACAACAGATTAATGACCAACATTATAGTCCGACAACATTATAGATGCAGTTTTGCTGTTGTTTGGTTATTATTGAAACAGGATTAGGAATAGACCCTAACAGAAAGCGTACAACAAAGTAATAAGCGGATCAGTATGCATGTGTTAAAGCGTTAAAACTAAAACCAATTGAAAAGCCCAATGAAAGTAGAGTCAAAAACGAGAAATTCACATCCAACAAGGCTTAAGAGTAGCTAGCTGCAACAAGTTCACCACATATGACTATAGCTGAGCTCCATGTTAGCCCACTCCGACCTCAATTATTTAGCTTTAAAAAACAAGCTCAAGCATAACATTAAGCTCTTTCATTATATAAATAAACCAATCACAAATTTCCAGGTAAAACTCAACTACAGCACAATTTCATTTTTATCCAAATAAAAAGCCCAAGTATTCTAATGTAGATACACTTGCGGATGATACGCCTAAAATGACAATAAAACCAGAAAACAGATAACATATATGCAATCTAGCATATGGAAGAATGGAGATCATATTAACCCACACCATCTGGTGAATAAATACTGGACTGTTGGATGAGTTTTTCCCCTCATAGAGCAGAATGAAAATTCAAAAAAAATTACATGCAATTCACAAGCTTCCATTTGCTATTGCTAACAGTGGCATAGCCGAGCTTGCTTGCCCTGGGCAGCTGCCCAGGGCAAGAAACTCCGACTCTCCCATGACCTCTCCCTCCTCCCCTCGCTTCCCCTCCTCTCCTGCCACTTCACCTCCCTCTCCCGCATATCCAACCTCCTCTCCCTCCTCTTCCAGGACCTCCATCTCAACAATCCCCAGCCCTCCTCCCTCTCCCGTGCCTCCCTCCTCTCCCTCATGACATACTCGTAGACCATCTTTATTTTTCGCCCAGGGCAAAAAATAATCCTAACTACGCCACTGATTGCTAAGTTCAGTCCATTATTTCAGCTTGAAATCACCTCCATGAACATTCTTTTTACTAGAAATTTGTCCTGTGTGAATGCTTTGTATTATTAAATTAGAAAAATAATTTTATTTTAATATGGAGCTTGCATTTAAAAGATTTTATTTGGTTGTTTTGTGGTCCGACTTTTTTTTTTTTTACTTTTT
>BQKN01000108.1:877651-890786 GCA_022839385.1 Asparagus kiusianus | reverse complement strand
CAATAGGAGGGAGACACCTCACTTGTCCCCTCCATTGGTCCCATATTTTGGGTCCTTGAGGAATTTTTCTTTGTTTTTAGCAATTCTTATATCTATTCCTCTATAATAATGATGAGAGGATCCAATATTCACTATTCATACTACAGTAAATGATATAATAAATTATTGATGTAGCGTTATTACTATAGTTCAGACGAGATACTGTAGCATTTAAAAAATATTATTGTAGCACTTAAAAAATTGTATTTTAAATACAGAATTACTGTAGCGGAAATTAAAAAAATGGAGGCATGTTTTGCACGGGGTGCGCACTAGTACCTTCTAGTTATTAAAACTTTAAACTAAATATGCTAAAGTTTTTAAAACCTGCATTTAAATAACCTTAATTATGTAAGCACAATAATTTCTCCCCGAAAATTCTCATGCAACCTCACATAATAATTTTAGAAAATTTCCACCTCTTAATAATTGTTAAGTTTACTGTCAGAATAAAATATAAAGTAAAATAAATAAATAAATAAAGTTAAAACAAAGTGAAATATAAAATGAGATAAATAATACAATATTTAGTAATAATAATAAAATAAAATAATAAATAATAATCACCCCCTTTATAGATGAAGAGAATATAATGTTTCGCCTAAATTTGTCACATGGCAAGTAGAAAGAAACTCAAAGTTGTCATGTGGGACTTAGTTGAAAGTTAGATATAATTACTCTCTTTTCTAATATCTTTGAAATTCTAATTGATTCTAAGCATATCTTAGGAAAGGTATATCTTTACAACAATTATTTTTTAGACCTTTTAATTCGTGTTAGCATTTCCAAAAATTCAAAAATAGATCACCTCCAAATCGTAAAATTTTGGGATCTTTTTGTCTCAAGAAAATTTTATTTTTTTCAAATTATAGGCAGGAAGTCCAATGGGAAAAGTTCAGAATTCAAGGGGTTGTGAGAATCCCAAAGTTCAGGGGATTATATGATATGAACAAAGTTCATGAGGGCTATGCGAGAAACAGCCAAATATTTAGGGGGTTATGTAAAACTTACCCATTTCCTCTATAAAGTCCATAAAAGAAAAAGATAGTAAAAAAACAAAATTTATAGGAACAGTTAACATTAAAGTATTTAGAACTTCTTATATTTACATATTATGCTCTTTGATTTTTCTCATTTATATGTTGTATAGACTAAACATGTAATTATAGTTGTAATATCATTAAATGCAAATTCAATCTAGAATGAAAGCCCAAATGGAAGAAAAAAAAAGTGATATGCTAATTAAAGAAAACAGATTCATTTGTGCAAGCTCGGGCATAACGCTTGGGCCATTTTTATTTTTTGATAGCCCAGGGTGCTATTATGAAATATTGTGGACCCGCCTTTTTGTACAATGTTTATTTTTTTTGTCCGATCGGGTACATTTTGAAGAAGGCGCTAGATAAGACTAATCTAGACCCACCGCACATGTACATCTGGTTAATTAGATTTTTCTTTTCTTATAATTGCATTTGATTAGTTGAACACGGATGTCTATTATATAATGACAGAGATAAGGTGATATGTCTATTTTCTAGACAAAATCATGTTCAAAGTTTAAATTTTCTGCCGGATAGATGCACTAACACAATATTAGTTAAACAAAGAGCAAAAAAATATATGGTTATGATATTAATCCCAACGATCATAATCCCGTTAAAAATTAAGTTAGTATGATTGTTAGTCTCTGTGAAAAAAACTGTTAGATTGGACTAAAATAATCCCAAGATAACACGGTTCTAGGACTATAGTATGGGGCTTATGATACGCCCTAATCCCAGGATAAAAAACAAATAGTTTCTTCTAAAAGAGAAGATTACCGGTTATAACCTTCAATTCAAAATGAGAGGCTGGGTAGAGCCATCAAAGATTATCATTGAGGTTAAATATTTAAGTATTTAAAATTAAGTTAAACTAGACAAATAAAAACAAAAATTAAGTTAACCTAGAATTTAGGCTAAATACCATAAACAACCCCCTGACGTTAGAAGATTATAAATAATCTCCCACAACTTTTAAAATCTCTCCCTTGACTTTTGAAACCCCGCCCCCCCCCCCCCCCACCCCAAAAATAAAAAAATAAAAAAATAAAAAAATAGTTTTGGTGTTATCAGAAACCACTTTTAGTTTTCAAACTTTATTATCCCAGGGGAAAACATATCCCCCTAACTAATTTTATCCACACGCATAAAATAGTGTGGTTAATTGTTCTAAGGGGGTTTGATAAATCCTTAAGCTGAAGAGAGTTTTCATATATTATTAAAGGTAAAATTATCTAATAATTATGAAGGGGTTTCATATATTATTAAAGGTAAAGGAATTATCTAATAATTATGTTCATTAAATTGTTTAAAACTTCAAACGTAAGGTTTCGACGTTTCCTGGTGTGGTTGGTTATCACGTCAGTCTTACACACTAAAGGTCTCCGATTCAGGGGTTGTTTGTCTACTTTGCAACTGAGTTGAAAGTATGAAAGTGACTCTTTTTTGAAAGTGCGAAAATGCATCCAAGTGACATACATTGTTTGTTTGCAAAAACAAGTTATTGTTGAAAGTGGAAAAGTGAGGATGATGTGACAATATTATTTTGTTTATTTATATATTAAAAAACCATGTTTTTCTTTAAACCACTCCCCTTCTCTATTTACCATTTTGAACCTTATTCAGGATTGAGATCATGTAGTCATCAGCACTAATTTAACAAAATAAATAAAACCTAAGACATATATACCCAAAACTAAGCAATCATCATTGACAGTTCTAGTATAATCTCACTTGCAAATTTTCAGCAAAAAAGAAATTCTTGATATTATATTATTAACATTATGATCAAATTATTTTTGTAATACTTGCAAGTGGAGATGAGATAATCACAAAGAACACCCAAGCTACAAAATGTAAATAACCTAATTATTTATTTTCAATGAAAACAAATATCAGTGACATAATTCAAACTATTGTTGCAACCAAAAATGATGAGAATAGTATTCAACGCGGGGAAAACAGTGGGATTATTTCTATGGAGGTCAAAAATAAAAAGGGGAAAAATACAGCGGGAAAAGAAAAGAGGCGTGAGAGAAAAATTAGAGGATAGGAGACATCGTTGAAGATGAAACAAATCTGATATATTAATTATTATAGTATTTTTAATATAATGTGGTCCCCACTTTTCACTTTCATGGCTCACTTCTGTACTTTTTTAGGTGATGTTGAAATTGCAAAAAATCTAATGTGGACTATGTTGCGTGCAGCGGAAATTTCGGCAGCACTTCGGCAGCACAACAAGAGAGTCAGGTCGCAATAAGAATTCATGTCTCACCAAGAAAACAAGAATCTGAAGCAAAATATATCAACCAAGTGAGATATCAGCTCTTCCTCTCATCAGTTCTAGGACTGACCTGTCTAGGGAACCTAAAAGCTATTATAAATCATACAAATAGCGAGACAACCAATTTTACGCTGTTTGGCAAATTGCCTACGTCCACGAGGCAAGGAGGGGGGCGATCTACTACTAGAGGGAGAGAATACAACTAGGATTTACAATCACTCAATCTAAACTCTCACACAAACTCTCAGATCACTCACACAAATATCTCACACAAAAGGATACACAAAACCCTAACAAAAGCCTTATTAAAACTCCACTTTTGCCTCTACATCCGCATCCTGCAGCCACCAACAAAAAACAACTCTCTGCACTTGCTTTTCTGCTGCAGCCGCAAAACAAAACCTGCCCTTGCACACTACCCTAGAAAGTCACAAGCCTATTTATAGGATGTGACACGGAGAATAACGGGTGGGCCTGATTGCTTAACTTGGGTGTTCGCACATGAAAGAAAACGCGTCCAATTCGTTCACCTGGGTAGTTTTCCCACCTGGTCAATCACGTGGGTGTGGCCCACCTCACGTCCTTCATTCACGATTCTCCACCTCGGCGAAGTTTTCCTAAAACTGAGCCGACACCAAAGCATCCAAATGTCCCACTTGTTGTGTCCAGTACACCGTGAAACAATTCACGACAACGAACTCAATCCACAACAAGTCGGGAATCCCGAATGAGAGTCCAAACAATCTCACCCCCATCAACAAATCCAAAACCGGTTATATCATAACGACTGCCTACGTATCCTCTTGCCCAAGGAATCAAGCCGAACGTAGTTCACCCAAATGGTCGTCAACGGCCTCAACAATCAAGAATGTGTAATAAGTTTCGACAATGATCAAACTTATTACTCAGAACCACCTTATTGAGTATATCCGCCGGATTATCCTTCGTGTGAACCTTCACAAGTTCCACATCACCATCTTCAAGAACATCCCGAATGAAGTGATAACGAACGTCAATGTGCTTCGTCCTCGCATGAAAACTTGATTCTTCGCCCAATAGATAGTCATGCTATCACAATGAATAGTGACGGACCGCTACGATATACCAAGTTCCTTCAAAAGTCCTCGAAACCAAATAGTCTCCTTCATAGCCTCTGTAACTGCCATATACTCTGCATCCATCGTAGACAAAGCCACCGTAGACTGTAAGGTGTATCTCCAACACACCGGCGCACGGGTCAAAGTGAACACATACTCCATCGTAGACCGGCGCTTATCCAAATCCCCGGCATAATCCGAATCAATATAGCCAATATACAACTGCCCACCTGTAGTATCCCGCTCATAAACCAAACCAACATTGAGCGTACCTCGAATATACCTTAAAATCCATCTCACGGCGTCCCAATGACCCACTCCTAGATCGTGCATGTATTTCGAAACCATGCTCACCGCCTGTGACAAATCCGGCCTCGTACATACCATCGCGTACATCAAGCTTCCAACCACGCTCGCATATGGAGTCTTCGATATCAACTCTCGATCTTCAACAGACTTTGGTGAAAGACCAGCTGAAAGCTTCAAATGAGCTCCCAAAGGTACACCAAATGGCTTCGCGTAATACCATAACCCTTGAGAGGGTGATGTGATTAGTATTGATAGATTTGATTGGAATACTCATATCACCAAGATGCATCTTCTTTTCGGGAACCCAACTCCTAGAAACTCCAAAGTTAAGCGTGCTTGGCCTGGAGAAATTCTAGGATGGGTGACCTCCTAGGAAGTTTTCCAAGGAGCACGTGAGTGAGGACAAAACGTGCTGAAAAGACATGTGGTGGTTTGTGAGGCTAGTCCATCAGATCTAATAGCGCACCGACTCCAGGATTCCGGGGTGGGGCGTTACAAATGGTATCAGAGCCAAGCCAACCGAAATTGTGAGAGCTAAGTGCTATGCGGCGTAAAGTGCTACATCGAGAGGGCGGGAGCCACCTCTTGAGGCCGTAAAAGCCACCTCTAGAATCTCACACGGATGGTACGGTCTTGGATGATATGATTTGGCGCAACGAGGACGTTGCGAGTTTAAGTGGGGGAGTTTGTAATACCATAACCCTTGAGAGGGTGATGTGATTAGTATTGATAGATTTGATTAGAATACTCATATCACCAAGATGCATCTTCTTTTTGGGAACCCAACTCCTAGAAACTCCAAAGTTAAGCGTGCTTGGCCTGGAGAAATTCTAGGATGGGTGACCTCCTGGGAAGTTTTCCAGGGAGCACGTGAGTGAGGATAAAACGTGCTGAAAAGACATGTGATGGTTTGTGAGGCCAGTCCATCAGATCTAATAGCGCACCGACTCTGGGATTCCGGGGCGGGGCGTTACACTTCGTATCCATGCTAATATGGAATCATTGTAGAACCTTTTTTAAATAAGCTACATGTGTCAAACAAATTCTGCCTTTCTTCTTGTCTCTGTCGATCTCCATCCCTAGAATGCGCTTTGCCTCGCCCAAGTCCATCTCAAACTCATTTGAAAGCTGAACTTTTAACTCATCTATAGCCGATCTGGAAATAGAGACAACCAACATGTCATTGACATAGAGCAACAAATAAATGTATGCACCTCCTTTCAACTTACGAAAATATACACAAGGATCAAACCGGCTCCGGGTGTACGAATGACCAATCATAAAACCATTGAATCGCCTATACCACTGTCGAGGAGACTGTTTCAAACCGTATAACGATTTCTTTAATCTGCAAACCAATTTATCTTTCCCTGCAGCTCGGAATCCCAATGGCTGAGTCATATATATTTCTTTATCAAGATCACCATGAGAAATACCATCTTCACATCCAACTGATCTAACTCCAAACCATACTGTGCCACAAAAGCTAGCAAAATCCGAATCAAAGAATGCTTCACCACCGGAGAGAAAACCTTATTATAGTCAATACCTTCCTCCTGTGCATAGCCCTTCACAACCAACCTAGATTTGAACCTCAATGAAGTGCTCTTAATGCCCTCCTTCTTCGTGTATACCCACTTGCAACCAATTGCTTTTCGCCCCTTTGGAAGCTCAACAAGCTTACATGTATCGTTCTTATGAAGAGATTTCATCTCCTCCTGTATAGCCACCTGCCATGAATCAGCCTCCGAACTCTGCTCGGCCTCTCTGAATGTAGTAGGCACCAACTCATCGATACTCTCCACCGGAAGTGCATACGCAACTGCGTCGGCATACCGTGCTGGCATCTATATGTTTCTCCTCTGTCTCCGAACCGCAATCGAATCCTGAACCTGAGCCGTTGGTCCCTGATCCTGCACATCAGTACTCGTATCCCCCGTGTCATCATCGTGCTCACCTGGTGTCACCTCAATCGGTACTCTAATGGATACTGTACCATCTGGACAATGTGAAGCTGCATTGATCTCCACCACCTGTGATATCTCCTCCGTCGGGTCGCTCTCCACTTGATGAGAGCTGGGTAACTTCAAGATAGAAGCCTCATCAAACGTGACGTCCCTACTCAGCATAATCTTCTTATCATCTGGATCTCAAAGCTTGTATCCCTTGACACCACTCTTGAATCCTACAAATATGGTCTTCCTAGCTCGAGGTTCCAACTTATCAGTTCTCACATGATAAAATGCAGGGCACCCGAATACCTTAAGCTGGTCATACTCTCGTGTTGGCTCTTCTGACCTCATCTCCATAGGGGTCTTCCCCTTAATCACAGATGAAGGTAGCCTATTAATGAGGTGGCTCGCATATGTAAGTGCCTCAGCCCAAAAGATCTTCTCCAAACCACTCTGCGACAATAAGTATCGGATCTTCTCCAGTAAAGACCGATTCAACCTCTCTGCCACCCTATTTTGCTACGGTGTATGACTAACTGTGAAGTGTCTCTCTATGCCCTCGTCTCGACATAGCTGCTGAAAGGGGTCAGAAGTATACTCACCACCGTTATCGGATCGCAACCTCTTGATCTTTCTCCCAGTCTGCAGTTCCAATCTCTTCTTCCACTCCACAAACAAATCTAGGACTTCACTCTTCTTCGTCATGGTGTACACCTAACAACACTTAGAATAGTCATCTACAAAAGTGACGAACCAATGTCGACCACCAAGTGATGCAGTCTTGGTGGGACCCTAAACATCTGTGTGCACGTAGTCCAGGATGCCCCTCATCTAGTGAATGGCAGTCCCAAACTTCACCTTCGTCTTCTTGCCAAGAACACAGTGCTCACAGAATTCCACTTTTCCACTCTTGGCTCCTTTCAATAGTCCCTGCTTGCACAAAGCCTGCAGTGACTTTTCTCCTGTGTGCCCTAACCTATAGTGTCAAAGTCTACTCATGTTCGTCTCTGAAATAGCTGAAGCAATCTGGCCAACCTCGGTGCTCCCCTTCAGATAATATAACTTCTGATTTGTGGACTCCCTTCATCACCACCAAAGATCCCTTAGTAACCTTTGCTATAGCGTCATCAAAGGTCACCTTGAATCCCTTCGCCTCCAAAGCTCCAACTGAGATAAGATTCTTATTCAGCTGAGGAACGAATCTCACCTCCTTCAATTCACGGACTACTCCATCGTGCATCCGAATTTGCACGGTACCTATCCCACAAATACCACAGGATTGATCATTTCTCATGACAACAACACCCCATCTGAGCCTCTCGAACGATGCAAACCAATCTCGCCTAGGGGTCACATGATAAGTAGCGCTGGAATCAAGCATCCAATCTGATGCATCCACATGATTCACCTCTGGAGTAATCATTAGAGAAAACCACGAATCATCGAAATCATCGACTTTCGTAATATTCACCTCATTGGCCTTCGGGCCCTTTTTCTTGCCATTCTCTTTCTCCTTGAGCTTCGGGCAGTCTCTCCTCCAATGTCCCTGCTCCTTGCAGAATGCACATTGGTTCTATGCTAATTGGTGGTGGTTTCTTGACTTTGATCTCCCTCTATTACCACCTTTCGGATATGGGCTTCTACCTCTCGTCGACAAGGCCTCGCTTGAAGTGCTAGCTCGGAAAGTCTCATTGTCCTTCCTCCTCAAATCGTAATTGGTCAATGCGATAATCACTTCACTATAGCTGATAGAAGATCTCTCATTCAACAAAGTGAGCACGAAGGTATCATACTCCTCATCCGGTAAGGACCCCAATAAGATAATAGCCCTGTACTCATCCGATATCTTCTCATCAACATTCGCCAAGTCCGACAATAACTTTGTATAGTTGTTCACATGAGCCGCTAGTGAGGTGCCTCTGGACATCTGAAATCTGAAGAGTCTTCGCAACAAGTGCAACCTGTTCTCAACACTCTTCGTGAGATACTTGTTGTTGAGAATTTCCCACATCTTCATTGCAGACATCACCCCGATCACATCATATTTCAGCTCCTATTCCAAACAGGACCTGATCACCCCACAAGCGTTCCTATTCATCTTTTCCCATACCGCCTCTTCATATTTAGGTGGTCTTTCATGGACCATGATGGTCTCTTCCAAATTTTAAGCATTAAGCGCATCCTATACATCGCTCATCCACAAACCAAAGTTGATTTTACCGTCATACTTCACCACACTAATTTTAGTGTTCTGAAAACCAACTTGTATTGTACTCGCCATCGACTTGCTGCTTTCACCTTCTTCTCCCATTGCAAACTAACTCCAAATTATAGAGAAAGAATAAATTTGATAGAAATTAGGAACCACCCAACTGAACCCTAGATCGGATTCCAAATAGACCTCATATCCATACGAGGAAAGCGAAATCTCTAACGGCAACTCCTAATGCTATCTTCACCGAAGCCTAGAACTCCAAGAACCAAGCTTCCAACTGAATCTTCCTCCACCTAATCCAAAACACCCTAGATCTGAAATCTGGGCTCTGATACCACTTGTTGCGCGCAGCGAAAATTTTGGCAGCACTTTGGTAGCACAACAAGAGAGTCAAGTCGCAATAAAAATTCTTGTCTCACCAAGAAAACAAGAATCTGAAGCAAAATATCTCAGCCAAGTGAGATATCAGCTATTCCTCTCATCAGTTCTAGGACTGACCTGTCGAGGGAACCTAAAAGCTATTACAAATCACACAAATAGCGAGACAACCAATTTTACGTGGTTCGGCAAATTGCCTACGTCCACGGGGCAAGTAGGGGGGAGATCTACTACTAGAGGGAGAGAATACAACTAGGGTTTACAATCACTCAATCTAAACCCTCACACAAACTCTCAGATACCTCACACAAATATCTCTCACAAAATGATACACAATACCCTAACAAAAAGCCTTATTAAAACTCCACTTTTGCCTCTGCATCCGCACCCTGCAGCCACCAACAAAAAACAACTCTCTATACTTGCTTTTCTGCTACAGCTGCAAAACAAAACCTGCCCTTGCACACTACCCTAGAAAGTCACAAGCCTATTTATAGGAGGTGACACGGAGAATAACGGGTGGGCCTGATTGCTTAACTTGGGTGTTCGCGCATGAAAGAAAACGCGTCCAATTCGTTCACCTAGGAAGTTTTCCCACCTGGTCAATCACGTGGGTGTGGCTCACCTCACGTCCTTCATTCATAGACTATAGTTTGGATCTCATTTTCACTATAACTTTCAATAAAACAAACAAGTGAAGTCTCAAGAATAAGTGACTTTCATACTTACAATTTTCACTTACAACTAAACAAACACCCCCTTAAGTCCGGGCGAAGCCAATTAATTTTATTTTCCAATTTTAAAAAAAAATCTATTTATTTAACGGTAATGGACGTAACCATCGCTCTAAGCTTTTGGTATATGGGTAGCTTGGGTGCAGGAGTTCTCCAGTTCGATTCCCTAATTCGGCTTCATCATCTCACTAGAAACAATTTTAATTTCTTTGTTTTTCTTTTTGTAACATCTTTTTTTTTATGCTATGTTTAAGGTATGCTAAAAATTCAGATCATCAAAAGACCTAGAGCCATCTAATGTCCTCGCATGTCATGCAAATCTAACTATTTTGACATGTAAATTACATAGAGCTAAATACCAATTACCAAAAGTTAAATACGAAAATATCCGTACTTCGAGACTCCCTATTAGCATCCCCTTTACAATTGTATAGATGATTTATTGCTAACAATTACTTGAATACCATTCTGACGTACTAAAATGCAAGTAATAAGATAATTATTTTAGATATAACGAAAAAGATTCCCCCGATTGAAGTGAGCAATGGAATTAAAAGAACGGTAAGGGATAAAGGGTGCATATTGTTTGGATACGAAATAGGTATAATATTTACGATATCTGTATCCGCTTATCAATTATGAATACAGATTCAGATATGCCTCCATAATTAGAATTCATATCATTTCCGCCATCATCGGACACAAATAAGGATAGTAGGGCTGAACAAAATTCGGTTTCAACCCAATAAATACACTGAACCGTCCACTTTTTAGCAGTACAGATCAATTTTTCAATTCGATTAGGGTCGTGTTACTATAGTCTAAACCCGTAATCCGCATAATACCTACTTATGTACTCCAAAGCCTTTCTCTCTCCGCGGGACCCACTCATTAATCCAATGTGATTCCTTCTTTCCTAACTCAGTATTAGGTGTCTCCCAAATACCAAAAAGGATTGAAATACTAAAAATAACTCGTCTCAATCTTTCTCCTCGCACGAATCACGAGGTCGTTTATTATAACAAATTAAAATCTCATCCTCCATTTCTCCTTGTTCCTTCTTCAACCCCTCTTTTTCTTCTTTCCTTCTTCAACCCCTCTTTTTCTTCTTATTTGTTCCTCCTCAATCTACCTTCTTTCTGTATGCAAACGAATTAAAATCATGCGGGCTTTTACTATACTATTTCTTCTTCTTTTTGTATTTGGGTAGCATTTTGGTTGTACCTTGTTGCTGCTTGTTGTTGATGTCAGATACTTACTGTAGGATGTCTAAAAATTACTACAGATAGTCGATCCCCACAAAACAACAGATGATGAAAGATACAATCTGACATCCTTCACATCAACAAGCGGAAGTTACAATCTGACGACCTTCGCAACAATCGATGAAAGTTACAACGTGAAGACTTTCACAGCAACATGCGAGAGTTACAAATTGACGACTCTCACATTCTATAAGGGCCAGGTGTGAAGATTATAAGATGACAATCTGCACAAAAGTCGAAGAAAAGAGATTACAATTAACGATCTCTGCAAATTCAAACGCGGAAACCCTCTTCCATGTCCCAGAAGCTCAAAACGCAGGGGTCACCCTGCACTTCCAAGGCAAAACGCAGGGGTCGCACCTGCGTTGCCAAGCTCAAACGCAGAGGTCGCACCCGCGTTGCCAAGCTCAAACACAAAGGTCGCCATGCATTCCAAATCTCAAACGCAGAGGTCACCATGCGTTCCAGATTGATAAACACGTAAAATATGCATTATCTTAGTGTGTTTCAAGCATGATTTACGAGTGTTTAATGCATATTTCATGTTTAGATCGAGGATACTGATATGGTTTGTGTTCTTATATGTAGGTATTGGCTCAAGATTGAAAGATTTGATGATCGTTGGAAGTTATACAAGAGTTTGAAACAACAACAAGATTTTGAAGGCATGGTTCGTGAAGAAAATGGATGCATGAGTATGAAGAACTGGAATTTTGACCATGATGCAATTTGAATTCGGAAAATATCAAAAGATAAAAGTTGTATATATCTTCAACAGGTTTCCAATGCAACTTGAATCACCTCATTCCGAGGTCAGACGCAAAAGTTATAGCTAAAATACCGAAGACTGTACAAACTAGCACAAAATCAGCAAAAAACAGATTCCACCACACTCTGGTGTGGTGTGTACCACACCCATGACGCGGGCCTTATCTTTTTCCAGATTTTTTGGGGATATATAAATAGATTGTTTTGGCTTAGGGTTAGGATATCTTTTGTTATGTTCTCTTAGCTATCAATTAGCAATTATTTTAGAGTTTAAGCATTGAAGAAAGACACTAATTTCTTGTACAAGATTGGATTGCAAGTTTTGATTTTGAAGATCTCAATTGAAAGACGGGTTAATTCTTTCCTCTTTGATTTATTTCTTCTTATGATTGATTTGCATAATTATTTGATGTATTCTCTTATCCCAATCATGTGTGAGTAGATTTTTTGTCTAGGATTGGGAAAGAACCCAACTTTTTGGTGATTGATGATAAATTGATATAGGTTCTTGGTGAAAGTTAAAATCTTTAAACTTAATTTTTAGTGTTTTAATTTTGTTGATTCACTTGATCACTGTATTAGCTATCATAGGTAAGTAATTAAAGGACTGAAAGGTAAAGATTAATACCGGATCTTTAGAAATTAAGCAGGGAGCTCGAACCACGAAAGTAGGCTAGATTCCTTGGGGATTTGAATTGGATTAGCATGGAGCTTAATGAGTTTAATTTAATCTTGATTCCACGAAAATAGGTTAATTGAGATTAATTAGGCATGATTTTTAGACCTTGAAAGAGGCTTTAGATTAATTTAGGCTAATTCACCCTTTTTAATTTAAACCAATACTGAGAACTGAAATAATTCATCATTGAGCATCGAAGTTGTGGTGAAAACCCAATCCTGGCTCTTCATTATATTGAATTCCACCTGATTAGTTATTATTTTATTTCTTTTAATTTTCATCTCTTCTAATTTACTCATTAGTTTAGCTAGTCGAATAACGTGAAATTTGGTAATTAACCCTAGTCCCTGTGGGATCGACCTTGATAGCTAC
>BQKN01000108.1:830112-866179 GCA_022839385.1 Asparagus kiusianus | reverse complement strand
AAGGAGCAGTGACATCATGATTGTATATCGTGGTTGTTGGTTATTTTCTAGGCTCGCACCAGTGGATCGTTTCACTCTGGGGTAGGTCTGAGGAGTTGGGATATTTATGATTTGTGATCAGTCAGTTACCCGATGATATGAGCATTGACTCTGTGTGAGTTATGAACCAGTGACCTGTTATAGGATGACTAGTTACATGACATCGATTCTTGGCTAAGTATGTTTCTTGTGAAATGTAGACCAGTTGCACCTTTTTTCATACATAGATCGGGATTAATATTTAATTATCTACAATTTAAGACATATGGTATATACATGAGGGTTTCCTTGTTTGGATTATTTCGGTCGACGTACTACGTCTCTTGTTGTAGATTTTTAAGTATTAATCCCATCTAGTGTATGCCATTGTGACTTGGATGATTAGTCTGATCGCTAGCTGCATGACCTCATTACCTGATCGATTTTGGATGCTTTATGTTGATCATATTTTAGTAGTGTTTTCGCATGTTGATTTTGTCGGATTTTTAGTTATACGTCGTTTTTTCATTTCTATTATTGTATCGATTTCCGCCTTGGTTTTCGTTTGTTTTATTTTCTTTTGTGGGGTCTTGTCGTGTGCCATGCACCCTGACGTACACCTGTTTTCTCTGGTGTACGTCAGACTTAGGAGAAGAACAGGTTCAGCATGAGCCAAAGGATTCTCAGCAGGAGTGCCTTGTAGACGGAGCAGAAGAAGAAGTCGAAGCTTAGTTATTGGTCCTCGGTATTCTCTTGTACTACCTTTTATTTCCATTTAATCAGTGTAGTTTATATTCTCCAGTATTTCATTCAGATAGTTTTGTATAAGGGCATGTTGACCGTTATTTTTATGTCTTGGATGATATTCATCTGTGATATGTATTATTTTATTCTGAGTTTGTCTATTATATTCTTGCTTCCTGTGATCAGGGACCTGTGCCTTTGCATTGTATTTATTTCCAGACGCTTAGCGTATTAGGTTGAAGAGAAAGATTATTTTATTTATTCTCCTTAATCTAATACGTCGCGGGCTTGCTCGTGTCCCGATTCCTAGGTATTTTGGGAAGCGGGGCGTGACATCTTTCCTAGTGGAGTTGTTGAAGTCTGGAGCGAAACAACGGGATCTTTCAAGGTGAATGGACAACGATTAAAGCACTACATTGTAGGGGAACAACACGAGAAAGGGGTCACTTATACCCTTTCCGATCCCTCTCCGTCGGATAATTGAGCGTAAAAAGGGGTCGAGCTTATGACCATAAACGAGCGCTTCTTGGGAGGCAACCCAAGTTTTCCTCCATTCTTATTCTTTTCTTTTCTTTTATCTCTTTTTAATTTCATTTATTATTTTTATAGGCAATTGGATCGGCACAAATTTAACTTATAACAATTTAAATCGTGCAGTTGAGAAGAAGGGAGGACATGGCATCGAAAAAAAAACTGTAAAAAAAGGAGTTAAAATGGGATGGCATACTCTACCACACCCAGGGGTGGTGTACACCACACCCATGGTCCACAGGAAGAAAATTTTCAGAGCCTACCACACCCAGGGGTGGTGTACACCACACCCATGGTCCACAGGAAAAAAATTCAGAGGCCACCACACCCATATGCCACACCCATGGCCCAAATATAAAAAAAGGAAAAAAAAATTCCCTTCTCTTTCGTTCCATACCCCAGCCCTCCTTTCAATCTCTCTGACCTAACCCCAAATCACCGCCTCCTCCTTCACATCATCCCCGACCACACCGCAGCAAGCAACCACCGCCCTCTCCCTCCATCGTCGGCCTCTCTCCCCATCATCACCAGCGCCGATCCGCCACCGCCTCTTTTCCCCTCTGCGCTAGATCTCCGAACCCTCCACAACGCCGCCGTCTTCCTCCCATCTTCTACCGCTCTTCTCTCCCTTCTCCAGCGCAACCTGTCCAAACCGCCGCCCCCCTTGATCTCCGACCTCACCACCAACCACCGCTAACCTCCGACTAGCGTCGCTCCATCCCCCCTCTGATCAAATCTCACCTACCGCCGGTTCATCTCCTCTTCAACCACCATCTCCCATCGGACAACAGCCGCACCACCATCCCTCCCCTCAGATCCACCCAACCTCTGCGCCAGATCTTTGCACCCTCTACAACACCGCTCATTTCCTCCCATCTTCGACCGCTCTTCTCTCCCTTCTCCAGCGCAACCTGTCCAAACCGCCGCCCCTCCTTGATCTCCGACCTCACCACCAACCACCTCTGACCTCCGACTAGCACTACTCCATCCCCCCTCCGATCAAATCTCACCTACCGCCGATTCATCTCCTCTTCAACCACCATCTCCCACCGGATAATAGCCGCACCACCATCCCTCCCCTCAGATCCACCCAACCTCTGCGCCAGATCTCCGCACCCTCCACAACGCCGCTCATCTCCTCTCATCTCTGACCGTCGCTCACCACAAACACCGGCAACCAGACTTCCCCTCTCCTGCAACCACTCTGATTTCGACATCACCGCACAACAGCCAGCGACTGCTTTCAACACCTGCTATCAATTCATGTTCGAGAGACTACATGGGACCTAAGCACGGACGTCCTAGTCAGGGAGCCTCAACTTCTACAGTGCGACGACACAAAGGTAACTCTCCCCCTCCCTTAAACCCTCATAGTATAGAATTTGTCAATGCACAACAACAATCTAGGTATAATACACTGGTTAAGCGGGGAATTCTGAGTACCCGCTACTTGGATGAGAATTGTTTGCGTGAGTTAGGGCTGTGGGATGGTGTTTCATACCTCCTAAGACGGGTTGGTTGGATAAATTTTGTAGAGGCTAAACACCCCACGTATGAGCGTATTACTCTTGAATTTTTGAGCTCTCTTGATGTTGTTTTATTTAATGGTGAGGGCGTAAAGGAAGGGGAAATCACTTTCAGGCTATTTAACCAGTCTCACACACTTACATTAGCCCAATTAAATTAGATATTTGGTTTTTTGGAGGGTGGGGCTAGAATTGTTCCTAAAAATTTTAACTTGACCCCCTTTTGGATTTCTATCGCACGCTCTACCACTCAAAGAACCTATGATCCCTCTTTGTCATGAGCCTCTGCTGTTTATAACCCATGCTTTAGATATTTACAGAGATTCATGGCTTTCACCATTTTTGGTCGAGGTGAGAGCGATGGAGTCATGTGTTAGAGAGAGCTCTACCTTTTATGTGCCATGGTTAAGGGACATAAGGTTGATATAGGAGCTTTTATGATCCATCATATGTGTCGTGCAGCGAGAGCAACGAGTGGAAAAATTGTGTTAGGTGGCTTGATTACCACTTTAGCTTACGAGATGGGTTTAGGAGAGCTTGTAGAAAGGCTTCATCCATTAAGCCCTAGTGCATCCATTAACCTCAATGCTTGTCTACATATGAAATTGATTAGTAATAAGGGCAATAGGTTATGGTTATGTTTTTAGGATAATTATCTTTTCCCACTCCCTGATCCTGATCATACGACCATCCATGTTCACGCCAATTGGTCCTACCTCACATCTGATTTTGTGAATTGTGATGGTCATGAGGTTGTACCAGTTGAGGATGTTGACACGGTACCCCCCGATCCCTCTTCAGGATGAGCCTACCAGGGGAACTAACTCTTTCCATCACCCTGATTGGTCAGCGGAATTATCTGCTATCCATATTTCTCCTGCCTCTCTTACTAACCGTGTAGGTGCCATCGAGCAAGAGCAACAACGTCAAGGTCAACTACTGGACTCTATACACTACATGATGCAGTCTTTTCATGAGCGGCAGCACCGACAAGATGCCTCCATGCCGCCTCCTTCTGACCAGTGAGTTGGTATGTCCTCTGCACCCTTGCACTAATTTCTATCTTATTATATTGAGGACAATGTAGATCTTAAGCTTGGGGGTGTGGGTTGTTTATGCATTGATTGCTGTCGATAATTGCCTGTTTTTCTTTTATTTTTGTTTTTCTTTGCTTTGTTTCTTCTCTAAAAAAAAATTAAAAAAAAAGGAAAATGATCTCCTGATGATGATATGAATCCTTAACCTTTATTGATCATTGAACTAGATAGATGCTCATTAGTCGGGACTTGACAATTTCTTAAACCACCTCTTAATTGATTTTAAAGGCTTTTTATTACAAGTTAACAATACGGGAGAATCAAACTTGAATGTTCTCTTGTCTTATAGGATTTAGCATTTATGTGGCTAGCATCATAACTATTACTCTATTGAGACAAGAAGGGAATTAAATTTGGTAGACAAATAAAACCGGTGAGATCTTGAGCCTGAAATTGGATGCATTACATATCCAATCATTATTTTCTTTTCTTGTGTGATATTCTCCAATGGTGTATGATACTAGAACTTGCATTGAATCTCTTCAAGGCCACATATAACTTTTGCATGCATAAAAGGTGATTGAGGCACATTTTTGTTTATAGTCCACATTAGCTAAACAGCCTACCATGCACTATTGTTCCCTTTGATTAGCCCTTTTGAGCCTATGAGCCTAATTTTTGTTGATTTAACCCACATATGTAACCTTCAAAACCCGATTTTATTCCTTACCCATTGCCTAAGCTAGTGGAGCATGTTTTATGATATAATGGGCTATATGAGTAATGTGGTGTAAGCTTGGGGGTGTGAAATTAGATATTTGCTTCCTTTTCATAATTCAATTCAAAAAAAAAGATGAATAAAGCTTCCTCTTTATGGTGAATGTAATTGCGGGTGTCGAAAGAATTCATTATGGCATACTACAAGGAGTAGTTGGAAGAACTTTAATAGATGATGGAGTTTGTGTGGATGTCATTGATCTTACTTTGAGATCTAATCTTTTGCAATCATAGCTTCACTAGTGATAGGCTTTCAACCAATCTCAAATATCTATCCTACCCTTTTGACCCTAGCCCTATTACAACCAAATAAAAGACCTCATGATTTTGTTGCATGCATTAGTTTTCGAAGTGGTGGAGAATTGAGATGAAATGCAAGCTTATGGATTGAATACATCCATTCGGAAGAATTTTGAGCGATACAATCCCATCCTTAAACACATGAGAGATTGAGAGTCCACTTATCCTAAAGTGAGGTCTACCAATTTAACTACCTGAAGATCTCAATTTTAGTACTTCGGGATTGAAGCTAGTTACATGAATTTCTTTTTCCTACTTTGTCTTGAGAATTGTATAGGATGGCTATCCTTGACTTGTGACGCTTGTGATCGTAAATAAATTTTGAAATGTGATATTGTTGAGAGTTTTGAAAATTACTTTGTTAAGTCCCGATGAAACGTATTTGTCTTGTGATATGTTTGATATTGGTTAAAGGATTGATGAGGGGGTGATCCCTACTCTATTTGGCTTTCACTCCTCTTATAATTTTTATTGTTTATTTGCTTGAGGACAAGCAAAAGTCTAAGCTTGGGGGAGTTGATAAACACGTAAAATATGCATTATCTTAGTGTGTTTTAAGCATGATTTTCGAGTGTTTAATGTATATTTCGTGTTTAGATCGAGGATACTACTATGGTTTGTGTTCTTATATGTAGGTATTAGCTCAAGATTGAAAGATTTGATGATCGTTGGAAGTTATACAAGAGTTTGAAGCAACAACAAGATTTCGAAGGCATGGTTCGTGAAGAAAATAGATGTACGAGTATGAAGAACTGGAATTTGGACCATTATGAAATTTGAATTCGGAAAGGATCAAAAGATAAAAGTTGTAGATCTCTTCAACAGGTTTCCAACAACTGGAATCACCTTATTCCGAGGTCAGACGCAAAAGTTATAGACAAAATACCGAAGACTATACAGACTAGCACAAAATCAGCAAAAAACAGATTCTACCACATCCTGGTGTGGTGCGTACCACACCCATGGTGCGGGCCTTATATTTTTCCAGATATTTTGGGGACATATAAATAGATTTTTTTGGCTTAGGGTTGGGATATCTTTTGTTATGTTCTCTTAGCCATCAATTAACAATTATTTTAGAGTTCAAGCATTGAAAAAAGACACTAATTTCTTGTACAATATTGGATTGCAAGTTTTGATTTTGAAGATCTCAATTGAAATATGGGTTAATTCTTTCCTCTCTTTGATTTATTTATTCTTATGATTGATTTGCATAATTATTTGATGTATTCTCTTATCTCAATCTTGTGTGAGTAGATTTTTTGTCTAGGATTGGGAAAGAACCCAACTTTTTGGTGATTGATGATGAATTGATATAGGTTCTTGGTGAAAGTTTAAATCTTTAAACTTGATTACTAGTGTTTTAATTTTGTTGATTCGCTTGATCACCGTATTAGCTATCATAGGTAATTAATTGAAGGACTGAAAGGTGAAGATTAATACCAGATCTCTAGAAATTAAGCAGGGAGCTCGAACCACGAAAGTAGGCTAGATTCCTTGGGGATTTGAATTGGATTAGCATGAAGCTTAAATGAGTTTAATTTAATCTTGATTCCATGAAAGTAGGTTAATTGAGATTAATTACGCATGATTTTTAGACCTTGAAAGAGGCTTTAGATTAATTTAGGCTAATTCACCCTTTTTAGCTTAAACCAATACCGAGAACTGAAATAATTCATCATTGAGCATCGAAGTTGTGGTGAAAACCCAATCCTGGCTCTTCATTATATTAAATTCCACCTGATTAGTTATTATTTTATTTCTTTTAATTTTCCTCTCTTCTAATTTACTCATTAGTTTAGCTAGTCGAATAACGTGAAATTTGGTAATTAACCCTAGTCCCTGTGGGATCGACCTTGATAGCTACAACGAGTCTGTGCGCTTGCAGATTTTGCCTATCACAGATCCCAAACGCAGAGGTCGCACCCGCGTTGTTAAGCTCAAACGCAGAGGTCGCCATGCGTTCCAGATCCTAAACGTAGAGGTCGCCATGCATTCCAGATCCCAAACGCAGAGGTCGACATTCGCTTTCAGATCTCAAACGCAGACGTCACCCAGCGTTGCCAAGCTCACACGCAGAGGTCGCCAGACGCAGAGTTCACCCGCATCCCTTTCTCTAGAACACGACCCTTGCGTTTTTGACTTAGGGACTATTTTCAGAACTGTCCCATCATGGTATGAGCACAGTTAAGGGCTTGTTAAGGGGTGTCTTACCCCTTGATAACCCTATAAATAGGGTTGGATCTCCAGCAAACAAGGGGGGCTGGAAAAAGGGGATCAAAAAGAAAAGGAAAAGAGAGAGAAAGAAGAGAAGAAGAGGAGGCCATCTTCATCAAAAGGGCTTATTGGAGAGGATTCTTAGAGCTTTTGACTTGCTCATTAAACCCATTAGGGTTAGTTCTCTTGGAGGTTCATCTCTTCTCTAAAATCAACCCTTCTTGAGGATTCAAACTCGGCTAGAGTTCTTAACTCTCTTACAGAGAGTTTCTAATTTATTCAAACAAGTTCCCCCAAACTCATGTAGAGTTCCGAACTTGTCTTGCAAGTTCTTGACACTCATACAGAGAGTTCTCAAACTCGACTAGGGTTATAAACTTGCCTCGCAAGTTCTCTCAAGGCATCAAGTCAAGGAGAGGAGACCACCGACCCACAAAGTTGAAGTGCTCAGATCGTTAACGGGATACAAGATTCAAACTCTCATCGCCACAAAGAAAGAACCCAGTTTTAAACAAATGGAGGGTTTCATCCTTCCCTCTTTAGTAAATCGAGGAACCGATAAAAAGAATTATAGTTTCTTTTTCTAAGCCAGTTAGAGAGAAGTTATATTGGGAGGATTGTAATCATTCTTTTTCTAAGCTAGTTAGAGAAAATAATACAGATTCAATTCTCGAGTTTCTCGTAATTTCCCAAGCATACAAAAGATGGTGACTCCGTTGGGGCTCTTTCACCGATGAAGAAGTGGTAGCGCAATCCGACACCCAACTAGTTGGGACTACTGTTAAAACTCTAACCGTGGAGTTTGACCAAGTTAAGTATGAGGAGTTTCTCTCCTCCGGGTCCCTTAGCCCCAAGGCTATGCGCAAGGCCCGTAAAGTCTCTAGAGAGACTCAAGCTCTACCCATGGCCGACCCACCAAAGGGGAGTCTCTCCCTTAGGTTGGACTATTCAGACAATCCATCCTCTGAAGGAGAAGACTTAGCTCCAATGGAACTCGTCAATCAAGTTGAAGATCCTACATCCATGCCCAAACAATGGGTGTTGGGTCGAAAAAGGCCTATTAAAGCGGCGAAATTGATCTCTACGGAGAAAGATGTCGCTGTAAAAGCTTTAAGACAGGCTAAGAAGAACGCCGCTCGTCGAAGAAGAAGATCCCATCGACGAGCACAACTCTAAGCAAGCCGACTCTCTAGTCAACGCGAACCTCGCGTTTGTGAGCCTAAACGCAGCCCTGAGCTTCGCGTTTCTGCTTCAGAATGCAAGCTCCATGTTTGTGTGCCCGAACATAAGCTTCGTCAAAGCCAGACCGAACGCAGCCCTCAATAATGCATTTTACAGTCAAGACGTAGGTCTCAAGATTGCACTGAACGCAGACCTCAAGACCGTGTTGCCTAATTGGAATGCAAATCTCACGACCACGAAGAGCGTGGCCCTTGTGTTGCCTAGCCTGAGCACAGAGGCCAGCTCCGCATTGAGTGTGAACATCAACTCCACATAGCTCAACCAAAATGCGACCTTTGCGTTTCCTCTCCTTAACTTGACCTTCGCGTTTCTTCTCCAAAACATGGCCTCTGCGTTTCAATGTTAAAATGTGACCTTCGAGTTTCTAATATTAAATGCAATATGAGCCGTCGTGTTCAAGGAGATCAACACGGATTCAAGATCCATGTACGTCAAGAGCCTGCCTCGTCTAGCCATAGGCAGGGGGCACCGATCCAAGTCTCCCCTTTAAACTTTTCTCAGAGCTATGTAACAGATTTGAGAGAGTTGTTATCGAGAGAAAGACCGGTTCAATCAGTCACGCATTCATGTCAATGCAAACGATTGATTTCCGCGGTCCTCTCAGGATGTCGGTGCTGCTCACATGCAACCAAACCATCAGTATTCGACCGATTAACAAATGTCTCATCGTCAAGGCCGTACAAGTGACGACGCTCTCACAGGAAGAAGGCTTCGGAGGATGAGTACCTTAGAGCTACTTCTAATATGATCGGAGTGAGGAGGTCACCAATCCCTAGCTCCAACGAGTTAGAGGAGGATCAACCCCATGGCTTGAAAGAGGCTTTGAACAGATCTGATGGAATTTTTGGATGTACTCGGATGCGGAAAGGAGTCATACTCCCTGTTAACTACCGAAGACTAGATAGAGGGATGAAGTCTGACGACGAACATTCAGCTATCACAGAGTCTCAATCCTCTAGCTCCTCCGTGGAACATGAGAGCTCCGCTTATATGGCAGGAGGCCCCGAAGATCTTACAAAGAGACTTGATGAGCAGCAAGTCATACTCAGATCACAACAAGAAACCATCAATGAACTTTGAAACATGATGGCCCAGCTGGTCGCAGACAAAACTAAATCCCAAAGGGTAGATTCCCCACCCAGGCATAAGACTTTCCAAAAGGAAAGGTCATCTTCATCAAGGGGGAAGAAAAAGGTGATTGATAATACTGCTTCCGACCAAGAAACCCACAGCACGGGTTCTTCCGCTGAAAAAAAGGAGGAAACTAAAAATGAGCAAAACCCTCAATCCACAAAGATGAAGGAATTGGAAGCCTGCCTTAATGCCATTACAAATAGAAGCGAACTCCAAGAGGAGGGGGTTGTTAGGCCCTATCCTGCCGAATGGGGTGCTTCCACATATCCTTCAAAGTTCAAGGTCCCGACCCTACAAGCTTTTGATGGCACAAAATCCCCCAATCGTCATATCTATTACTTCAAGTCACAAACTAGGAATGTGATAGCAAATGATGCGGTGTTGACTCATTTGTTCATTGGCACCCTTAAGGGGATTGCCTTTGAATGGTTTATAAAAATGCCTGCGGGATCTATCCAGAAGTGGGCAAACCTAGAGAGATTATTTTTGGCCAGATTTTTCGAAGACGAATCAGAAGTTTCGGTCCCTTCTCTTCTTGCCACCAAGCAAAGGAAAGGAGAACCCATAAAAGTCTTTGTTGAAAGATTTCTAAGCATGACTCTCCGATGGCCAACATGTATGACGCAAGCAACTCTGGTGGAAATCTGTCGACACAACTTAGAGACCAGTCTCTTAGCCCCGATGGGGGTCACATAATGCCGTTTATGGAAGCAACTAGTCTCTCAAGGCAAACAAGCTGAGGAAATCATCGCCAAGCAAAGGCAATCGGCGCAACGTGGCTAAAATAATGCTCCCCGATCCAAGGGGAAAGATATTCTAGTCGCTGAAGCTAACACTCGAGTGTCACCGGCTAAGCAAGGCAAGGCATCGAGCCAGCCGAGAATATCCAAGCAGTACTCCTTCAAAGAAGATCATGTGATCACTCTTTTCAAGCTACTTCAGCAGAATGACAGGTTGAAGCTTCCTGAAGTTAAGAAACCTGAAGAAGCAGGAAAGGTGGAAGACCCTAACTACTACCTGTACCATAGAATGTTGGGACATCCAACGAAGAGATGCTATATCTTCAAGGATATCCTAAAAGCTTTGATTGATGCCGAAGTGCTTAAATTGAGGCCAGAACAGAAGACCATGTCTACTAACATGATATCGGTCTAATTCGGAGATAGTCGTTTTATAAGACTCTTACACAATGAAAACAAAAAAAGATAGTCTTTTTATAAGACTCTTACACAATGAAAGCAAAAATTATTACTCTTGTTAAAACAAACACAGTGAGATCGTTTATTGGTCTTCTGCTTGCGCGGGATCTTTGCCTGTGCCGGGGATGTCAATATCCGTGGACCGC
This sequence comes from Asparagus kiusianus, assembly GCA_022839385.1. NCBI lineage: Eukaryota > Viridiplantae > Streptophyta > Magnoliopsida > Asparagales > Asparagaceae > Asparagus > Asparagus kiusianus. The sequence continues at coordinate 855,308 of BQKN01000108.1, read as the reverse complement.
CTTTGATCTGAATCCGGTTGATGAAAAATTCGGTAGAGCTTCGCCTTCACCGAGGAAGTGTTTGATTTGAAGCGCTGAGATTGACCAAGCAAAATCAGCACTCTTCTCGAGATCAAGACCAAGCCTGATCTTAAGGAAATGGAGGAAGCGAGCTTCAGATCCTTCGAATAGTTCCTCCTTTATGCTGGAGTTTGCTGGGATCTCGCTAACCCTCGCTGAAATTCGTGACTCTTGGCTCTGGAATTCGGCAACATCTCCTCGTCTTGATAAAATCCTCCCTTGTGAAATGAGCCTCTAGGCCTGTATTTATAGGCTTCGGTTATGGGTATATGGATGAGAATGAGTGATTTAGCCTTATCTTCAATTAATAATGACCTAACCATGTTTGTAGATTATATCTAGACAGTTAAGAACCCCTAGAACAGATAAATCTTGAGAAAACCGCTCAAAACCGTCGAAAAATGCCTCCGGGGTCAAACTTGCACGAAATACCTCGCTGACCCGCGGGGGCGCGGGTCGGCGCGATCCGACCCGTGTGGGCCCTAAACTTTATGATCGCAGTAGAAGAATGGGATATTTCTGGCCCACCATGATCAAAGATGTAGTCACATATGCCCGGAAGTGTCACGCGTGTTATGTGCAAGCAAATTATATGCACCAACCCCCGGAGCATCTACATCCTTTGGCTACATCATGGCCTTTTGAGACTTGGGGAATGGATATTGTTAATCCTATAAATCCCCCGTCAGTCAAAGGTGATCGATTCATTCTAGCAATTACTGATTATTTCTCTAAATGGGCTGAAGCAATTCCGCTCAAATAGGTGAAGACGAACAACGTCGTTGCATTCATTAAGCACCACATTATCTACCGGTTTGTTGTCCCAAGGCGAATCATACATGACAACGGTCCTCAGTTTGTCAGTAATGCATTCATCAAATTTTACGAGAAGTTTAAAATTCAAGACGTCTCGTCAACAGCTTATAATCCCACAGCAAACGGATTAGCCAAAGCCTTTAACAAGACTATCATCAATATTTTATAGAAACTCGTGAAGACTAACAAACGAGATTGGGATGATAAACTCGGCAAAGCCCTATAGGCTTACTACACCATAGTTCGCACACCTACTGGCGTAACCCCGTATTCTTTGTTGTACGGGTATGAAGCCGTCCTTCCTTTGGAAATTCAAATTCCATCTCTTCGAATCGCTCTCACAGCCCAGATGCGAAAAACAACATCAGAAACATCTCGAAGAACTCGAGATGCTCGACGAAAAGTGCTTAGAAGCTCAACAGCATATTGAGTTCTATCAAGCCAGAATTTCCCGAGCTTTTGATAAAAAGGTTCGGTAACGGAGTTTTAAAGAAGGAGATTTAGTCTTAACTGAACGACGGCCCATGATCCTTAATTCCAAGAAGAAAGGTAAATTTTAATCCAAATGGGAAGGGCCGTTCATTGTAGAAACAGGCTATTCGAGTGGCACATATCATCTTATTACCAAGGAAGGCGAGCGGCTTATGATGCCGATAACAGAAAGTTCTTAAAAAAGTATTATTCTTAGTACTTTCAGGATAACCAGTACCAGGAAGTTCCCAGAAGAATACTGCATTTGGTATTCTTAAGGATAACCCAGTCAGTACAAAAGTGATAAATAAGAAATCCACGTTTAGACTCTGAACGTTTTCAAAGTTGAAGCATATTTCATTATTGATATCGAATTCACCAATTCTCATAAAATCCTTTTGCTGAGATGAGATTCGACCAGTTTTGACAGATTAATCTTTCCTTGCAGAATCCCCCACTGATCAAATCAATTGACGCCGGGTCCACCAAAATTTCTATCTGCCAAGTAATTTTCAAAATTTGATGTGTTAAGTCCTGATCACTTAACATCAAAATCCTCCATCGAGTGGCTAATACAAGTCGGTATTTCTACTACTATCTATATTCCACTCCCGTTGCTTTCAGGTCAAACCTATAAAAGTTAGGGCCAAAGCCAAAATTCCCCTCTCGATTCCTTCCATGAACGAGAGGTCCACTTTCAAATTGAGAAATCAAACATATAAAAGTTAGAATTGCTTCCAACCTCACTTGGTCAAACTTGCAGATAGTTAGGACAAAGATCGGGTCATTCCTTTCGATAAACGAAAGACTTTCACCTTTTCCTTTTCAGCCAAACCTATAAAAGTTAGGGTCGAAATCGGAATTTCACCTCAATAAATAAGGAACTCTTTTCTTGGATTAAGCAATCAATCCTAAAAAAGTTAAGATTGCTTGAATCTTTCTTATTCTCGGAGTGGAGATCCCACTCCTAGTTTTACCTTTCCAGATTCTGGGGGTGGAGATCCCACCTCGAGTATCCTTTGCAACTGGAGATAGAATATAAAATTTTTCCTCTTCTGTTTTGGGAGATAGAATATAAAATTCTTCCTCTCCCACTGTGGCCGCTAGTTTATTTCCTTCGAAAGTTGCCTTCATTACTGATTTCATTATAACTTTAATTGTTTACAAAGAATTCAAATAACGAAAATAAAGAATTACAACTCTCTCAAAAATAACACAAGATCCGTTTATCGTCTCTTGCTCGCGTGGGTTTTTGGTCGGTGACGGAGACATTAATATCCGTGGACCACCTGGCAATCAGATCTGATCCGAGACTTCGTCGATTCGCGAAGGAATCAAGAAGCCGAAGCGGTTATCTCGGCAACAGCGAGATAATTGCTCTTCTTAAGATCACCGTAACGAGGTAATCTTAAGGGACGAACACGGGAACTGCAGATCTGACAAACTCTTCTTTCCTGCACTGAAGAACTTGATCAATCTTCTCCTCTCTTCTGAAATTCGTGCACCTTTAGTCATCAGTCCGGTAGGGCTTCGCCAACGCTCGAGAATTCCAGATCTCAAAAATGAAGACCATGGGGCTGTATTTATAGGATTCACGAGCCCTGTATTTGGATAAGAACGGCCGATTCCCTCTTATCTTCAGTTGAAACCACTTAACCAAATTATCAGATTAGTTGGAACAAATCCAAGTGGTTAATAATCGAAAAACTGCCGAAAACAATCAAAATTAGCGTTTTTTGTATTGCAGACACTTTTGAGTGTCTTGGCCAAGGCAAGACACTTGGAAGTGTCTTGGCGGGCCGCGAGTCGAACCGCGCCGACCCGTGACTGCGCGGGTCGGACGTATCCAACCCGCGGCCGCACGGGTCAGCCGCGTCCGACCCCCACCCATGCGGGTCGGACCATGCCGTCCTACGCCCCCTGCGGGTCAGTGGGGTGTTTCACGCAGGTTTGACCCCTGGATGTGTTTTTCAACGGTTTTGAACGGTTTTCTCAGGATTTATCTGTTCCAGGGGTTCTTAACTGCCTAGATATCATCTACAAATATGGTTAGGCCGTTATTGACTAAAGATAAGGCCAAATCACTCATTCTCATCCACATACCTGCAACCGAAGCCTATAAATACATGCCTAGGGGCTCATTTCACAGGGGCGGATTTTATCAAGACGAGGAGGTGCTGCCGAACTCCAGAGCCAAGAGTCACGAATTTCAGCGAGGGTTAGCGAGATCCTGGCAAACTCCAGCATAAAGAAGGAGCTATTCGAAGGATCTGAAGCCCGCTTCCTCATTTCCTTAAGATCAGGCTTGGTCTTGATCTCGAGAAGAGTGTTGATTTCGCTTGGTTGATCTCAACGCTTCAAATCAAACACTTCCTCGGTAAAGGCGAAGCTCTACCGAATTTTTCATCAACCGGATTCAGATCAAAGGAGGTCCACAGATATTGACATCCCCGGCATAGGTAAAGATCCCGCGCAAGCAGAAGACTGATAAACGATCTCCCTGTGTTTGTTTTGACGAGAGTTGTAATTTTTGCTTTCATTGTGTAAGAGTCTTATAAAAAGACTATCTTTTTTTGTTTTCATTGTAACGACTGAAGTTGTAATGAATACCACAATGAATACATTAACTTTCACCGTAAGTAAACTGACGACCATAGAAGGAGCCAACGGTCTCGCTGCCGAGGCCGTCGTGTCACAACCGATGATTAAGATCTCGGTTGAAGAAGTGGTCGAATATGAGTTCGACCAACAGAAGTACGAAGAATACCTCTTGTCCTCCTTCTCCAGATCCTCCGCTTCTCACAAGCACAAGAAGATCAACACCCCTGTTGTTGCTGCCCTCTTGCTTTGCAACGCCCCTCTGGATTCCAACAAGATCGGATCTACAGATCTGAACTCCTGCTCAATCAAGGAGTTGAGTACTGAAGGCGCACCGATCCTATCGAAGAGGGCACGTCAAAGGCGACATTAACGTCTCACGAATCAGCTTGCTAAGGCGTTAGAGCTGATAGACGGGATCCGTTACGAGGTGGATCTAAAATTCAAGGAGCATCAAGTGACCCAACAGTGAGCAAACGCCCCCTCCTCCAAATCATCAACAAGTGAATGGATGCAAGTCAAAAGGATCCGTTCAACTCATGAGGAGCGAATCCAGAAGTGTCGTGCGCTTGCGCGCGTGCGAATTCTTGTGCAAAAGGCACAAAAGATGCAGAAGATGGAAATAGCCAAGAAACAACCAAGACTGCATCAAACTTGGAGGCCAAAGTCCGAAACAAAGGCCGAAAAGATCGAAAAATACGGGTCACTCAGATCCAACCCTCCTGCTCGCGGGTCACTCAAATCCGACCCGCCAAGCTGCGGGTCACCCAGATCTAACCCTCCTGCTCACGGGTCACTCAAATCCGACCAGCCAAGCCGCGGGTCACCCGGGTCCGACCCTTTAACCCGTGGGTCACTCAAATCTGACTCGTGCCAGGGTCAAGACAGAAGACGTTCTGCACCTGTTTCGTCAATCCCTTCGAGTTCCGCACCTTCGGTGGAACATCGCGATAGTATGGATTTGTCTCGATTTAAGATGAAGATCACGGATCGTCTTGGTCCTTCGCACGTGAGTCGAGGCAAAGCGCCGATCAAAGAATGCTTGGGTCAGGTGACTGAATCCTGAGCAATTACTCGAGCTGGGGGTCGCACACGAAAAACTCCTATAATTGACCACCTTGAACGGTGAATTAAAGTCCAAGAGCCCATCAAGAGTTCATGCTTACAAATGCGTGACTCTAAACGCGTGACTCTTGAGAACACTAATAAAGCGGCAAACCCCCTGAAAGAAATATATTCATCTGACAATGATAACGTTATACCCGGGAAGTCATGCCAACACACGATAGGTTGCTCTAGTCATCAGACCGATGAGTTGTACTATCGGGATGGGGGTACGAATAAGTCTCGAAAGAGAAGTACCCGAGAATCGGAGTCTCATTGCCCGTGCGCCAAGATTATCAGGGCAGTCTTATCAGCGTGTAGCTGCCCTAAGACCACTCTGTAGAGGGTCTTGGTATTCAAGAGGATCTCCAACGGAACGACCAAGTCTAAACCAAAACGTTTCTGCAAGAAACGATCGGCTGTTCAAGATGACAAATTCCCAGAAGTTACCATCAATATGGTCAATAAGGGAAAGTCCCCGATTGTTTCAAGTGGTTCTAGCCCCGATTTTTCTCCAGGAAGAAGAGTTAATTCGGGAATAGCGCGACTAATGTCTCGACTCCAGCTGGAAGTGGTCGGACCTGAACAATCACCAGTCACAGTTAATATGGCTGGGAGGGGAAAGTCGACTCGACCTTCTGGTTCTGATCCACTCATATCTCATCGTCTAACCCAATTGCGATCGGGAACCATTAGATAAAGAGATTATCTGTGAATGCAGAGGGGGTTATTCTCGGATAATCAAGCATCAGATGCTAACTCTGTAGTCACTTTTGACAAAACAATATCCAGCCAAGGGGAATCCCGCGAGGTGTTTATGATTAATGCCGAGGAAGTGGCCAAAATCGTTGAGGATGCTCTAGTCAAGCAGAAGCAAGCATTCAAAATCGAAATAGAAATGGCTATGCAGGAGATGAGACAAATGCACGACCAATAGATCCGGGCCTTGTCGAATCAGATAGGTGAATCCAGACATCATAACAATGTTAGCCAAGCAGCTAGCGATTCAGACACGGATGAACACATCAATGTGGATGATCCTCCCGTTGATCAAAATGCTAGGGGTGGCCCCACTAAAGATAACAACGCTAGGGGTGGTTCCACCGAAGATGATAATGCTGGGGGTGGCCGCGTTATTCCTCTTTCAAATCGTCCGAGGCCCGATACGAGCGAGGATGAGAAAATAAAAGATCTCGAGAGCAAAATCAATGTTCTAATGTCTGCTCGAGAGATGAAAAGGACCGGCATTCCGTGTCCTTACCCAAGAGAGTGGGAATCGATCCCTTATCCGACCAAGTTCAACCTGATTAACCCAAGAGAGTTGGAATCGATCCCTTATCCGACCAAGTTCAACCTGATTAACTTTACACCGTTCGACGGGAAGGGTTCGCCCACTCAGCATCTGATCTATTTCAAGTCCCACTTGGGTATGATCTCTGGAAATGAAGCATTGATGGTTCGGTCATTCCTTAGCATCCTTCGCGGGCCCGCCTTCGATTTGTACCGCCGTTTCAAGTCTGAAAGCATCAACAGCTAGGACGACCTGAAGAACCAGTTCCTTGCTCACTTCTTTGATGATGACGCCACGGTGTCAATCAGGACACTCTTCGATGAGAAGCAAAAAGATGACGAGACGGTCGACGAATTCGTCAAGCGCTTCCGGAACAAGGCGATGAACTACCAAGATCCGATCACAGAGGACTTCATTCTCCAAACCTGTTATAACAACCTCTCTTTGGACGTATTGGAAGTTATGGGAGTAGCACCCTCCAATACCTGGAAAGAGCTGAAGATGCGCGGAGAGCGGGCCGAACGCTTTCTCAGAAAGAAACAGGCTGAGAGAAGCCAACTGATGGATAACTCTCCGAAATCAAATTTCACCTCCCGTGGTAAAGGGAAAGCACCTACAGCAACTATTGACGTTAATCAGACGTCGCAACAGCAACCCCGAAGGTAACAGAAGACTTCGGGTTCAAGACTCCAAAAAAAAGTACTCCTTCAAGGACGAAGACGTTCCAGCCATCTTCGAATCCCTCCTTGAAAATAATAAGATCAAGCTACCGCCTATCACAAATCAGGAGGAAGCTAACAACACTGCGGATTCAAAGTACTGTGCGTACTACAGGAGGGTCCTTCATCCCACTAAGAATTGCTTTGCTCTCAAGAATAGCATTCAAAACTTGGTTGAAGCTGGCGTCATAACGTTGGGATAAGCCAGATGAGAACGACAATACTTCGACAAGTATAAGAGTATAAACTGCTCCTTCCGATACTCCAATAAGTATATGAGTCTAAACTGTTTTCTACCGTTGACGGGAAGTTCCTAGAGAATTTTTATACATAATATTCTTAACGATAACCCGGTCATGTAACTGAGTACAAAAGTCAGACCCAGTTCCACCAAGGAAGCTGGGGGTGGATGATTCATGTAACGGGAAGTTCCCGGAAGAATGCTACATGTAATTTTCTTAGGGATAACCCGATCATTACAAACAAAGTGATAAACACTAAACTCCCACTGTGATTTCTGAACACTCTTTTGTTGACAACTCACAGCCTTCCACCACAAAATTCCCCACCGATCAGACTAATTGACGGTGAGACCACCAAAATTCCTTTCGGTTAAATCCATTTAAACTTTCGATGTATTGGTACACTCAACATCCTTATTATTAGAGTCCGGACATGGTACTCGGAATTTTAATATCTTAATCCTTGACGAATTTTCAAACCCCTTCGTGTTAAGTTCTTATCACTTGACACCAAGAATCCCCATTGAGTAATCGGTACAAGTCAACACTCCCACCATGATTTGTACTCCTACTCCCACTGTCTACTTAGTCAAACCTTTAAACAGTTAGGACCATAGCCAAAATTCCGTCTCGATTCCTTCCATAAACGAGAGGTCCAAAAATTGAATGATCAAACCTTTAAACAGTTAGGGTCGTCTCAAATTCCTATCTTGGTCAAACCTTCAAACAGTTAGGATCATAACCAAAATCCCCTCTCGATTCCTTCCATGAACGAGAGGTCCACAAATTGAACGATCAAACCTTTAAACAGTTAGGATCATCTCAAATTCCTATATTGGTCAAACCTTCAAATAGTTAGGACCACAACCAAAATCCCCTCTCGATTCCTTCTATGAACGAGAGGTCCACAAATTGAATGATCAAACCTTTAAATAGTTAAGATCGTCTCGAATTTCCATCTTGGTCAAACATTTAAACAGTTAGGATCAAGACCGGAATATCCTTTCGATAAACGAAAGACTTTCACTTATTCATTTTCAGCCAAACCTATAAAAGTTAGGGCCGAAATCAGAATTTTACCTCAATAAATGAGGAATTTTTGTCTTGGATTAAGCAACCAATCCTATAAAAGTTAGGGTTGCTTGAATCTTTCCGATTCTTGGAGTGGAGATACCACTCCTAGTTTTACTTTTCTAGATTCTTAAGATGGAGATCCCACTTCGAGTTTCCTTGGTAACTGAAGATAGAATATAAAATTCTTCCTCTTCGGTTTCGGGAGATAGAATATAAAATTCTTCCTCTTCTATTTTGGGTTCATCTTTACCCCAAGAGAAGACACCATTCTTCGATTTCATAATCCGTGCCTTATACGCGCGGGGAATTTTATCTCGACTCCTAAATAGAGATAAGCCTACGCCTAATACACGTTGTCGGTTTAGTATTTTACCAATTGAAGAAGACACCAGAGTTCAAGTCTGGGGAATTTTATCCTGAAGCCTAAGTAGGGATAAGTCAGCGTCTAACTCGCGTTGCCGGTTAGTCTTTTACCGTAAAAGGGATAAAAGCCCACATATTCAACATTATGGCAGGTTGTTATTCATAACACCATAATCCGTGCCTTACACGCCCAGGGAATTTTATCCCGAATCCTAAGCAGGGATAAGTCAACACCTAACACGTGTTGCCGGTTTAGTCTTTTACCGATTGAAGAAGACACCAGAATTCAAGTATGAGGACTTTTATCCCGAATCCTAAGTAGAGATAAGTCAGCGCCTAATATGCGTTGTCGGGTGCTATATTCCCGTAAAAAATGGCGAAGTCTATATATTCAAAGTCATAGCACTAAGTCTAAGTGAATTAATTCTCTTAGCACAACGTCACATGCAGAACGGACTTAAACAATCCGCATGCTAGCCCGACTCAAACGATAGTCGGTAAAAGCTTATCAAACCCGTTGATGGCTGAGAATTTGCCAAAAATTCTATAAATATGAGTCATTGACACATCAGCTTCATTAGTTGGTCTCATGACTTGAGCATCCAACGACTTGGGGATAAGATCCATACCTACAGACGAAACAACTTTAACAGTTGGTCCTGCAGTCCTAAATTTGGGACTGACATGTTCCAACGCCTTAAGGGCTTAAATTATGTAGACTCTAGCAAACGTACGAGTATAAATTATGTTAACGTTGGTCAACGCGTTACAACAAAAGTTAACGCCGGCCAATGCATCAGCAATTTCGTCAAAATAGGGCAAAGGATGATTCTAGAGAGTTCAATCGCATTCAGACATGAATTTTTGACGAGGATGATCAGTTCAAAGTCAACTCAATGACACGAGCTAAGTTCAAAAAACTTACGCATCAACTTCAGTTCAAGATTTCGACAACGGTCATACGATAAACGCAGCGCCGGAAGAACTTCATCTATTCGACAAAAAAATGAATAGACTGAAGGTTGAAGAAGTTAAGAATTGAAGTAGTTCACAGGTCCCTCTACGAGATTGAGGAAATGACCTATCTTATCCAAAGCATTCCAGACTCCTCTATAAAAGAATGAGTCTGAAATACTTTGGAGGGGGTATTTGTAGGCGTCTGAAAATACATATAGGTATCCGCACACAGCTCGAAACAGAGAGAAGACGACGAACGTCGTTATTCGAGTCTAAGAGGATTATCTGACGCTAACAAGTGCATGAAGCAAAACGACGAAATGAGTGGTCTACGCATTGGAGGATCAGCTCGCGCGCGTTAATCAGTTCGCGCATGTCAGTCAACGAATGCATGTCAGTCAGCTCGCGCGCGTCAATAAGCTCGTATGCATCAATCAGCTCGCACGCGTCAATCAACTCCAAGCAACCGAATGCACTCGTCGGTCAACTTGCGCTCGTCGATTAGTTCCAAGTGCCGTAAAGAAGCTAACGAGCGCATGAAGCAAGTTAGCAAATCATACAAGTCAACAAGACGGTCAAAGTATGCAAAACGGTGGAAAATACAAGTCCCGGAAAAGTCAAAAAACACCAAACAGTTCAGCAAAAAGGCCAAACTACCCGCGTCCGCGTGAGTCGAACCGCGCCGACCCGCGGCCGCGCGGGTCAGCGGGGTGTTTCGCGCAGGTTTGACCCCTGGACGCATTTTTCGACGGTTTTGAGCGGTTTTCTTAGGAGTTATCTGTTCCAGGGGTTCTTAACTGCCTAGATATCATCTACAAATGTGGTTAGGCCGTTATTGACTGAAGATAAGGCCAAATCACTCATTCTCATCCACACACCCGCAACCGAAGCCTATAAATACAGGCCTAGGGGCTCATTTCACAGGGACAGATTTTATCAAGACGAGGAGGTGCTACCGAACTCCAGAGCCAAGAGTCACGAATTTCAGCGAGGGTTAACGAGATCCCGACGAACTCCAGTATAAAGAATGAGCTATTGGAAGGATCTGAAGCCCGCTTCCCCCATTTCCTTGAGATCAGACTTGGTCTTGATCTCGAGAAGAGTGCTGATTTTGCTTGGTCGATCTCAGCGCTTCAAATCAAACACTTCCTCGGTGAAGGCGAAGCTCTGTCGAATTTTTCATCAACCGGATTCAGATCAAATGCGGTCCACAGATATTGACATTCTGGCATAGGCAAAGATCCCGTGCAAGCAGAAGACCTATAAACGATCTCCCTGCGTTTGTTTTGATAAGAGTTGTAATTTTTTCTTTCATTGTGTAAGAGTCTTATAAAAAGACTATCTTTTTTTGTTTTCATTATAACGACTGAAGTTGTAATGAATATCACAATGAATACATCAAGTTTCACCGCAAACACCAAGCTGTATCACCAATGTCAAGGAGAGTAGAGCAATCCCCAAATAATATGCTTAGATCATCATATTATTTTAAATGGTCTAGTATTATCAAGATATCCCATCTCTATTTAGTCATTTAATTTAAATGAATAGTATCAGAACGACTCAGACAAGATTGATCACATACTCAGAATTTGATATGATACAATTGAAACATATAATTAGTATTGCCTAATCTTTAGCCCAATTGTTTTCTCTTCATGACACATTTTTCTATCGCATAAATGAGGCGTGACACATACCAAGAGTGTAGGTAGAACACGTATAGAGGGTATCTTTCTACACATGTGAGAACTTGCCACAAAACTTGTGGCACATAGATGTGTCATAAAATTCACGACACATATATGTGTCGAGAGTGGTGACATATAGTTATATCCATACCATAACAATATAAAGAGTATCACCATTCAATACTATAACTTCACAGAAGGTTACCCATCATAGGATTACCCTTACCAAAGCACATGTAACCGTATAGTTATTTGGCTTATACACTATCATATATGTTTATTCATTAATCATATCATACTCCTTTTAAAAATACGAGTTCGAGAAAAGTTTTTCGTGGTCAATATTACACTTTATTATTATAAATATTTCATTTAAATCTTATTTTATCCTAATTCAAATTATATCTTATACCAATATCACATGAACTACTTATAGCTTAACAATTAAAAAAATCATATGTAGCTATCATATTATAATATATGAAGTATTACCAAAAAATCAAAAGTTTTAAAATTGCATAAAATACCCTTAAAGTTCAAAATTACACAAAACACCCTGACTTTTCAAAACTTAAAACAACAAATATGAAATCTAAAAATTAACAATAACCCCCTAAAGAATTTAAAATTTATAATTAACACCCTCAAAATTTCAAAAATTGTAGAACTAACTTTAAAAGCTCAAATTAGGGAAAAACACCCTAAAATTCTAAAATTTAAAAACTTACAAATAATATAGATGAATTCAATGGATTACCAATAGGCACTTAAAAATTTAAAATTAGAAAAAATAACTCAAAGTTACAAAAATTGTAAAAACTCTCTCAAACGTTAAAAATCACAAAAACCTAAAATTTCAAAATATATAAGAAATGCACATCAAATCTGAAAATTAGCAATAGATTGCTGAAAATTTGAATTTGTAAAAGACAATCCAATTTGCAAAAAAAAACACACACTAAATGCCAGATTACAAGAAATATTCTAACATTTAAAAACTTACCACCAACACACGAAACATAGAAATTACAAGCACCCAACTTAAAGCTTAAATTTTTTTATAAACATTATCTAAGTTTTAAAAATCACAAACCACACTCTCAAAAGTTCAAAATCATAGAAAGGCTGAAATGTCTAAACTTAGAAAAGAAAAGACTAATTGGTAGATGTTCTTTCATTAAGATATAAAAATTTAACTTTCAATGTAAAGTTTATGATCCGTTTTCAACATCTAAAAATAGCCTACATTGATGCTAATAAAAAATAACAATAATAATAGATTAAATACATCTAGTTAATGAATAAAATTTTAAAAAATATATGATAAATTAAAAATCAACATCACTATATAAATTAAATGAATTGTATATAAATTTATCAATAACATTAATTGATAGAAGACTAAATTATATAAAACTAATAAAAACTATAATATAATAGTTTAGCATTAATTGATGATAATATGTAAACATTGATCTCTGATGTTAATAATATTCATAGAGTAAAAAAATACAATGAGTTATGAAGAGAGAAACTATCGGAAAATTTAGAGATATCTTTCAAAAGAATCAAGCTGTTTTTATTTCAAATGGAGAAGTGAAGGAAATAAACCAAAAATTCGAAAACATTCATGAATCACTTGAATTGATATTGACAAAAGTCATATCTATCAAAGAGGCATCGATTGAATTCCCCTTGAAGAAAATACTGAACAATTTTGTCCCAAACAAATAAACATTCTCCATGAAATATGCAAGAAATATAAATAAGTTTTTATAATTTTTCATAACTTATTCTTCAAACACTAAAGAAATCATAAAAGTACGTACAAAAAAAATCTTACAATAGAAAGTAAACTGAAGACATTGATCAACTACGTTATGAGATATAACAAGCCAGATAATAGGAGGTAAATCACAATGATGGGAAAAAGTGTATACATGATACTCATTTACAATAGTGTAAGTTGGAAAAAATTAAAATCGATGCTTTTCTTTTTTCCATACAGTGACATAACTCGGTGTGTAACTTTATTTGGAGATACGGCTACCAACGAAGGATTAATTATTGAAGACACGATCAAAGATAAACATGTAATAGCAACATTAGATTTATATCCCTTTTTCATGAAATAAACATACCAAAAATCAAATATTACTATTATAATCTAAGGTAAATTCACAATAAAAAATGTAGTTATTTATTTCAAATACTCTTAGGAAATGACATTGATAGAGCGACAATGGTACTATTTGATGCATCCGAAACTCTCATTGGATGCACAACATAAGAATTCATATAGAGAAAAAGACATAACTCCTAACCTTATTTAAGTAATAAATTTAAAATAATTTTTTTATATACATAAAATTAACATTTATTCTCATTGAAAAAAAAGCAAAGTCCATATTTTTAGAAGTTTGTTGTTGAATATTGAAAATACATTCAACTTCTTTGTGAAATAAGACAAGAAGATAAAAGATGAATAAGTCCAGGAAAAGGTAACAACAAAAGAAATATAGCTACAACTTGATATCACAATCGATATAGACGATGAAGACACAACTCTAAAATTACCCAAGAAAAAGATAAAGGTAGAGAAGAATTTATCTCGACTCAATAATAAAATGAAATAGAATGAACAAGAGATCTGGTTTCTAAATATTTTATAAAATGGTTTAACTTTTTTGAGTAAAACTAGGAATCTTTAGAAGAGATTTTCATGAGCTTTTTTAGTACTTTATATGCTTATGTGGCTACTTTATCATATAAAGGTATACTAGAGTTAGCATTAATTTTTAGTTTATAATTTTTATAAAGTCTATCAATAATTAGAAACAAACTCCATAAACTCTTTAGTTTCGTTCTAGCCTATTTTTAATCAATCATCTTGGCATATTGGCTTTAATTATTCATCTTTTTTTATAACGCTATGTTTTCAAGTGAACTTTCACAAGACTATACTTTCTCAAGTCAAGTTTAGTTTCATATCGTCCTAAATAATATGAAAATTCAAATTGACTTTGGATTATATTTGTTTCACAACAATTCAATTATCAACATGAAAATTTAAATTCCATATAGCCCATTCAAGCAAACATCAAGAAAATAAATAATCATAATGCTAAAATTTGGATATATAAGTGAGCAAAAAACTATCAAAGTAGAACTGGGGAATAAATTTTAGTAAGGAAATAAATTAAATATAATTAATTATGGTATTTGACCACATGCACTGCACGTACATAAAACCTAGTATATTTAAAATGTAAGAGTTACTATTTGAGCTCATCAATAGATCCTCACACAACCAATCTATGACTATTAGCCTTTTTCAAATTTATTTTCTTTTATATCTAATAACACAAATATGTGTCATGATTTGCCACACTTTTATTTGTCACTGTTGTTTAATATTTTGAAAATAAAGTAATACTTATATATATTATAAAATAAGTGTGAACACATGTAAATTTTGTTGTAGTTTGTAGAAGGCACAAGAGCCAAAGAAAGGAAGAAAAATTAAAACAAATAGCATTTGTTAAACCAAATATTAAATCATATTTATGATTTGATTTCTTCTCTAATGGTGTGTTTGGATTTCAATGGGGTTAAGGGAAGTTAAGGGAAACTAGGTGAGAGAAGGGAAGGGAGTTCCCTTCCCCTTGGTTACACCCCAATTTGGGGGTAACAAATTTTATACTATTAAGAGGTGAACAAAGGGGAACTAGGGTAAATAACTTCACCTCCTAAATGTTCCCAAACAAGATGAATGGTTCTCCTAACTTTCCTTCTCCCTTATTCCCCTCAATCCAAACAAGCCCTAAAAGGTGAAACTAAATCCTAAACTAATGTACTAAAGCTAACCAAAACTAAAATTAGGAGGCATGGGAAAAATTCAATCAATATTTTCATAGTTTGATTAACACTCTTACATCAATGGATTCTAGAGAAGTCAATCGTATTAGCAATCAACTGTTCATGATAAAATTATTTGATTTTTTTTTGAAGTTAAAATAAGGCGATGTCCTGTTCATTTCATTAAACAGCCTAAAATTTACAAGAGCTAGTTTAGAGGAAAGAAGAAAATATCGTAACATAAAGAAATATGACAGTAGGGAGAGGGCCTTGTCGTCAAATGCATAGTTCTATACATTAGATAAGTTTGAACTTAGAACCTCAAATAAAACTTACAAAAGTTAGATAGTTTATGAGCTGACACACTCAACACTAACTATAATTACATTCACAAAAGATAATGTTTGTGAGCCAACATAGAGATAGCTAAAACTAACTGCAAACAAAACTGACTATGGCTATGGTGCATGGAAGAAGTTGTCGCTGACTACATCCTCTACGTCGTCCTGCTGCAGAGCTTTCGCTCCTAGTTCACTGGAAATTGTACAAGCCTTTTTAGCCTTTTCGCTGTTTGATTTCCCTGCCCAAGATAAGACAAAGTGCGCCATATTAGACGCAAGCTTATGTGGTTAAGTCTAAGCTTCATTGAAAATAAGGTTGTTATGACTACGCCATATGCACCATCAAAAGGTAGGGAGAAATACTTTCCAGAGAGTTTTGTTCTACTATTAGGAGGAAACTTCCATTTGATGCAAATAGGGTGTCAAAGTCGTTGGGCCATTGCACTGGAGGGAAACATAGGAAAAAGAGAGTCCATGTTGCTTCGGTGAAGGAGTAAGAAAAGAAAAGATGACTATCTGATTCTAGCTCTAGATTACAAAAGGAACATTTTATGTCACCTATTCATCCTTTGTTTGACATATTTTCTTTAGTTTGGAGCCTACTTTTGGTGAGGATCCAAAAAAAATCACCTTATTGAAAGTGATAGAATTCCAAGTGAAAGAGTGTGAGTTAGAGAACCATTAACCACAATTTATCAATAAATAATAAGATTTTTTAACTGAGAATATTCCTATATTGAGTAGGGGCCACCATACTCTATCTTGATTGTTGTGATTAGGTTTATTGCTAGACTCAAGGAGGAGATAAAGAGCATTGATGTCTTCCCTTTTAGCCAAGAAGGATCCTCTTCTAAGCAAAGGATACCACGTCCGAGGGTTGTTGTGATAATAACCTTAGGAGTGAACATTAACATTATGTGAGAAAGACAGGTGATAAGTTTTGGGGAATATGCTGCACAAAGAGTTGTGACCAATACATTTATCCTCCCAGAAGCGAATTATTGTCCCATCACCTAACTTCCACTACACTAAGCTGATAAGAGCATGGTGAATATGCAAACCATGAAAAAACTCAGAGGTTGTTCCCTTAGGAGTGTGCAAAGAGGGCTGGATTGGTGTTTGGAATAAAGAGAATTGAAGACACGACTGATATAAAGTTGTGGTCAATAATTTTCCATAACCATTTGGAGAGAGAAGAGCTTGATTGAAGATTTAAAAAATTAACATGAAGACCCTCTTCCTTCTTGGATTTGCAAACTTTTTCCTATCTAACAACGCAATTTGATTTGGAATTATGCTAATTACCACCCTTAAGAAATTTTACCGATCCTATGATACAGGTGTATCTTCTCTCTTCAAGAACTTAGTGTCCTCATGGAAGCTTGATGATAGATGATTCTCATGGTAGCATGAGAATAGAAGTGTGGGTGGAGTCATTGATAACGGTGAAAATATCGAAAGTAGGAGAAACGACGAAAATCAGGAAGCTGGCGGAACAGCTCTGACCGGTCGACTGATGAGCTTGTATCAGTCGACCGATGTAGCACCATAAGTCGACCGAATGATTAGCACCGGTCGACCAAAAACCTGCACCTACAGGATCCAAAAATATGTGTTCTGGATGGTCGACCGACGAACTATGGTCGGTCGACCAATGAGCCTCGACCGGTCGACCGATTAATGTATGTTAATCGACTGACAGGGATTTCCTGGGCTGATCTGGATTCCTATTTTGCATGAATCCTAATTGGGTTTGTCTTGGTTATTTACCACTTTGCCACCCACGTTGTTTAATCTATAAATAGGGGTTGTTTAGGGTTTCTAATGATCAGAATAGAGTTTATTGAAGATAGAGAAGTTGTTTTTTTATTCTAGAAGGATTGTGAGAGGGAGATTTTATAATATTTTATTCTTCATAATCTGGAGAAGGTATTTTCCTTCGCCAAATTGAATTATTTTTGTGTTTTTCTGTTTTCTTCTCAAAACCCACATTTGATAATTCTGCGATCAAAGGTGCTCGCACAAAAACTCATATTTTGCTATCAACGCGTTGGTGAGCCAAACTTGTACTTTAAGAAAATGATATATAGTACAGAGGGAGAGAGGATATAATAGAATTTAGGAGAGTTAATCTACCTCTTATTGATAGAGCTCCGTTTTTCCATATGGATAGTTTCTTGGTAAAAGATTCTAACAAAGGTTGCCACTCATGCTGTGAGAGAGAGAGAGAGAGAGAGAGAGAGAGAGAGAGAGAGAGAGAACCGTCTGCACCTTTAAGGTTAAGATTAGAAAGGTCCCCTGAAGAAGCACATCTATTTAGCATTTTGTTTAGGACATCAACAACAAGCAAAAATAGCATTGGGGAAAGAGGGTACCCCTGTTTTAAGCCAACGTAACAGTGGAAAGAATTGAGCAGGGTGCCATTAACTAAGATAGAGGATTTTGAGGAGGAGAGGACATGCTCAATCCAATGACACCATTTATGGTCGAAGCCTCTAGCCTTGAGGAGGAGAGAACCAAGTCCCAACTAACATAGTCAAAAGCTTTCATGAAGTCTATCTTGATGACACTGAATTCTTTCTCGCCAGAGGAGCAGTGATGAATCATCTACTGAGCTAGAAGAATAGAATCTAAGGTAGACTTGCCCCCTTGGAAAGCAGATTGAGTCTCCTCAATAAGGTAAGACATGATAGAGCTGGGTCTATTTGATAAGACTTTGGTGAAGATTTTAAAAATGTCATCTAGCGGACTAATTGACCTAAAATCCTTGAGATTGTAGGCCTCCTCCGTCCTAGAAATCGGGGTAATAAATGAGTAATTGATCCTGTGGAGGGGTTAGACGTCAGAGAATAGGGAAATAAATTATTTGATTTTATATCTAATAGCATGCTATTACATGTGTATATATGTACAACAACAACAACACCCTTAAAAATGTGAAGCTGTATGCCTATCTTGTTCTTGTTGAGTTTGAGAGAGATGGGGGAGGAAGTAAGAGAAGAAACAAATATTAGTGAGTTGTACTAAAGTGGTCATGGTGCAGACTATAACGAAGGCTTCAAATTCAAATTTACATATTTTTAAGGGTGCAACAGCACTCCTCAGTGGATATATACATCCACCCCCAATTCGTTCTTGGCATTTAGTGTAATTATGATCTGAAATATAGTGGCGACGACCGATAGTAATGTATTTTTGTTGGCCCAAATGTTTTATCTCAGTGTATGAGGTGCATACAGAGCGCTATGTGGGAGTTTTAAATTTCTTTTTACCAAATCCTTTCACAACTTTATATTAGTTCCCTACATCATTGAAATTGTCGACACGTCCCTCCAACATTCTAAAAAGTGGCTAGCAAGTCCGTTTAGTTCTTGAGGCACCTTGCTAGGGGGAGTATGCGTTGCTTATGTGGACTACACTACTTATGCCATTATGATCATAATTTCCTCCAAGTCCCCATGAAATCTTATGACATCCTCCAGCCTCCTTCACACTAGCTTTGAACTTTGTCATCTCCTCTGACCTTTAGAAATTAAGCTTCCTCAAATTGTAAAAAAAAAAAAAAAAAGAACCTCCCTCAAATTGTAAGGTAGCTTGCAACTTGGTCCCCTCTGGTTAACTTGTGTTATGCGAAGGTAAATATTCAAATCCAACTTCTTTACATCGAAGTTCCAGTTATGCCCCACAATAATGTTTAGCCGATCCATTCCTTTAACAAGTTTAGATCCAAACCCCACAAAGTGGAATTCCGAACCTACATCCTTCATCTTCTCTACCATTAAAATATCCTCTAACCCAAATTTCATCTTTCATGATGGTCTTTCTCTCCAAAAAGTAACCAGTGTGGGTGCATTTAGTTAGTAATTGTGTTGGGTAACGAACTAACTCAATCATGGTTTACAAAATTTAACCGAGAAACTAGTAAAATGAAGGGGGAAATGCTTCCAGCCCTCAAAACAGGAGAAAACGTGCCTCCCACCCACAAGACTTTTTTAACGGGTGCTTTGCCCCCAAAAATAACTTTTTTTATTCTCTGAGCCCCCAAAACACAAAGCCCAAGAGATTAAAATACATGAAGACCATAATACTCTTCTCTCTCTCTCTCTCTCTCTCTCTCTCTCTCTCTCTCTCTACTATGATGTTACTGTGATGATCAACTGGGTTTTGGAGGGGAATTTTTCTAGTTCCCTCCAAATATTTTCAGCGGCATCGACATCGACGACATTGACATCAACGGTGAAAATTTGGGAAGGAGAGATGCGAGGGCAGCTATTTTTAGATGTTGCTGCATTACCCGCGGTACACACACGCACAATACGAGGTGATGTCGGAGCGAGAGCTGGACTGCTCCTCAGGAGCTACGGGCTGACCGTTGCCGACGACGTCGACGATAGTGGGAAATTTTTTGGGCTTTCTCCTGGCAATTAATGATGTTTTTTAAGTGGGGAATTTTTTTACGGAACTGATGGTGGAACTTTTTTGCATGGAGCTGATGATGGCTACAATATTCTACAAACCTTATTCCACTAGTATTTGAATTTTAACTTGTTTTGAGGTCATCTTAAGCAAAGCAAACCTCGGAAGCCTTGAAAGAGGCCTACGACGGCGGCGGGGTGGAGTTTGTTGTGAAGGATAGGGTCGGTTGTTAAGGTTAGGGTCGGTTGTTAAGGTTATGAGTTGTTAAGATTATGGGTTGTGAATGTTACGAGTCGGTTGTCAAGGTTACGGGTCAGTTGTTAAGGTTACGGGTCGTTTGTTAAGGTTACGGATTGATTGTTAAGGTTACACGTTGGGATTTATATGTATATATATTTTGAGTGACATGAATACTTTGGACCACTTGGCCTAGTGGTAAAGTTTGGGAGTTTGGACAAGAGGTTAGGGGTTCAAACCCCTACTGCCATAATATATATTTAAGGGTCTTTGATGGACTTGGGCCTCGGGGCTCTTTAAATTCTAAATATATGTTAGAATATTCCTTGTTAAGGATAATGGTTGGTTGCTAAGGTTATGCTTTGGTTGTGAATGTTACGAGTTGATTGCTAAGGTTATGCGTTGGTTGTGAAGGTTACACGTTAGTTGTTAAGGATAAGCATTGGTTGTGAAGGTTATGTATTTGTTGTGAAGGTTACGGGTTGGTTGTTAAGCTTACGTGGCATTGGTTGTGAAGGTTACACGTTGGTTGTTAAGGTTACACGTTTATTGTTAAGGATAAGCATTGGTTGTGAAGGTTATGTATTTGTTGTGAAGGTCATGCGTTTGTTGTGAAATTAACCTGACAATCAACCTCTAACATTAACAACCAAACCCTTATCTTTAACAACAAACCCGTAACCTTAACAACAAACCCGTAACCTTGATAACAAGACTCTTCGGCTCTTTGAATACTAAAAATATTTTTAGAATATTCGTTGTTAAGATTACCTTAACAACAAATGCGTAACCTTAACAACAAACCCGTAACCTTGACAATGAACCCGTAACCTTAACAACGAATATTACAATCAACAAATATTACAATCAACCCGTAATATTAACAACCAAACCCGTAACCTTGACAACAAGGCTCTTGGGCTCTTTGAATACTAATAATATTTTTAGAATATTCGTTGTTAATGTTACCTTAACAACAAATGCGTAACCTTAACAACAAACTCATAACCTTGACAATAAACCCGTAACCTTAACAATGAATATTCTAAAAATATTTTTTAGAATTCAAAGACCCTTAAATATATATTATGGCCGTAGGGGTTTGATTCCTTAACATCTTGTCCAAACTCCTAAATTTTACTACTAGGCCAAGTGGCCCAAAGTATTCATGTCACTCAAAATATATATACATATAAATCCCAATATGTAACCTTAACAGCCGATCCATAACCTTAACAACCGACCCGTAACCTTAACAACCGACTCGTAACCTTAACAACCAATGCGTAACCTTAACAACAAATGCATAACCTTAACAATCAACGTATAACCTTAACAAACAACCCCTAACCTTAACAAGCAACCCGTATAATCTTAACAACCAACCCATAACCTTAACAACAAACCCGTAACATTCATATTAACAGAATCCAACAGAACTTTCAAAACCACCCGCTGATATTCCACCACTGCAACTAATTATACCATAACAGCCAATTAGTCTAAAATTTAGCTATATTTACATCACCAACAGCCAATAAGCCAATTATACCATAACAATAAGGAACCGATAGGGGGGAGAAGAAGGGAACCAACAACAGGGTATTGTGCGTCATATTCTTTCTCTTTAAAACCACTAGCATGGAGAATTGTTTTCTCTTACCCCATAATTAGAAGCTTAACTTTCCTTGCTACAAATATCATTATCTATTTATTGTTTTTCCCCTAATTTAAAGCATTGCCAGCTTAGCCTTTTAAATTTCTCCAATTTAAAGCAGTGAAAGTCCTCGTGCAAGTAAACCAGAGTGAACGGGTTCTATATCACCAAAGAACCACACAAAGAGCTCAAGCCCTCGAACGAAGAGGTCATCTCAAGAAAGTTTGAGGCACCAACGAAGCATCATGAAGGAAACAGATCTCCAACTTGCGAACATCAGAATGGTACTTCCCGTCACAGTAGGCATTCCGGATCTAGATCTCCTGAGAGAAAGCAACATACTAGCAGTTACTCAACACGTGCAGGAAAGCGATCTCCACCTCCAGCTCCTCCGACAGAGACGTGCGCCCCCATTATTGTTGGAGTTTTGCTTGGCCCTCGAGCGGACGATCTCTCTGTACTCCTTGAACCACGCCAGATTTTTCTCCGTGTTGTTAATCTTGAGGATGCTATGGATGGTCGGAGCAACGGTGGCGGAGAAGGCGAGGATGGCAGGAGGACGACGGTTATGGGTGGAGAGGTGGGGGGGAGGAGGGAGAGCAGAGGGATTGCAGGGTTAGAGAGAGAGAGAATGAGTATTATAGTCTTTACCTATGTAAAATTATTGGGCTTTGTGTTTTGGGGGCTCGGAGAATAAAAAGGTTACTTTTAGGGGCAAAGCACCCATTGAAAAAGCCTTAGGGTGGGAGGCACATTCTTTCCTATTTTTGGGGGTTGGAAGCATTTTCCCCTAAAATGAAACAAGATATGACGGACCTATAGGCAGTTCCATTGATTTGAGGGACTCATAAAGGGCCCAACAAAAAAAAGGAATGTGAAAAAGATTCTAAAGGAAAGATTGACAATCATGGAAATCCATCCATAGTCGTTAATTTCATGCAGGCCAGTTTAAAAGTAAAATCCATTTTAACTTCGTTGCTAATGAGATTTGAATCTGGATTGCTCTCATACCATCTTCTAGTCTTGTTAGAAAAATAAAGAACCAGACAGAATTTTTGAGGCATGAAACACTTTCGTTAAAGAAATATTTGTCTCACTTGATAATTTAACTTTTTTAATACAAGGGAAACCCGGTTAGCTCGCTCAACTCTATTCCTTTGGAGTCCGTCTAGCTTCCATAGTTCGAATCCCCTAGTCCGCACTCCTGCACAAGGCACACCCTCCTCTTATATGAGGGGCCCACCCCCATGTGACTGGGGACATGCAGGGCCAACCCAGAGGGACTCAAACCAGTGTACGTATAGACGGGCTGAGTTAGCTAATCGATAAAACCCCGAATCTCCTTAACCATCCCAACCTAAGGAGACCAGGTGAAATGGTAGCGGGGATTCGAACACAAGACCAACATGGCACAATTGACTAGAGAGTCTACCTCTCTCATGGTGCTGCTAACCATGTGTCCCACCCGCGGGTGGTAGTTGATAATTTAACTTTGTTTCAGGTTAACGTAAATTTTCTTATCATGATATAACAAAAAGTTAAAAATTCCAGCAAGAAAATTCATAACTTTCCACTAATTTTCTGTGACACAAGTTTGTAGAATTACAGATTTGTTGAGAGAAATGTTTTGAGAAAGGAGTAAGTATTAATGTTTGAAATCATAGACTATTTATAGGTTTGAAAAAGTGTCTCCAATAGTCAAAACCTTTCAAAACACCTATTGGGAAAAAACAATCATTTTCCAACAGTAAAAAACAACCATTTTCAATAATCTACTTCTAACAGTCACTTGTTTGTTGATATTTTTGATAAATTTAAAAAATTAAAACAACACTAACACTAATAATGATTAAATATTTTTAACCCTCTAAAAGAATGCTCAAATATCCAATGTGGGACTATTTTGTTTTTTATAAACGAATACTAACATCTCAGCCATTACGCCACAACTCCAAAGTTATAATAAGAATTGATAATTATATTTTTATATTCTAGCATTTAGTACTGGACACAACACCATGATTGCTATTACAGAGGCAGGATTAGAATTCCCACTTCTGTTTTTAGTTGGATAGTTGTTGTAGCGGGTGCTGAGGCTCAAGGAAATGTCTTCTTGAAACTAGAAGGTCTAACCTCGCTGCCACTAGTATCAATAGTACGCATGCAAAGAGTAAAGCGAATCACCATTGGGATCGATTAGAGATGGAAAAATTGGCCCAAAACCATTTTTCCATCCATACCCACCCGCCAAATGTACAATCAAACCTACCCATTTAGTTAAACTAGGATTTTATGCACGTGCATTGCACGTGATTAAATATTATGATTAAGTATTTTTGACTTATTTCTTTACTAAAATTTATTTCTCAGTTCTACTTTGATTGTTTTTCTCACTTATGTTTTCAAACTTTACTATTGTGATTATTTATTTATTTTAATGTTTATTTGAACGGGCTACACCAAATTTAAAATTTTTATGTAATAATTGAATTGACAATAAATAACTATAATCTAAAGCTAATTTGAATTTTCATGTTATTTAGATCGGCATAAAACCAAGCTTGACTTAAGAAGGTATAATATTGTAAAAGTGAAAAACACTTGAAAAGATAATGTTATAAAAGAAGGATGAATAATTAAAGCCAATAAGACAAGATGATTAATAAAAATAAGCTAGAATAAAACTAAAGAGAATATAAATTTTGTTGCTACTCACTGATAGACTTTAGAAAAAAATCATACAATAAATATTAATGCTAACTCTAGTACACTTTTATATGATAAAAGCATCCACATAACCATATAAAAAATTAAAAGAGTTCATGAAAATCACTTCTAAAGATTCCTGGTTTTACTCAAAAAATTAAGCTATTTTTAAAAATATTAAATAATTTAAATTTATGTTATATTTATAAAGAGCCTTGATGGAGATGCTTTTGTTTTAGCAGATTGTTCTGAATGAGCCCTGCATATTAGCTTTAAAGTATAATATTTTTTCTTTATCATGTTATAGGGATGTTTGCTTGGTTTGCTTATCTATCTCTTATTTCTTTAATAAGTTGATATATTATTAACACAATTTATGATGACATGCATATCTTTCATACAAATTTGAGACATGTATAAGATGAATTTTATATTTAGTGGCCTTTAACAAGAATTTTAGTTGTAAAATATGTTAACTTCATATTTAAAGATCTTCAAATCTGACAGGACTATTACATGCTTATCTTTGATCGTGTTCTTAAAAATTGATCTTTCGTTGGTAGTCATATCCCCAAATAAGGATACTTCCAGAGTC
>BQKN01000108.1:795760-830102 GCA_022839385.1 Asparagus kiusianus | reverse complement strand
ATTATATATTAAGTTTATGATTCCTTCAATATTTTTAGAATAGAGTATGAAAATTTATAAGTATTTACTAATTTTTTTGTACTTTTCATGAATAATGTGTTTTTAATTAGGACAAAATTATTCAATATGTTCTTCAAGGAGAACTCGGTTAGTGCTTCTTTGCTCGATATGCTTTTTATAAATGTCAATTCAGGTGATTCATGAATGTTTCTGAATTTTGAGTTTATTTCCTTTACTTCTCCATTTGAAATGAAAACAACTTAGTTCTTTTAAATGATATCTCTAAACTTTCTGATAGTTTCTCCATACATAACTCCTTGTATTTTTTTTACTTTATAAATAAATATTATCAACATTAGAGATAAATGTTTATACATTATAATCAATTAATGCTAACATATTATATCTTAATGTAATAATATCAAATATTTCCTCTTTTCTTTACCAAATTTCAGCCTTTTTGTGATTTGAACTTTTGAGGGTGTGCCTTGTAATTTTTAAACTTTGATAGTATTTTGTAATAATTTTAAATTTTAAGTTGGGCGCTTATAATTTTCATGTTTCATGTATTTATGATAAGTTTTTAAATGTTAGAATATTTCTCGTAAGTTTGAAAATTTGAAGGTATTTTTATAATTACTAAAATTTTGGGTTGTTTTTTAAAAAATTTAAATTTTTAGTAATCTGCTGATAATTTATAAATTTGATGTATACCAGTTATAAGTTTTAAAATTTTAGAATTTTTAATAATTTTTTACTTTTGAGAGAGGTTTTGTAAATTTTATAACTTTGAGGTTATTTTTTTACTAATTTTAAATTTCTATCTGCCTAATGGTAATCTCTAGAATCCATCTATATTGTTTCTAAGTTTTGAAATCTCTGAATTTTAGAATGTTTTTTTCATAATTTAAACATGGCTAAATGACACTTATATACCCTATTATTTTGTTCTTGTAGTAGTTATATACACTAAGTTACAAAACATAGCAAAAAATACCCTGAGCTGTTAACTATTTAAATTTAGCTAACGGTGTTAAAAAATACATGAAAGGATAATAATGCTCCTCCTTAGGAATTAACTTCCCCCCCCCCCCCCCAACATAGTGAAAGCTCTTATTTTCTACTGTTAGCCATATTAAAGAGGAAGAAGAAGTTGGAGGCTACGAAAAGAAGAACATGATGATGAAAATAATCTAATTTGCGGGGGTGAGGGGGTGGGGGAGTTAGGTAATACAGTAAATAATATAATAAATAAGGGTAAGAAGTGTTCAAGTTGGTTATAGGTCCAGCACGTGGGAATATTCTCACAGCTGGTTAATAGAAGGTACCAACTTGTAAATTTTTACCAACTCAGGCTATTTTTTTTCTATATTTTGTAACTTAGGGTACATAACTGCTTCAAGAGCAAAACACATAGAGTATAAAATGTAATTTAGTCTTTAAAATTTTAAGGTTGTTTCTACAATTTTTAAAATGTTGAGGGTGTTAATTACATATTTTAAATTTTTTAGATATCATGTTTGTTTTTAAGTTTAAAAAAGTCAATGTGTTTTGTGTAATTTTAAACTTTTAAGGCTATTATATGCAATTTTTGAAACTTTGGATTTTTTATAATACTTCATGTATTAAAATATGTTATCTACATATAATTTCTTAATCTTTTTTTTCTATATTTTTGAGCTATAGGTAGTTCATATGGAGTTAATATATGGTATAATTAGTATTTGGATAGATTAAGACTTAAGTGAAATATTCAAAATAACTTTTTTTAAATTGCTGACCTATAGATAGTTCACGTGGAATTAGATAATATATGATTAAAATTAGAATATATTAAGATAACAATGTAATATTTAAAAAACTAAGGATAATACTGACCATAGAAAGATTTCCCGAACTCGTGCTTTTAAAGGGAGTATGATGGGTCATAAATGGGTGAGTATAATTTTTATTAAAGATAAATATGTTATAAATGGGCAGGCTGTTACCCACTCATTTGTCCATTTAGATGTGTATTCTTTTAAAAACACGCTCAATGTTTCAATAATTACAAAACATGTTTTGAAAAGTCAAAATTGTAGAAAACAATTGAAAATAACAACAACCCCTTAAAATATTGAGATTTATAAAAAACACCCTCAAAGTTTAAAATATTATAAAAACACCCGCAAGAGCTAAAAAATATAAAAAAACTCTCTAAACTTTCTAACCTCACAAATGACACATGAAATTTAAAAATTACCAGCAGCCCCGTGAAAATTTATAATTTATAAAAAAACAACCTTAAAAGTTTTAGAAAATGAGAAAAACACCCTCAAGAGTTCAAAATTACCAAATAATCTTATAATTTTCTAAATTTGCAAATGACACATGAAATCTAAATTTTTTTATCAGTCCCCTATAAATTTAAAATTTACAAATAACACCATCAAAGTTTTAAAATTTTAAAAAACACCCTCTATGATTTAGAATTACAAAACCACCCTAAAATTTTAAAACCTACAAATGTCACATGAAATTCAAAAATTACCAGCAGCCCCTGTAAATTTATAATTTATAGAAAACACCCTTAAAGTTTAAAAAATTATAAGAAACATGCTCAAGAGTTCAAAATTACAAAACAATATTAAAGTTTCTAAACTTTCAAATGACACATGAAATCTAAAATTTTTAATAGTCCCCTATAAATATCAAATTTATAAATAACACCATAAAAGTTTTGATAATTACAAAAAACACCCTCAAGAGATTAGAATTATAAAAACTACCTTGAAATTTCAAAACCTACAAATGACGCATGAAATCTAAAAATTACTACCAGGCCTCTATAAATTTATAATTTACAAAAAGTACCCTTATGTTTTAAAAATTACAAAAAGAACCCTCAAGAATTAAAAATTATATAAAACTCTCTGAATTTTCTAAACCTATAAATAACATATCAAATGTAGAAATCTCTAACATCCCCTTGTAAATTTAAAATTTTCAAAAATACACCCAAAGTTTTAAAGTTTTTAGAAAACACCCTTAAAATTTCATAAAACACCAAAAAAGTTTGTAGATAAACACACTACAAACCTTGAAATTACAAACATCTTCTGCAGTTGTGTTTCCATAAATTTCAAACTTACGGGTGTTTTTCATAATTTTTAAACTTTTAGGGTATTTTTTACTATTTTCAAATTTACAAGCGGTTGGTCGCAATTTCTGAATTTCATCTATCATTTGTAGGTTTTGAAATTCCAAGGCGGTTTTACTAATTTTTAAACCCTTGAGGTTGCTTTCGTATTTCTAAAACATTGAGGGTGTTTTTACAAATTTTAAATTTACAGGGGGATGCTAGAAATTATTAGATTTCATCTATCATTTGTAAGTTTAGAAAATTCTAAGAGTTTAGTATAATTTTGAACTCTTGAGGGAGTTTTTTTTATGATTTTTAAACTTTAAGGGTGTTTTTTATAAATTATAAATTTATAGGGGCTGCTAATAATTTTTAGATTTCATGTGTCATTTGTAGGTTTTAAAAATTTAGGGTGGTTTTTATAATTCTAAATCCTTTGAGGGTGTTTTTATAATTTTTAAAACTTGGAGCGTGTTATTTGCAAATTCGATATTTATATAGGATTACTGAAAATTTTAGATTTCATGTGTCATTTGTAAGTTAGAAAATTCTAAGATTGTTTTATAGTTTTGAACTCTTGAGGGTATTTTTTTATAATTTTTTAAACTTTGATGGTGTTTTTTATAAATTATAAATTTTTAGACGGTTGCTAATAATTTTTGGATTTCATGTGTCATTTGTAGGTTTCGAATTTTCTGGGTGACTTTTATAATTCTTAACCATTGAGGGTGTCTTTTACAAACTTTAAAACTTTAAGAGTGTTATTTGCAAATTTTTAAATTTATAGTGAACTACTAAAAGTTTTGAGATTTTATGTGTCATTTAGAAGTTTAGAAAATTCTGAGATTGTTTTATAATTTTGAACTCTTGAGGGTGTTTTTATAAATTTTAAAATTTTAATGGTGTTTTTTGTAAATTATAAATTTTTAGGGGACTGCTAATAATTTTTGAATTTCATGTGTCATTTGTAGGTTTCGAAATTTCAAGATGGATTTTATAATTCTAAACCATTGAGGGTATTTTTTGCAAATTTTAGAATTTTGAGGGTGTTGTTTCTAAATTTTAAATTTACAGGGGACTGCTGAATTTTTTTTGAATTTCATATATCATTTGCAAGTTTGAAAAATAGACCCATAAAACTTTTTTATATATAAAAGTCCTATTGCTAAATGAGTTATTGCGTCAACTATGAACCGGCCACTCATTACATAAATGAGTGAGTGAGAAGTGACACATTTAGTAAATGTTAAATGAGTTATAAATGAGCAAATGGGTACAAATGTGCCCACCCATTTATGATCCAACTAAAACCTAACCAAAACCACCCATTTGACAACCTTCGATCGATGGAGTGATTTGAGGAGAACAAAGTTATGTAAGGCTTAGTTTTTTATCGATGTTAATATCTGTGAACTATGAAGATGAATAGTAGGTGTCGATTATGAAATTTGTCACAAAGGAGGGAAAATAAAGACCTGAGAGCTTGAACTTGATAAGCTTTAAAGTCTATGGCTGAGTAAGAGATGAGAGTTGTTAGATGATAATAGTAGTGCATGAATAGATTGTGACTCGGGTGATGGGTTACGGGTATTTGCAGGAGAAATGGTGGGCTTTTTAAAGGTACAAAAAAATTTAGCGAGAGTCAAAGAACTAGAATTTCAATAAATATTTAAAACCATAGTAACTTCAATTAAGACTCGATGTACATCAGAATGTTCACATAAATAATTTGCAAATTTGTTTGCATTGTGGCAACCTTGGTGTGTAGTAGCGGTTATACTTGTATTGATGACGTTACTTAATCTCTTCAATAATTTGTATGAAAAGTATGAGTCCAGTCAGAGAATGGGAGCCTGTACGGCAAGTTCTAAATGGAACGACCCTATAGTAAATTGAGTGGTACTACAGGCATACCCCCAATCACTACACCTTGGGGCACACTCCCTCTCTCAGCTACAGTGTACGTGACTCACTTTAGATTTTTTTAAAAAAATATAAAATGATCCCCGTGCACTGTAGCTGAGAGAAGGGATATGCCCCAAGGTGTGGTTGGGGATGTGTCTGTAGTGTTTTCCAAGTAAATTTTAGACTTTTGTTCGGTTAATTAACAATAAAATAAGTACTAATTTTTGATTTACTGTTTCCAAGCATCGGGGTTGGAAAGTCCCATGAACCAGAGATGACTAGGCTATATAACTAGACCCTATATTGACTCAAAAAGGATTAACCCCTTATTAGTGACGAGTCCAATCATATCTAATTATGTCCATAGAATTGTTTCGACTAAATTGAATCTCATGCTTTTTGCTAGACCAAACCCATATTCAACATTAGATGTATGTAGGACACTTAACAAATCTTCACTTTGACTCAGATCTATTCAAGTCCAACTCAAACTCAGTACAAATAGTCCAATGGAGATAGTCTTCAACACTTTGTGAACGGACGGAGACATGTGTGACTTCACACGCTCTGCACCTTGAGTTTCTAGCCCACGCAATAGAGCCTTGAAGCAAGCAAAGAATCCAACAAAGCCGCATTTGATCATGGGCTCGGATACCAACTTGTTGGGATTAGAAAAGCCCATGAAACAGAGGTGGGCTAGTCTAATCTATTTGTACCCAATTGTCTCAAAAAGATTAATCCCATTCGAGTCACGGATCCAAACATATCCGACCACATGTTCATCTCTATTGTTTCCCCCCAATGTATGCATTACATCCCATTTCGTGCTGTTTTTTTTAAGACTAAACTCATGCTTAAAGCCTAATAGATGCGTGGCATGACTTACACCAAAATTTTTTTTTAATGCTTTAACTTCTGTTGCAATGGATGTATTATGAAAAGTATTTATTTCAATGTTAAAGATAACATGCAAAAGAAAATGGAGAAAGTTATGGAACCTGGCTTTACATTACTCATTGTTCATTTTTTTTCCTATTAGCTTGATTAAATGTGAATAATGTAATTACATGCACTAATACAACACTTTCATCAAATGTGGATTGTATACTCTTCATATACCTTCAGAATTTACTTCAAGCATGTACTTACAAAGCGTTTGTTACACAATTTTTTAGTAGCAAGACAAGCAAGAAATTTTTGGGGCTGTTCTTTAACCAAGAGAAGCGCAAATAGAGTCTCCTTCCACATTAAAAGAAAGACAAGTAGTATTCAAGACTATTCAGACTTTGAACATAAATAAGAAATCAACTTGAATTAATATTTCCAGTTTCATAACCTTATGCTCAAAAGTAAAAGTAAGACAATAACATGGGATTCTTGTTATTTATGTGTTTGAAATTGCATATACTCATTTTACGTAAGAGAGAAAACCCCTGAAACTAAGAATCCCATCCAACAACCGACTTGTATTCTCTTGACCGTAACTGTCTGCTAGTATTTGTTTATTATTTTAATTTCTATGACATTGATTGGCAGGCCAGGTTTGTTTGTTTTTTTCTTAAAAATTAGTTTAAAAAAAATGTCAAGAATAATTAAAAATAAAATGTGCGAAATTTTGATAAAAAATCAATCATATCATTGATCACTTTTAATTATACAATTTATAAATACAAATATCATAGAAATTAAAATAATAAACAATACATTCTTTATTACTAAGCACTAGCAATTATATTTTTTTTAGAATTTATCGTGTCACAATAGATGAATACATCCCAACTAGGTTGACACATACTCATCTATATCACTGTTATTTACAACTCTTTCCAAAATAATTTATCAAAAATTTACAGCTAAGAAATAAAAATTACAAACTAATAAGTAATTTGACTAATTTCTTCTC
This sequence comes from Asparagus kiusianus, assembly GCA_022839385.1. Classification (NCBI taxonomy): domain Eukaryota; kingdom Viridiplantae; phylum Streptophyta; class Magnoliopsida; order Asparagales; family Asparagaceae; genus Asparagus; species Asparagus kiusianus. The sequence continues at coordinate 823,173 of BQKN01000108.1, read as the reverse complement.
TTTATCTCTATCTACTATTGTCAACTCATCAAGTCTATCTTCAATACGAGCCATCCAATCAACGCATTGAGTTCTCTTCTTGGACCTCCACTAATCTTGTAGGCACATTACCGCTTGTACGGTAGATGGATCTAGTGATGTTCTGTGGTCGTCGATCAAACGTCCTGATGTGTTAAAGGTGGATTTCATAGCTAATGTAGAACCTGCATTGTTAGTAAGTCACGAGTCATGATGGAAAGTATAGGATATGAAACTGTTCTACAATTGTGAAATATCAAAATCATTTTTTGAGTTTTAACTAAAGGTGAAAATAAATATTATTCAATTTCAGAGAGTTCCCTTGATGATGATCCAGATCCAGATGCATGCCTTGCTATCATTAATTGCCTATCAAAAATCTTACCTTTGCTCTGGCTTGAACTCGTAGAAGCAGTAGCTGTAGGTTGTTGTGTACTTACGCCATATCTACCTCCTCATATAATTTGAAAATAATATCTAATGGTGCTATTATGAGTAAGAACAGTAATAGACTGACTATCGTTAATGTCTATTATCATGTTTTTATACAAAAGATTTAACAAAATTTTGAAGACCAACATCCTTCAAACATGGATCGATAAGAACCTCAAACCAAAAATAATAGGAATAGGTCTAAAATTCTTATTAAATTTACTTTCCATTTAAAAAATTATATTTTCAAAATAATTATCCATATGATAATTAGTAAAAAAAAGTTTGAATATTTAAAACTTGTAAAACAGCTTGAATAATAGTTGGATAATAACAACCGGATAATAACATAGTAGCTTCGTAAAAAATTTATAGCACCACTTTTATACTGTATATAACTGCCCATTCTTCATCAATTATTCCATACATACTACTAGAGCTAGAACTAGAAGCATAGAAAGCAATAAATTATTTATTCTTTCTTTATACTTTATTGCTACATTAACATTGCATAGGTGGAATTCCACCTATGGTCAACATATTTTGGAATTAACTTGGGTTTCAAAAAAAATTTCTTTTATAAAATTATTTCCATCTTTTAAGTCTTTGTTTAGAAAAATTATGACCATAAGTTATAATCCTAATATTTTCTATTATAGGTTTAATTTCATTAAATACACTTTGAACAATTAAATTTAAAATATGATACATGCATCTAATGTGAAAAATATCACAATGACATCGTAATAGCAAAGATGATTTGATATGATCTACAGTTACATTATTATTACTTACATTATTTAGTGAAAGAGAAAATATTTTCTTTAAAAATTTCTAATTTTGAAAGTTCTTCTATTATTAAATTTGCAATATTAACACCAATGTGTGAATCTTCAAATGCAATAAAAGAAATAACTCTTTTAAATATTTGTCAATTATCATCAATTTAGTGTGCTGTGATACATAAATAACCAGTTTTTACTCAAGATGTCCAAATATTAGAAGTTAGGAAAAAAATTAGTTTGAATTTTTAAAATATCAAATTATTTTTTATTTGTTCCTCGTGCTAATATTTTAAAATATCACGTTGACAAGATTGACGAGAATATTTTTAAAAAAAAGGATAAAAACCATCTCTAATCATATTCTCAAATTCATCATCTTCTACTAATTTAACACAAAGATTTTTAAGAATAGTAAACCTGATGACGCATTTCCTAGCTTTAATTGCGTCATAGTTCCAAGAATCGAGGCTACTAGAGTTTGATGATTGGGAGAGTAGAGATTGATGAGTGTCTCCTCGAGATGTTGCCGCTTGAGCTCTATTGTGCTTTTAGCATTTGAGGTGGTTAGTGCTGCACTTATGACGAGCTTGGAAAATATGACCACATAACGCGTATTTAGCCTTCGGGGTGAGAAGTTTATCGTGTTGATCCTTGGTGACTTCTATCTTCTCGAAAAAATTTCACACATCGGATCTTGACCTTTTAGAAGCTCTAGGTATGGGATCATCGCTACCGAATTCAGGATCAACATCAGTAGGGGGAGTAGCTACAGCTATATGTGTAGGATTAGGAGTGTGACTTATTTCAATATTGGGAGTTAGAACTTTCCCTTCATAATCGGAGGAGGAAGTCATTTGATTAGAGAATTAGAGAGTGAAAGAGAGAATAAGAGAGTATTAGAGAGAAGCATATGAGTTTTTAGATGAGAAAAATAAATAAAAATTCCCTCTATTTATAGAGGTGCCCCCTAGCCAAATAACTAAAATACCCTCAATTTTTTGGCCATTTTTGACCGTTTTTAGGGTATTTTGGTCAAAAGACCAAAAATAGCCATTATAGTGCATTTCCGATGATTGATGAATAACTGATTCTCATGGAGGACAACTAAAATTGCCCGCAAGTGGTCAACATGGTCCTCTACAGTCCTGCTATAGAGAAGAATGTCATCAAAGTATACAGTGACCAATTTGCCGATGAATGGTCGTAGAACCTACATCATCAAACGTATGAAAGTACTCGGCACAGTAGATAGTTCAAACAACATAACAAGCCACTCATAGAGCCCCTCTTTCATCTTGAATGCGGAATTCCATTCATCTCTAGGGCGGATCCGAATCTGATGGTAGCACTCCTCAAGTCTATCTTGGAAAATAACTGATCCAGAAAGCATATCAAGCATATCATTGGGCCAAGGGATTGGAAATTTGTATTTAACTATAATCTTATTGATTACCCTCAATACACATTCGACAACTCCTATCTTTCTTTAGGATGATTAATGCTTGATTCGCAAACGTACTCAGACTCTCTTGAATCAGGCCTTTCTACAATAACTCAGAGACCTTCTTGCAATATGGCACTCTCCTTTGGATTCATGTGGTACTGTGGTAGGTTCGGTAAACTAGCACCAGGAAGAAGGTCAATGCGATGCTAAATATCATGCATAGGGAGCAATCCACCAGATAACTCTTTAGGGAATATATCAGTGAATCCATCAAGCAATGGTTGTACAAGAATAAGATCTGAAGGAGCTGAAACCCTGAAGCCACTGAATACTACTTCAAACATCGTCTTTGTTTCCTCTACTACAGCTTGAAAGACTACACCCTGCATAACAAGAAAATATATACCTTTTGACTTTGCTACTGCTGGGGTTGGTTCACTGCATAAGGGTAAGAGTGCAAACCGAATACTATCTTTTTGAAAGGAATAAGTGTTCTCTTTGCCTCAAATGAATGACATCAAGATCAAACTGCCAAGGTCTTCCTAGCAGTAAATGGCGGCATCCATGTCGACTATATCGCACAATATGATGTCTTTATACTTACCAATGGAAAAAGGAATTTGACATTGTTTGGTAACCTTGATGTTGCTCTTGGATTTAATCCAACCAATCTTGTAAGAATTGTGGATGCTTTTTGATGGGTAATTGGAGGCGCTTCACAATATCTCAAGACACAAAGTTCTCATTGATGCAATTATCAATGATCACGTTGTAAATCTTCTACTAGATAGTGCACTGAGTACGAAAGATGTTATGTAGTTGTGGGTCCTCTTCGGTTCTTAGAGCCAACAATATCCTGCGAATCACCAATGAGTGGAAATGGTAATCATCAATGTCATCGACATCCCCATCCACTGTGGTATAAGTTATCTCCCCCTCACCAAAGTCATCCTCATCGACTCGATCATCATCATGACTCACTATGTTAATACGGCTATGCGCACGACAATCACTAGATTGGTAGCCTAGTTCACCACACTTGAAGCACTTTCCTGGTATAGACTGAGCATATGCATTAGGATGAGACTCTTGAACAGCTTCGCCCTACCGAATAGGGTGATAGTTTGTACCAGCCATCTGCTTAGCTAGAGTTGTTGGATCTAATGGTGCGACAGTAATCTATGGGTGTGTTGTTGGTGGTGTTGATCACCAAATTTGTCACCACCACTAGAACCATGACTCGTTGAACTGCGGGTTAAAGACAGAAAGCGAGGGTGCAATTGCACTTCATCTTTGAGCACTAGATTATAGGCCTCATCTAGTCTCCATACAGTATATAGTACCAATTTATCTTAAATCGGTATCTTTAAGCTATTTTTATAATGAGAAGCTTGTAGGGATTAGAACTCGCTCAGGCTATTTTTGCTCGGCAATGTAAGGAATTCAGCAGAATATTCATGAACAGAACGCATATATTGGCGACAATTCTGGAACTGAGCAAAAAGATCTGCTCATCATCCATGGGCAAGAATCTTGATCACAGCTCCTTTTCTCTCTCCATGAAACGCTAAGTACGAATTATCGGTTTGAGTTGGCGAGTCCGATTAAGTTAGAGTTGATCCCACTATGTAGCAGCTCCACCTTGAAACTTGTTATAGATGGTCAATATGTATTTTCACTTAGGCCAATGATCAGCTTGGATTCAAGAAGTGAACACACATGGGCTAAACACTTTAAATGAGTCCAAAGTCATGTTGGTCAAAATTGGCTGCCACCAAAAGCTAAAGCCACCATCACCTCACAATCTCATCACCGAATTCGGTGCCGAGTTTTTTGACAAAGGAAAAGGTGGGCGGGTCCCACCACGGGCCCCACCACAAGAAATAATATTTTTTATTGATGCATAGTGTTCTTCCAAACACTATAAATAGGCCCCTAAACTCTTAAGAAAAACTCATCCCAGAAACAACTCCTCTTATAGAAGAATAAGAGAGAGAAAAGAAAGGCTTAGAGAAAAAAAAGTCTTAGTGAGGAAATTAAGAGAAATTTTCTGAGTGAAACTGGGAGTGTGAGAAATATGTGAGAGTGTTTGTAAAATTTCTTCTAAATAGTGAAAGATCTGCAACAGTCCATGGACGTAGGCAATTTTGAGCCGAACCACGTAAATCTTACGTGTCCCCCAATTTTGCGTATTTTATTTTTGCTCTCTCTCTTAAATCTGGCACTAGGGAAATCTGAGTAATTCCCCAACAACTGGTATCAGAGCTCTGGTTGTGACGTCTGTCAAATTTCTGCAAGGTTACTATTCACATGAATAGAAAATTTTGTGAATAGTGGAATTTTGCCGACGGTACTGACTTGTCGGCAGAGGTATCTTAATACAAGGTGGTTCGCAAAAATTGTCAGAAACGATCCAGAGGAGGTCAGATTCGAGTGGGAGCGATGGCTGCAGATGAAGGAAAGGTGAAAATTGAGAAGTTCGATGGTGCGGACTTCGGCTTTTGGAAGATGCAGATCGAAGACTATCTGTACCAGAAGAAGTTGTATCAACCTCTCTCGGGAAAGAAGCCAGATGATATGAAGGATGAAGAGTGGGCTCTCCTCAACAGACAAGCCCTTGGAGTTATCCGATTGACGCTATCCCACAACGTTGCCTTCAACATAACAAAGGAAAAGACCACGGCGGGTCTTATGGCGGCTCTCTGCAGCATGTACGAGAAGCCCTTTGCCTCAAACAAAGTTCACTTGATGAGGCGACTGTTCAATTTGCAAATGACGGAAGGCGCATCGACAGCTCAACATCTCAATGAACTCAACATAGTCACAACCCAGTTGAGTTCAGTTGGGATTGAATTTGATGAAGAAGTACGAGCATTGATACTTCTTTCTTCTCTACCAGAAAGCTAGAACGCTACAGTCACGGCTGTGAGTAGCTCATCGGGAAGCAACAAATTGAAGTTCGATGACGTTCGTGATCTGGTTCTTAGTGAAGAGATCCGACGGAGAGAATCGGGTGAAGTTTCAACCTCCTCAGCTTTACACACGGAGTCTAGGGGAAGAACTTCAGAAAGAAGTCAAATCACGGCAGATCAAAATCTAGAAGGAGCAAATCTAGATCAGGAAAGAAAGACTTCAAGTGCTACAATTGTGGCAAGAAGGGTCATTTCAAGAGGGAGTGTCGGGTACCAAAGAAAAACACCGGCACACAAGAGTCTGCCAACGTGACCGAGGAAGGAGGTGATGCTATGATTCTAAGCGTCAGCAGTCCGATTGAATCATGGATTCTTGATTCAGGGGCATCCTTCCATTCCACCCCATACCGAGAAATCATGGAGAACTACATCAGCGGTGATTTCGGAAAGGTACATCTAGCAGATGATGAAACCTTGAAGATTGTTGGCAAGGGAGATATCTGATTAAAATTACCAAATCAGACCACATGGAAGCTGCAAGGAGTGAGACATATTCCGGGTCTTAGAAGAAATTTGATCTTTGTGGGACAGCTTGATGGAGAGGGTTATTGTACAACCTTCTCGGATCATGAATGGAAGATTACCAAAGGAGCACTCGTCATTGCTCGAGGTAAGAAAAAGGTACTCTCTATATAACTTCTAACTTAGAGAATATCATTGCAGTAACAGATGCAGATGAAAAATCAAACCTATGGCACCAAAGACTTGGCCATATGAGCGAGAAAAGGATGAAGACACTTCTGTCAAAAGGAAAGCTGCCGGATCTGAAGAATGTAGATGTCGGCCTATGCGAGGATTGCATCTTTGGCAAATAGAAGAAAGTCAGTTTTGCAAAGATTGGTAAGACACCCAAGACAGAAAGGTTAGAATTGATTCATACTGACGTATGGGGACCATCTCCAGTTTTATCTCTTGTAGGCTCACTATACTATGTCACCTTTATTGATGATTCTACAAGGAAGGTGTGGGTTTAATTTCTGAAGAAGAAATCAGAAGTCTTTGATACCTTCAGAAAATGGAAGGTCATAGTGGAAAATGAAACTGGTTTGAAGATAAAGAAGTTGAGGTCAGACAATGGAGGAGAGTACAAAGACAGTAGATTCAAAGAGTTTTGCGCAAACAACGGGATTAAGATGGAGAAAACAGTTCCCATGACATCACAGCAAAATGGCGTAGCGGAGCGCATGAACAGAACTTTGAATGAACGTGCCAGAAGCATGAGGATACATGCCGGACTGCCCAAGTTCCTATGGGCTGAAGCTATCAATACCGCAGCCTACCTAATCAACCTGGACCCTCAGTTCTCTTGGATGGTGGAATACCGGAAGAAGCTTGGAGAAAAAAAAGGTAAATCTTTCGCATTTAAGAGTTTTTGGTTGTATCTCTTATGTACACATAGATTCTGCTGAAAGAAGTAAACTTGATGCTAAATCTAACAAATGTGTTTTTGTTGGTTATGGCGGTGATGAGTTCGGTTATTGGTTTTGGGATTATGAAAATCAGAAGATCATCAGAAGCAGAGATGTCATATTCAATGAGAATGTGATGCACAAAGACATATCAACTGCAGAATCAAGCAGTTCCAGTACAAAAGCTGAAACAAAGGAATTTGCTGAATTTGAGGAGATTTCAGAAAATGATGTTCAGACAAGTCCTGAAGTTGTTCAAGAAGAACTAAGCACGCCAGAAGTGAGACGCTCCTCCAGAATTCCTAAGCCAATCTAGCGTTATTCGCCTTCTTTACACTACCTGTTGCTGACTGACAATGGTGAACCGGAGTGTTATGACGAAGCAATACAGGTGAAGGATTCAGTCAAGTGGGAGTCTGCTATGCAAGATGAGATGAACTCGCTCATGTCAAATCAGACATGGGACTTAGCTGAATTACCACAAGGTAAGAAAGCTCTTCATAACAAATAGATTTACAGGATCAAAGAAGAGCATGATGGGAACAAGCGCTACAAGGCAAGATTGGTTGTTAAAGGCTTTCAGCAAAAGGAAGGTATTGACTATAATGAAATTTTCTTCCCGGTCGTGAAACTGACTACAATCAGACTGGTGTTGAAAATTATAGTTGCTGAGAATTTACATCTTGAGTAATTAGATGTAAAAACAGCTTTCCTTCATGGTGATTTGGAGGAGGAGATTTATATGAAGCAACCAGAAGGCTTCATAAAGACAGGCAAGAAAAATCTAGTATGTCGTTTGAAGAAGAGCTTGTATGGATTAAAACAAGCTCCCAGGCAGTGGTACAAGAAGTTTGACAACTTCATGGGCAGCAACGGTTTCACTAGATGCCAAGCAGATCATTGTTGCTATCTCAAGAGGTTTGATAATAGCTTCATTATTTTATTGTTATACGTTGATGATATGCTCGTTGCAGGATCAGATCTGCAAGAGATTATAAAGTTGAAGCAAAAATTGTCGAAGCAGTTCGCAATGAAAGATCTTGGTGCTGCAAAGCAGATTCTTGGAATGAGGATCAAGAGAGACACGAAGTCTAGGACCTTGATGTTATCACAGGCTGAGTACATCAACAAAGTACTCTCCAGGTTCAACATGCAAGATGCAAAACCAGTGGGTACACCTTTAGGTGTTCATTTCAGACTTTCCAAAGAATAGTCACCGAAGACAGAGGAAGAGCGTGCACACATGGCGAAGGTCCCGTACGCCTCAGCTATTGGAAGTCTGATGTATGCCATGGTTTGTACACGACCAGATATTGCTCAAGCAGTGGGAGCTGTTAGCAGGTACATGAATGATCCGGGCAAGATACACTGGGAAGCAGTCAAATGGATCCTCAGATATCTACGGGGCACCACAGGTAAAGCACTTTGCTTCAAAGGTGGAGATACAATACTAACAGGCTATGTAGATGCTGATCTAGGAAGAAATGTTGATATCAGAAAGAGCACTACAGGGTATGTATATACTCTAGGAGGTACTGCAGTGAGTTGGGCTTCTCAACTGCAGAAGATAGTTGCTCTCTCCACAACTGAAGCAGAATATGTCGCTGTTACAAAAGCCAGCAAGGAAATTATGTGGCTTCAAAATTTCTTGGATGAATTAGGCAAGAAACAAGAAGACAATGTCTTATACTATGACAGTCAAAGTGCTATTCATCTAGCGAAGAATCCGTCTTTTCATTCCAGAACGAAGCACATACAGATGCGGTATCATTTTATCCGGTCACTTCTGGAAGATGGAATTTTGAAGCTTGAAAAGATCAGTGGAGCTCAAAATCCGACAGACATGCTGACAAAGACGGTGACTATTGACAAACTGAAGCTGTGTTCAGCTTCAGTTGGCCTGCAATAGTATGAAGACCGGGAAGAGCTGCTGCATAGATCGAGGTGTGAAGACAGATTAAAGTCAGTCTTCAAGTAGGAGATTGTTGGTCAAAATTGGCTGCCACCAAAAGCCAAAGCCACCATCACCTCACAATCTCATCACTGAATTCGGTGCCGAGTTTTTTGACAAAGGAAAAGGTGGGTGGGTCCCACCACGGGCCCTACCATAAGAAATAATATTTTTTATTGATGCATAGTGTTCTCCCAAACACTATAAATAGGCCCCCAAACTCTTAAGAAAAACTCATCCCAGAAACAACTCCTCTTATAGAAGAATAAGAGAGAGAAAAGAAAGGCTTAGAGAAAAAAAAAGTCTTAGTGAGGAAATTAAGAAAAATTTTCTGAGTAAAACTGGGAGTGTGAGAAATTTATGATAGTGTTTGTAAAATTTCTTCCAAATAGTGAAAGATCTGCAGTAGCCCGTGGACGTAGGCAATTTTATGCTGAACCACGTAAATCTTACGTATCCCCCAATTTTGTGTATTTTATTTTCGCTCTCTCTTAAATCCGGCACTAGGGAAATCTGAGTAATTCCCCAACAAGTCAAGCCCATAGCAAGTTGCAGTGAAGGTCACCTAATGGTTGAAGTGAACCTTGCCAAACAACCTATATCGACTTGACTCGACCAAATCAAAAGCAAGTCAACTCCCAAAACACTTCTCGCCGGGTTGGGTCGAGAACTTTTTTGGGGTTGAGAACTTTCGAGGCCGAAGAAAAGGCGGTACTTCTCGCCCTACTCGCAAGGAGTGATCCCTTCTCGCCAAACTGAGTCGTCCCTTCTCGCCAGGCCGAGTCAAAAGGCATCATCAATTGGCTAAACCTAGAGTTAAATTCTGTATTAAATTCAAACTCATGGGTGAAGTTCGACAACTATTAAACTCTGCTCACGTCAACTCAAGTGGACCAAGTCATCCACTTCCAAAGAAGACTCGCCCACGTCCATGGTAACCCTCTCTCACAACTTCAACAACATCCGCCCACGTCTTCAGCGAACTTTATCAAGCCCATAAAGCTCGCCAGATAGCTGTTTTAGGAGCCATTTTTGAGAAACAACCGCTCCCCATTATCTCCTATTTTAATGGTGACTTAATTCACAATTAAAAGGTTATTAACTCTCTCTTTTAGCCTATAAAAAGAGAAGAGATTGTTTATTCAAAGGGGATCCAAGAAGTAGGAACAATCGTAGAAGGTCTATCCATCTAAGAGATCAAACCAAATTCCAGAAAGATCAACTCACACGTAGAGAGAGATTCTTATCATCACATTAGCGATTTAATCAAGTAAAAGTGTCAAGAGAAGACTGAGCTATCTTTCGCACTACTAAGCCTGCACTCACAGCAAAAGATCCTAAGTCTTAATTGGTGTGTCAATGGAGTACAAGATCGACGCTCCATCTAGAAAAGAACCCCCAGTAAAAAAAATTCTTTGTTTCATTTTTATTCTTTTTATTGTAATTTGAGATAATTACAATATTAAAAGAACTGAAACACTTGTAAGCAACCAAAGAAACTTGCTTCCCTTCCGGGATGGACTAAAACTCGAAAGCTTCTCGATTGGTGAAGCCAATAAGGAAGTGTTCAATGTTAAGGTTACCCCAAAAGCAGGGAAGATCCTTAACCCTAGCGCGGTAATCAAGATCATGTCTCCCTTCATCAAGAGCAACATCTTCTTAAAGCACTCCAAAATCTTCCATATCTGTGTTCTCACAGTCTTGAGTTTGGTGTTGAGCACGAACACTAGCCCCAGCGGGTTGATCCCGGGCAACATCCCGGGCACAAACGTCGTCATTGACTTCGTTTCAGTTCCCTCTGTTTATGACATTTGTTAATTTCCTCATTGCCGTGTCAATTTCGTCAACACATCGATCTAGGGCATCAACTCGCTGCACAATATTAGGGGTAGGGTGATTAACTTCGTTATCGTTGTTGGCCATAGCAGGAAACAGTCTATCTCTTAATACCAACTGATGTAGTGAAAACGTAATTAAAAGAAATAACTACTTGTTCTTGTACGAGGGAAATGGCACAAACCTTACAAACTCTAGTAATAGAAAAACTTCTGAGATTAATAATAACCAATCTGAAAAATTACATAGAGTTCATCCCCCTCGTATAGGGTGTAAAATAAAGCAAAAGTACTAAAATAATCTTTCATATGACAATTAGACTTTCTAAAATAAAATACCTTCCTAAGACAATTAGACTTCCTAAAATAAAAAGACATTCCACTAAAAATTAGAAACTAAATTGAATCAAAACTCTTCGACGCACAGTTTGGGCCTAAAGACGAATTCCTTTGACTCTGGAATTGAGTTGGATCGGCAAAGGACTTCGACTTGTAGAACACTTCCCGAGTTTTCCAAAAACATATAATTATAATGATTCTACGGAGGGAATCAAAAGTTATGGTCAGTTGAAATTGCACGTCAAAATCTGGCCGAAAATTATCCTTTTTCCTTAGATCGTCCGAGCTTTGCACGATCCGGTTTATCCCAAAAGGCATTAGCAATATCCTCCGCAGCAACAAGTTAAACGACAATCCAATGACGTAGATAAAACTCCATTTTGGTTGCATGTCCGTACTCGGAACTATACGCAAGGCTCCGAGCAAATGAGTCATAATGCTCATAGTTACAAACACATTAGTTTCAACTACAAAAATTTTACTCGTACGTTTAGCAAAAGAGTACATGCCGTATGTATGATTAACGATTGCTGGTTGATTTTCCATATTTCTCACTCTAATAAATGTATCCAGATCATGTTGACTATCGGATTCAAACTATAAATTTTTTTGGAATGCAACCGAATACCCGAATCCGGCTGGCAGATGTCCACACCGACACTTTGGACTCCGATTAAAGATATCTACATTTTGAAGATAACGAAATTAACTACTAAGCTTAATTAACTTCCGTTAAACTTTGTTCGTATAATTAAGCTGTATCATGTTAGAAAGGCATGACACATTAATGGTGGTTGGCGACCCGAGGTGACATTTGGAATCGTGTCCAAGCAAACTACGACACGTCAATGAAGGCTGTTGGCCTGAGTATACTAATATTGCAAAAAATAAACTGTTCAAGCTATTCTTTTGTGAATAAATGTAGCTAATACAAATTTATATCACAGCCAAACCCATGTGTTTGACTTTTGAAGTTTCCAAATCGGGCTGTTTGGTAGGAGTTTGGTCAGAAAGCCTGCCAAAAGAGCATTTTTGTCAGGCTTCTGCCCAAAACACCTCTAAAAAGAGGCGTTTTAGATAGAAAGCCTGCCAAAAATACTCTTTTGACAGGCTTTCTGCCCCAAAAAAAAAGCCAAAAACTCCTACCAAACAGCGAAGTAAAAAAAGTCTCAAACCTTTTAAGAGCAAGGATTCAAGAATCTCCGAGAAAAACTTTTTTTTTTCTTTTCGCACCACAAGACACGGAGATCTGTTTTATTTTACTCTAGTCGTCACGTTATGGTGTGTATTATTTATGCACAAACCAGATCTAAATCAGAGCGCCCATTGTACAAACATATTTATGCGAGAACTATTTTTAATTCGGCAATTACCCCTACACATCTCAGGTCCTCTAGAAAGGGGTCTACGTGCAGTTAAACTTTTTGTCAAGCGTTTTCCTGCATATATTCCCCCCAAATCTTCGTTGCCTTTGCAAAATTATACCCTCCCAATCTTGATGTTTGCAAACGTACCCATTGAAACTCTCACATTAGGTTTACTCCCTCCATCTCAACGATGTTGGTTTTCAAACACGCAATGCCAAAAATTCTAATAATTTTCAATAGGTTCGCAACATCGTTCACCTCACAAATACTAAAGAGTTAAGGGGCACGTATGAAAACCTCCTTTTTAAAAAAAAAAATTACTTCCTGAAAATTTTACCCTCCCCATTTATGTGTATATATATACACCCTGAGGAGCTCACCGCAACAGTGAGTGGGTGGCTACGAGTCTCCGGCACCGTACGTAATGTCTCCGGCAGCGAAGCTGGTGGCCGTACTCGCCCTCGGCGCTGCGGTCTACTGCGGGCTCGATCCCTTCGGCCACCGGCCTCTAGCGGGGTTCCCTGACTTCGAGACGTACAAGGTGGAGATGCCGCCGTGGAGGGAGCTGCCGACGGCCGGCGACCCAGAAGACCTGCTGCAGAGGGCGGAGGTGAAGTTCTTGAATCAGGTCCAGGGGCCGGAGAGCGTCCTGTTCGACCGCCACGGCCGCGGGCCCTACACCGGCGTCGCTGACGGCAGGGTCTTGTTCTGGAACGGTTCGTCGTGGGCGGACTTCGCCTACACCTCCCCAGACAGGTGCGTTTCGTTAATTAGATTATATTCGTTAGTTGAAGATAGACCCTCTGTACGTAGTTCAATTGCTTATTTTCCATTAATCTCAACTATCTTTTTTTTTTTTTTTTTTTTTTTTTGGTTACTACATGTTATACATATATGAAGGTCAGAGATTTGTGACCCTAAGCCTTCGGCTCTGAGCTACTTGAAGAATGAGCACATCTGCGGTCGACCATTAGGCCTTCGATTCGACAAGAAGACAGGAGATATGTACATCGCCGACGCATATTTTGGAATCCTAAAAGTAGGCCCAGAAGGAGGTTTAGCCGCTCAGCTAGTGGCAGAGGTCGAAGGGCGACCGCTGAGATTCACCAACGATCTGGACATCGACGAGGATGGCAACGTCTATTTTACTGAAAGTAGCACCTATTTTCAAAGAAGGTTTGGCATATATATCAATCCTTTACAGGGGAAATTAGGGGGGGAGGGGAGAAAAACCTCATCTAATTAGGATGACGAAGGGCTCTCTTTTTGTGTATTTTTCAGAAACTATGTTCAGATGGTGTTAACCGCAGAGCCCTCAGGGAGGCTTCTAAAGTTCGATCCGATCACGAAGAAAACCACAGTTCTAGTCCGGGAACTTCAAAACCCTAATGGCGTATCGCTAAGCAAGGACCAATCGTTCGTCGTGTACACTGAAGGACTAGTTGGAAGGTCTAAATTTGTTTCCCCCCCCTCTTAATTAGTTACTTCATTTCTTTCGACTTACATGAAAATGTTCTTTCGACATACTTCAACGCAGGTTGAGTAGATATTGGTTGAAAGGCGAGAAGGCGGGAACCTCGGAGACGTTCGTGATATTGCCTGGTCATCCAGATAACGTGAGGACGAACGCGAAGGGTGAATTTTGGGTGGCAATCCATTGTCGACGCACACTTTTCTTGCACGTGTTTAACCTGTACCCGCGGCTCAGGAAGTTCATCTTCAAGCTCCCAATTAAAGCTCAGTACATCTACGCGAGGTACATCGGAGGGAAACACCACGGAATGATCGTTAAGTATAGCGAAGACGGAAGCTTGCTGAGGGTGCTAGAGGATCGAGAAGGGAAGGTTGTTCGTGCTGTGAGCGAGGTAGAAGAGCACGACGGGAGGCTCTGGATCGGATCAGTTCTTATGCCATTCATTGCTGTGTACTGACCGTGCGAGCCTTCGTAGTTTTCAGGGAATAAGGCTGAAAGCTCACAAGAGCCTCGGTTTATTGACGCGTATCGAAAGTATGAAGAGAGTTAGGCTATGTTTGGTTTGAGAGAAAGGGGGAGAAAAGAAAAAGAAAGAGAAAGTAAAAGGAAAGGAAAAGAAAAAGAAAAGAAAATGATATTCTTTCTATTGTTTGGTTAGAAAGAATATTGTAATGAAAGTTAGAAGAAAATACATATGAAAATAATTTTCTCTTGTTTGGTTACCTTTATGAGAAAATGAGGAAGAAAATTATCACAACATAATTTTCATTCATATTTTTTAGAATTAGATTTAGATTTTAAACAGTTTATAAAAAACAATTAAATTAAATTGTGTTTCTACTATATTTTGAAAAAAATTACAAGTTACCGAACATGTTTGCACAATCTTAACTAAAGAAAGAAAGTTGAATGAAAAAACCCAAACATATCTAAAGTAAATGTCATGATATTCCGTTTCTAGTGACAAGTTCTATTACAATCAATTTCATATATAAAATCTTAACCAACAAATCATCTCTTACAATTGATTTCATATATAGAAGATCTTAACCAATAAAGTCTATTATAATCAATTTCATATAGAAGTCTTCACCAACAAATTCTATTACAATCAATTTCATATATAAAATCTTAAACAGAGAGAGATAAATCTGCCGAAGTCCTTGATTTTTGACTTTAGTGAGCCCCTCAAAACATCAATCTCGCATCCTTCATCCTCTGAAATTAATTCAAAAAAATTTAAATAAGTACAATATAAACATCAAAAAGTAGCATCTGATTGCACCCAAAAATTCCAAAGTGGACTATAATCTACAAATGAGATAACAAACCTTGCATAATTATAATAGCAGACAGAAACACCTTAATAGATGAAGCATGTGTACATGAATATGCAAAAGTCCTAAATATTCAAACTAGGACTGTGTTACATTCACTACAGTTATATTGCCTACAAGAAAGAGTTCCAAAATATTAGATCAATCAATGATTTGGACTCATATTTGTAATCTTAAGGATAAATCTCAATGGTATGTAACTTTCTTGCCTACAAGAAAGAGTTCCATGCTAACTGTAACTTTTGATAAGGATAAATCTCAATGGTATGTAACTTTCTTGTGTGCACATATCCAGTGCACTTCATCTTAAAATGCATTAGCAAGAAAAGAATCAGCAAATAACTTTTTTCTCTTGAATGTAAAAGATACAAACTTAATCTAAAAACTCTCAGAAGTTCCCATTTCAGAGCACTTGCTCAATGGAACTCATGTTATAAGCATGGTTGCTGCTCCTAAACCCCCCAAAAGAAAAAAGGTTTATATCAAACAAAAGACACCAAGTGCAATCTCCAGCCGCAAGGTTAATTTTGTAAACTAAAAACTATATCAAACTAGAAAGCAAGAATAAGAGATACCAGGGTTTAATGTTAGTTGCATAAATTCGGAGAAAGCCACTGCAATACATCCTGTTGTATTCCTTCCCTGATACTGCATTTCCAGCTTCAGATATAGGCTTCACCCAAAAATTTCGACATAGAACAGGATCCTCGAGTCGATAGTCAATTTTGATTTCATTGCTATGATACACTTTTGTATGCAAACAACTCATTTTGTATCAGAAAATAAAATGGCAAAAGGAAACACAGTCGAAGAGAAATCTTTTCAACCTTATGCCTAAGAATAACCTGAAATGAAAGTCTCCCTTCTTCAATCTGACGTCTACAGAGATATTCAGATAAATAGTAAGAGGAACCTTGACAATGTGAAAATTTTGTATAACATCTATGTACATCCAGCTTGCTGCAGCCGTCTTCACCATCCACAACTAGTTATAGAAATATAGCCACATGCTAGATATCATGTCAACTATTAATTACCTCACCCAAACAACCTCAATAGCAGTTCTATCTCTTAGCAGTAATGTTGGAACCCTCTGTTAAATGAATTTCTATTCTTGGTGCTTTTAGACAATAAATCTTCTTGTTTCCTCGAATTGATAGAGCTGAAGAAGCTTATAAAGCCGCAAGAATTTTCTAAAAAAGTAAAAAATCGCTATATCCATGTATCTATCTATATCTATATATACAAACTTGTTACTGAACTTAGACTTTTGGGTTTCCTGAGCTTTTGTATCTGGAACTCTCTTCCTACATACTTTAAAAAACTCAGAAACTCGATTGAGATTTCAGATTCAGTTTTTATACATCATTCCTCTGTTTCCTGTGCAATTTCAGAGGCCAATGTAAGATGAGTTCTCAAGATCAAAAAATTAAGATCAACTGTGTGATCTTAAAATCAGTAATTTCGTTCATTTCAGTTTGCGCTTAAAGGGTCTAACGCTTCACCTTGCGCTTCCACTTTTTTAAATATTGGTGGGCCTAACTAGATTTTCCACTTGATAGCATTTAAGCAAGCTCATGTGACAGATTAATCTAACATACTTGATCGTAGGGTTAAATTTACAGCAAAGCAATTATATGTCAGAAACACGAGAACTTCAGAAAAACAGATAGAAGCTTCCTACCGCCACGGGAACTCGCTCGTGTCTATCCCTGCTTGGTGCAATTCATCAACATAGTGCAGTGCTTCTCTGCACTCTTCTCTATCATCAAAGAACTCCTTATCGCCTTCTATTTGGGAAGTTTCATGACCTTTACCAGCAACAACCTGAAGAAGAAAAGAAGTCATATCAAGTTTAGTAAATTTTAGACACCAAAGGCTGCAGAACAAACCTGTTCCGGGTTGTTCTCAAATAAATTCCTAAGTATTCTTAAGAATCTGTCGGGTACTACCTTTCGCCGCCATAGGAGCTCTTTGAGGTCCCCGCCCAGATGGTATAGAAATGTTTCGCCATTTGTCCTACAGAAATGCAAAAGTGTAAAGAACAACAATTCACAATCATAAGCGATGACAATCAGTCTAAAGAAACTTAGCCAACGCATCAAGTCGACTACCCTAAGATCAACATTCGACCTCGAATATAAGATATGGCTAAATTCAGTATCTTTCAATATTGTGCACCATTTCCCGGTCCCGTGTTTGGCAAGCCCAGCTTTAAGTGCTGATTCCTCTTCTGCTGTCCATTTCTGCTTCGGAGCACCCATCAACAAGAGCTTTCAGAACCTTCGAGATGAATCTCGAGATATTAAATCTAACAACTGCTAAACCATCCACAAAGATCCTGTCAATAACATGAGATAATCAAATATCCATTCACTGCAAATCATCTCCATAAATTCCATCAATAAAGTAACCCCAACCAATACAAAATGAATATACAAATTAGTTCCTCCGAAAACGAAAAAGAGACGCAAAAAAGATATATTTGACATGTAAAAATGACAAACGCCTAATAAGTCAGCGATCACGATCAGCATTTACCAATTAGGGCAAATAATTCAACAGGCAATTTCGAAATGAGAAATTGAGTCAAAACATTGAAAAATGAAATGCTCACTAAATACAATATTATGACAATGCAGAACCAATCAATCAGTTTCACATTTAAAAATGAATCAGCAATCGATTGCAAGTAGGAAACAAGATAGGATCAGGATCTTAAAAAAAAAAAACCTAATTTGCGGTTGAATCGAGATGGTACAGAAACGTGATCCAGTCTAAAACCCTAATTCTTCCCAATACCTTAATTTAGTGAAATTCTCAGTGAGGAGATCTCAAGAGTGATCTTAGTTCATCAATAATCTAGGAAAAATTAAAAGAGGATAAAGAGAGCACCTCGAATTGATGCGAGATCGATTCACAGTTGAGAGACGGGGGAGAGGAGGGTTTTATGTGGGCTTTGTTTGTTTCGCGCAGTGCCCTAGCTCCGCTGGATCTCGGAGGAGGCGGGAGAGAGGGGGAAGGAGGCGGTTGGAGCGGGAGGAGAGAGGGCGGAGGCCTTCATCGGAGCCGGTGAGATCGCAGACGATGTCGACGGCGGCGGGGATGATGGAGATCCGAGAGAGGTCGAGGGAGAGAGATCCGAGAGAACGACGAGAGAGAGCTCAAGGAGATTTGAGATCGAGAGATCGAGAGAGGGAGAGGATGGAGTCGAGAATTTTGGAACGGGATTTTCTCTCCCTCTCTCATTTTCACTCCGATCAAGCGAGGAAAGGGGAAAAGAACCGGCTATATGGGTGTTTTTCTGCAGTGATTTTAAGATTCATTTTCTTTTTTGTTTTCTTTCAAACCAAACAAAGAAAAATTATTTTTTTTTTGCACTTTCTTTTCCTTTCTTCTATTTCCCTTCAAACCAAACATAGCCTTAGTTTTCAGAAGCATACTTACGCAGTCTTATTTTGATTTTGAGTATGCTAACTGAGCAAGAAACTATTATGATTAATTACCATCATGATCAGTTTAATAAACCATCATAATTAAATAAATCCTTTCAACAAGGGTTATCTGATGCAAAAACCATGGATAAGAAAAACCTTCAACGTTCAATTCATGGAAAATAAAACGATCTAAACACTGCGTATGCCCAAAAACAAAATTAAAAAGAACGCCGAAAACAGATCGGGTCTGGTCACGCGTAAAGCCCAAAAAGTAAATAAAACAACATAGCTCAACAACAAGCCCAATAAAGACCAATTAGCTAAAGGACTCCAAAACTGACCTAAACAAATAGTTTGGGACCTAAAAAAATCCATCAAAAGAAGTTCACTAAATTTTCTCCATTGTAGAGCTCGGAACGAACTTTCCAGAGACACCTTTCATCAAAATAAACAATTCAAGCTATGAGATACTAGCGGAGGTTGATGAAATGAGTTTTTTTATAGTCGTTTTAGTGATGAAGAATAATCTCTAATTAATAGTAGACAAGTGTTTCATCTTATGCATAAATAACTCAGCATTTCAAGATAATCAAAAGCCCAATTCAGTCGACTCGACAATCCAACATCTTGCGAGGACGGCTCGAAAGGCGTCACATGTCGACGACCCGAAAGATATTATGTGTCGTCTCTTGGCTAGGTCGACTGCTTAATCACTCCACTCGGCCGACTAAGTGACTGATACCTTGCCAAGGCAACTCATAAGGCGATACTTCTCGACCACCGGATGAGTAGAAAAGTGATGAAATGCCTCGAGCCTTGAGCCCCCTCCTGTGCACTGGTGACCAATCATCATGCAATAAATGTCATTAAATGTATTATGGGCGTCATCATTCCTCAACCCCCAATAGTCTTTATGACACATTAGACCACATCGGCACCACACACCCCCAATCGCTTCGCATTAAATACTGAAGTGACATCTTCTCCACTCGTCAGCCGACACCTGTAAAGTTGAGGTTGATGTGCCGTCATTCCATACTTGAACGAAATTATCATTCTACCCTTCTACTACTACTATAAATAGATATACTATTTTTAATAACAGGGTAAGTTCTTGACTACTACTCACTGTGTTTAAAAACTATTGCAGTTTATTTTTACTTCTCCACTCAAGTAACTCATTGACTTGGTCGTCGGAAGAACAACCGGGGAGCTCAACCCCGGCCTCTTACGATTTGCTACTTATGCAGGGAAGAAGAGCTTACTCAAGAACCAGACATTCGGAGGGTTAGAGGACCTACGTCAACATAATTACTCCCCTTATTTGACTGTTAGATTTAATACATCAACAGAGTTAATCTATCTATACTACATATAAAAGAAGATTGCCTTGTCAAAACTTTTGATTTTTATTTTTGACCTTTTAAGTTTTATAATTCTCAAATATGTCATTAGTTATAATTAATCATTCACTAATTATATATAAGCACTTACTAAATATGCATTTCCTCACTTTTTCTAAATATTTGGTCACACTATTATTTTATTATATAATTATATGTTATTTAATAGAAAATTTAAAATTTATCTCTAATTTATCTTTGCATAATATTTAAAATTCTAGGAAAATTAAAAATAACAAAAATTCATTAGGCTCATACATGCTGCCTTTGGGTTTCACCTCTTATGGAGGATTACTTGTCACCTTTCATCTTATTAGCCTTTTGAAAGTATGATAATAATATAAAAAATAATTTTTATTTATTGTAATTGTAATAATATTAATAGTATAATGATTCTAATAGTATTTGTTAAATTAATAGATTAATTAATAATTATACAATTTAGTAAATTATTTATTAATAGTGTAATAAACTAATTATGAAATTAAAATATAGTTATTAACAACATTATAATTATGCTATAACTTTATTATACTTAAAAGAGAAGAAATTATTTAATATATATATTATTATTTTAATAAAATTATGAATAAATTATAACAATTATCCAAACTATAATAATTAATCATACAGTTCTTTATACACAATTTTATCATATAATTTATTCATTTAAGCAATATTGTAGTTGTTCAGTGTTGCTATACAAGTAATTTCATTATTTTGCAGCCAACAAAAGATTTGAAAAAAATAAAACAAAATAGGTATGCTCTCGTGCAAAGCAGATTCATTATACTAGTATTACAAAATAGATAATTCAAGCTACCTTTCGTTAACTAATGTAACTAAAAATTTTATTTTAGAGATAATACACAAACCCATGTACTTTACAAAATTGAGATAGATAAGAAAAAATTAAAAATTTTAATTGTAAGGATTCTAAATCTCCGTGAGATTAAGAGAAACTTTTTTTTTTCCTTTTTCCTTTTGACCTTGAGATTCTTTAAACCTAAATCATTAATTTTTAAAGAGGAAGTATTCTAAAGGTCTCCGTGCCATAAACCAAATCTAAAACAATAATAATAATAATAAATCTTGGGTCGTAGAGAACGACGATTCTAAATCTCCACGATAAATTTTCCTTTTCCCCCTTTTTTTATAGATTTTTTTTTCTTTTTTCTTTTATAGTGTCCAAAATGTCGTAGTTACCTATGGCCATTTTATTCAAGATCTCTCTTTGTCATCCCCATTATCCAAAGTACATGTGGAGATTTGAAAAGAACACATTGGCAAATTGGCATGTATTATAATTTTGAACAACTAGAAAAATTAAGGGTGAACCGCTTACAACCACTCTCATCTATGCTCTAGATTATACTTTTTAGGTTTCATTATTTTAGTAGAACTTCACACCTTAAATTCATGAGAGAAATATAGCATAATAATAGTGAAACTTTTCATAATGTGTTGTTAGTGGTGAAGCTAGAATTTTATCCTAGTGATGTCACTGTATAGCTTATGACTTCATTGAAGTAGGCAATACCTAGAGTTATCCTTCCTAGTAGTGTCATGTTCTAGTCTCAGTGATGCCCAAGGAGTAAATACATGTAAAAATAAGTAAAAAAATCTATAAAATAGTCAATCTAGTCATGTCTTGGTGCACCATTGGACGCTACGTAGCTCCGCAACTGTATGTTGTCTTTATTAAAACTATTACTTTCGCTAATTCCTCCACTTTAAATTATAAAATGCAACTTTTATTCATAAACTGTTATTTTTATTTACTTATTTTTGAAAGAAACTTTTATCTTTATTTATCAAATGTTATTTTTATTAATAAAATTGTTGTTTCGGTTAAGTTATTTTTATAACCTAGTCCAGAATCGATTCCAAGGCCATAGGAGTCATATTGAAATCTCCAAACCGTTCAAGTCACCCATGTTAGGGATTTTAGCTCCCTCCCTGCCTACTATATATAATCTCCGCAACTCAGAAATCAACCCACAATCAATAAGATAGAAAACACTCACAATCAAGAAAAAAAGAATTCCGACTTGATATGGTTCGGTCAATCAACTTTAACCTACATCCACTGGGCATAATACGAGAAGTTGACTATATATCAGAGAGAACTACAGGAAAAACATCTCATATTCTCTCCAAAATCCTCTCCTTAAAATCTTTTGGATGGACAAAGATTTCAAAAGCTCTCCTCCAAACCTTGCAATCTTTTACACAGACAAAAACTGTGAAATCATCTCTTCTCACACACTATTCTTGTATTTGGTTTATGTTGTCTGCTGACCTAAATTACAAGAATAGTGTATCTCTCAATTCTCTCCTCCTTCTTGGTTGTCCTCCAATAATAGAAGACTATATATGTAGAAACCAAAATACTACCATTAACCTAACTTCCTATTATAATAGGTTACAAACTCCTTATTATGACAAAATCTAATCTTCTAATCATGATAGACATCTAATCCTATTTAATTCTCATAAAGTTAAAAAAAGGAAAAAAAAAGAAAAATCAAAAACACAATCTCAACAAGTCGTGGTGGGTTTGTCTTGGTTAATTTAATTGTTATCTTTAGTCATATACATTTGGTCATAATTTTTCCCTCTAATGAATGAGGCGCTATAGTATAGGCAGCGATGGAGCCCAGAGTGGTGGCTTAACTTTCTTGTGAAAGCTACTAAAACAGTGTAAAAATAGTCCTAAAGATATATAGGAGGACTATTTGCAATTTACTCCGAATTTATCTATATACTAAAGCTATTGGGGTTACCACTATTCCTAAGCTACAATGCACCCAATAGTTTATTATTATTATTATTATTTATCTACTATTTACTATTAAACTATCTACTAAATTTTTGGAAATTTTCATTGTAGCCGGGACTATAGCTTCCAAAACTTTAGAAGATGGCAATGAAAAAGGCAATAGTAACTGAACCATAGTAAACCTCATAAACCACAGTAAAACTACAGTCAAAAGCAATAGTCAAAAAAATAGTGCCTTCCCACTATCAACAACAAAAGAAATACAAACAAGTGTGTTTGTAGCAGCTAATAAGAAAACACACTCATATATAAAATAGTTGTTTATTTTAGGAGAACTCCCTTTAAATGGTAAATTTCTAGAAAAACTTACGTTTTGTCTCACCAATGCTCAATGGGAAGAAGCAAATAAAAATAAAAAATAAATAGAGATTTATTTTTACTTTGATTCCCCCAAAGTTTATCCACTTTTTCACTTTAAAACCATGGGATTTTTCAACACTTTCATCCCCTAAATTTTCAATGTCATTTCACTTTGCTATCCCAAAGTACCTTTTTACCATTTTGATATACCAAAGATTCAATCTTATTTCACTTTGATACCTCTATCTACATATCGTTAGATTTTCTATTAAATTTGTATCACATGTGCACCAACTCGGTAAAAAGAGATCTAATGTATCACATGTTAAGGGCATAATATAAATTTAGTAGGAATCTAACATAATATGGACGTGACTATCAAAGTGTAACTTAATTGAAACTTTGGGTTATCAAAGTGTCAAAGAAATATTTTGAGGGTATCAAAGTGAAAAAACTTTAGAGTATCAAAATGTTAAAAATGTACTTTGAGATATCAAAATAAAAATATCGGTAATCTTTGGGGTGCCAAAGTGCAAATAAGCTAAAATAGAAAAAGATTTGGGTAAGTTTTAGACAACCCCCTTTAAATGATCGTTCTTCATATAGCCCTCCCCAGCTCTAACCTTTAAAACGCTCTAGAACTCATATTATGTTTTCCTTATGTTTTGGTTCTAAAAAAAATCCACTTTCAACATTATTAATGTGGAGCGTGGTTTTTCACATGTGTGCAAAATTAGCATGGTAATATTTTTGCCTATAAAAATTGTGGCTTATTTATTTATTTATTTATTTTTTTGTGAAGATTGTTGAGAGTTAAATGCCATTATCTAGGAAAGGTCCAAACTTAAGGGGGTTTTGTCAAGTTTTTCCAAAAGAAAATATCACTATTCTCTAACTACTCTCTCCCCATTGCCGAAGACATACACAATGAAATTTGCTTCCTAAGCTTAAGAAGAATGGAACCCAAGCCTCTTTTCTCATTAAGGAAATCAACTTACATAATAGAATAGCTGCATCTCTTGCATAGGGGAAACCAGTAATGAAATTAAGTCTGATGAGCTCTTGTAGCTAAAGTAAGACCAAGTAAGTTTCATTTAGGCTTAGTGGGTCAAAATAAAAAGAACATAATACGATGCGAATACATCACTATGATTATCAAAATGAATAAAAAGATAAATGTAGTATGTGGTTATCTTAAGGCAACTCTAAAAAAATTTATGGACAAACTAAAAAGAAATTTCTAAATCAAATATTTAACAATTATTTTTTTGGTTTCTTTCACATACAATAGAACCCCCAAAATATTTTTATCCAAATATTTCAAAGAAATTTTCTGAATGGAATGTTTAAACATGGTTAGATTAGTACTTAACTATGGATGAGCAGTTACTAAACTATTTTGCTATAAATTCTATCCAATTTGTTAATCATAATTAGATTAATTAACCTTTAATTATGAATAAATAACTATTAAACCATTCTCACTGAGTAACCCGAGTTCACCAAATGTCGATTTTACCTCTTTTTCCAATTCACTCTTCAACTTCTGAGAGAGGTGGAATTTTTTCCACTCTGTCACTCCAAACATTGACGCTAAAATACTCCACTCCGCACCCCCCCCCCGTGGGGGCGCCCCGCCGCCCCCCCAAAAAAAAGCCTCCAGCATGTGTTTGTATAAAATAAGGTATCCACTCTGTAAAAGTTAAAATTGAAGGAAAATTTCCCAAATTAAACAAATGCTAACTGAGGGGAATTAATTTCAAACCACTCATAATGATTTAGGGGATGTAAGGGCAATTTCAATAATTTAGGGAACTAAATAAAATGCTTACATCTTCTTTTTTTCCCCACTAATTAAAAGAGAAGATTCTTAATAAAATACTTAAACCATTAATTTTTATATTCTTTCTTATTAATTTATTAGCAATGCAACTTTGAAAAAAAAAGTTTTATCTGTAAATTAAGAAATTCCAAACCAAAAGATTAAATCATTATTTTTTTATTTTATTCACGCTAATGCCACAGCAGCTAATGACACAGCAGCTAATGCCACAGCAATGAGAGGGTCAATTATGCTCGTTAATATGCTATTTTATATGAATAAAGTTTGGGACAGACCCATCTTTGACAAAGCAGTGTCGGGTGACATTATTTCGCCCAGGAAACCATACCCAAGTCCATTGTAGAACCCCTTCATGACAGGTTCCTCCCCTTCATTTATTCCTTTATCATTTTTAACAAAATAGATTTAAAAATATGACATAAAGAAATTGAGTATTATAATGTTAAGTGACAGTTTAACCTAGAGAAACTAACCGATCCTTGTCATACCTAGTAAAATATATATATATATATATATATTAGATTAATATATATATATATATATATATAAATTCGACCCCTGTAACCGCCAGAGAGATCAATCTTTTAGTATATTTATATTTTAAAAATGACATTGATTTCAGCTGTAGCCATGACAACTATGGGGAAAAAACTTCTTTCTTTAATAAAAAAAATTGATAAAAAGCAAGTTGTGGAATAAAATGAGTGACATTTGGTTCAATGAGAGCTCAACAACAATGTTAAGAAAGTTGTACTTAATAGTATTGCTAAGAAGAAATTTTCTAAATAAACTCATTCCTAATTTTTTAAAAAAAATCGACCCATTTTGTTTTTATTACAAAAATCAACTCACTTTCTGGCTACGTCAGCATCGTGACCAGAAAGTGGGTCGATTTTTTTAAACACTATGCTAAATAGTCGGGGTTGCCAACCCCGACTATTTTGGAGGCCGCTATTAATTTACATGCTAAATTAGTCGGGGTTTGAAACCCCGACAAATTTAACACACGTTTAAATTGGTTGGGGTTCTCAACCCCGACCATTTCGAAATCCAAATTCATTCATATGTACAACTTCCCCTTCCCCATCTCCCTCACCCTCGTCCACATGTCCTTCTGCTCCTCCCTTGCCTTCCTCTTGATCCGCGTGCTCCGCGTCGTCGAGCCCCCGGCCTCCCCCATGTCACGTGACATCTACGTCTCCTCCGTCGTCCCCATCGACGCCCTCTACTCCCTCTCCCTCTGGTTCTCCAACTCCACCTACGTCTACCTCTCCGTCTCCTTCATCCAAATGCTCAAGGCCTTGATGCCGGTCGCCGTCGATCTACTCCCTTGGCGTCCTCTTCAGGAAGGGGCCCTTCAGTGTTGAATATCATGTCTCTATGATATTATTTTGATGATAACAATTTATACAATGTGTGTTATACAAATGCACTAACATTTATATGCAACTTTTAATATCAAAATATGAACAAGTGCAAGTTGAGTTCAAAGCATTATGAAGTGAAGAAGATGAAGAACATATGAGATAATGTATTTTACATTTTCTTTACTTAGAATTATTGTACAAGCCTTGATCACTCACACACACACACACATAAATATTAGAACACACTAACACAGGCTTAGTGTGTTGGTTAATTATAAAAATCCCCTATATTAACCATTAGATTTTATAATTAATATTTGAGTGTCAAAACATTTCATACATTTCATTTTTCTGTAAAAACTCAGTATAGTCGACTAATGTTGAATATAGGCGACTACAAAAGTTTCAGTCATGTTCTGTAAAACACATGCTAGTCGACTAATGCTGAATATAGTCGACTATAAAAGTTTCAGTCATGTTTCTGTAAAACACATGACTAGTCGACTAATGTTGAATATAGTCGACTACAAAAGTTACAGTCATGTTTCTGTAAAACATATGACTAGTCGACTAATGCTTATTATAGTCGACTACTAAGAAATTTTTCTGTTTCACTGAGTCAATTTTAACTCAGTGTAGTCGACTACTATGTCTTGTAATCGACTACAGATACAGTTTTTTCAGATTTTAAAGTTTGAATTAATGACTATTTATAGCTGTTTTTAAACGTTTTAAAGTTAAAAATTCTTGTCTTTTCAAGGGCTATAAATAGGTTATTTGCTCAGAAAAATGCACGAAATTGATATACCCATTGTTTTCATCAAAAGTTGCTTTCGATGTGGAATTCATTATATCTTC
>BQKN01000108.1:734883-756420 GCA_022839385.1 Asparagus kiusianus | reverse complement strand
TATATATGTATAAGTATGATCTCTCTTAATATATGTATAAGTATACTTTCTCTTATATATGTATAAATATATATAAGTATGCTCTCTCTTAATATAAGTATATATGTAAGTATATTCTCTCTTATATATGTATGTATCTCTTATATAATTATATATATGTATAAGTATACTCCCTCTTAAATATTGTATAAGTATATATAATTATACTCTCTCTTATATATGTATAATATATGTGTATATATATATTTATACTCTTATATAAATATACTTATAATACAATTTGTTTACGTATGATATGTGTATATATATATATTTATACTCTTATATATATGTTTATGTATAATACAATTTTTTTATGTATAATATATGTGTATATATATATTTATACTCTTATATATATGTTTATGTATAATACAATTTGTTTATGTAATTTATATAAGTATTTACAATTTTTTTATGTATAATATATGAATGACATGAATATTTTGGGCTACTTAGTCTAGTGGTAAAATTTAGGAGTTTTGAAAGGAGGTTAGTGATTCAAATCCTAGTCACAACATATATATTTAGAGGTCTTTGATTGGGCTCTTTGAATTCTACAATTATTTTTAATTTTGTTTATTTTTATAAAATCTATAATTATTTTATATCATATTATCATTTTAATTTCTATAATTTTTTATATTGGTAAATTACATAATTACAATTGATTAATAATATAATTTTATATCAAAATTATGTTTATTTTTGCTTTGTTTTCTTAAAAAATTAAAAAATAAACAAAAAACCCGGGCCGACCGGGAGCCCGGGCTCGGGCCCGGGCCCGACGCGGGGCAATCAGGCCCGGGTTCGGGCTCCGATTTTGCTCGGCCCAGGCCCGGTTTTTCGGGTCGGGCCTGCCCGTATGGACATCCCTACTTAGATGACCTTTAAAATATACATGCTTTTGGTGCGGCTTAAAAAAGCACTAGGTTTTGTGCACGAGCAATACACGTGGAAAAAAATACCATGATTAACTATTTTAAATTTATTTCCTCATTAAAATTTGTTTCTCATTTCATTTTAATAGTTTTTGCTCACTTATGTTCTAAACTCTAGCATTGTGATTATTTATTTTCTTTGATGTTTGTTTGAATGGATTACAATGAATTTAAAATTTCATGTTGATAATTGAATTGACAGGAAACAAATGTAATACAAAGCCAATTTGAATATTCATGTTATATGGACCGATATGAAAATAAGCTTGACTTGAGTAAATATAGTGTTATGAAAGTGAAAAATATTTTAAAAATAGCACTATAAAAGTAAGGCGAATAATTAAAGCCAATAAGCCAAGATGATTGTTAAAAAATGGGCTAGAAACTAAAGAGAATATGAAGTTGTTTCTAATCATTGATAGATTTTATAAAAAATTATAAACTAAATATTAATGCTAACTCTAATACAATTTTATGTGATAAAAGTATCCACATAAGCATATAAAGTACTCAAAATAGTTTGTGAAAATCACTTCTAAACATTTCTAATTTTAGTCAAAAAAATAAATTATTCTATACAATATTCAGAAAATAGATATTTTATTCCTTTTGTTTTATTTTTTATTGAGTCTAGATCAATCTTTCTCCACCTTTCTCTATTTCTTGTGCAATTCTAGAGTAATGTCTTCATCGTCTACAACGATTATGATATCAAGCTGGTGGTGGATTTCTTATGCTGTTATCTTTCCTTTTGCTCATTCATCTTTTGTCTTCTCATCTTACTTCACAAAGTAGCTGCATGTATTTCCAATTGTTCAACACAAACTTCTAGATAATACAAAATTTTATTATTTTTCTATTTCAATGAGAATAAAGTTTAATTTTATATATATAGATTTTTTGTATTTCTAATTTATTACTTAAATAAGGTTAGAATTTACTTTTTTTTCTACAATAAATTCTTCTGTTGTGCATCCAATAAGAGTTTCTGCTGTGTTAAATAATATTACCTTTGCTCTATTCATGTCATTTTTCACGAGGATCTGGACTAAATAACTGCATTTTATTATTAATTTGTCTTAGATTATAATGTTAATATTTAATTTTGATATGTTTATTTTGTGAAGAAGATATACTACTTAACCTTCGTACTATGTCATCGGCGACTCTATAACATTTATCATTTGGACACTTTTATTAACATTTCTATCCACCTTCTTGTTGCAGCCTTTGCAAACATAGAACCACAGCTCAACTCTATTGAAAATGATAGTTACATTTGCATTATAGGTACAATAGTATGTTTGTATATTAGTAAACTATTTTTAAGTTTAATTGTGTAAATTTTAGAGTAGCTCTTGTAAGATCATACCTCTTTCGAATATGTGATGAATGTTATAACAGTAATTTGAATTTGTGTTACATTTGTAAAGAGCTTTGATGGAGGTGTTTTTGTCTTGATACCTTGTTCTGAATGCATATTAGCGTTAACTGTAATATTTTTTCTTTAATTTTTTATATAGATGTTTTCTTTGTTTATTTACCATTCTCTTATTTCTTCAATAAGTTATATCTTTAGGTTGATAGATATTGTTGACGCAATTTCCAGCAACATGCATATCTCCCTTACAAATTTGAGTTGATTATAAGGTGAATTTTATGTTTAGTGATCTTTAATAAGAATTTTAGAAATGAAGTATGTTTCCTTCATGCTTAAAGATCTTAAAATTTTGAATATCAAATGATTATTCTTTTCTTTGCTAAGTTTAAAAATTTCAGGCGTTTTTGTGATTTTAAAATTTTGAGGTTAAGTTTTGTAATTTTTGAAACTTTTATAGTATTTTTTAAGAATTTTAAATTTTATGTTTGGTGTTTGTAATTATCATGTTTCGTGTGTTGGTGGTAAGTTTTAAATATTAAGATATTTCTTACAACTCTAAAATTTTATGGGTGTGTTTTGCAATTATTAAAAACTTTGGGTTATTTTTTATGAAATTCAAATTTTTGTGGTCTACTAATAATTTCTAGATTTCATGTGTACTAGTTATAAATCTTGAAATTTTAGGTTTTTTTTTGTGATTTTTAACTTTTAAGGAATTTTTTACAATTTTAATAACATTGATGCTTTTTTTTATAAATTTAAAAATTTTTAAGTACATGATGTAATCCATTGAATTCATCTATATTGTTTGTAAGTTTTGAAACTTCAAAAATTTAGGATGCTTTTTTGTAGTTTAAACTTTTGAGGTTATTTTTATATTTTTTGAAATCTTGAGGGTGATAATTGAAAATTAAAAATTCTTTGGGGGCTATTGTTAATTTTAATATTTCTTGTTTATTGTCTTAAGTTTTGAAAAGTCACAATATTTTGTGTAATTTTAAAGTTTTTAGGGTATTTTGCGTAATTTTTAAAACTTTTTGGTTAGCTATGTATGATTTCTTAATCTTATTTTTTTTAAAATATAGGTAGTTCACGTTGGATTAGTATATGATATAATTAGTATTAGGATAGATTAAGATTTAAATGAAATATCCAAAATAGTGTTTCATGCATATTATTAATCTTATTTTTTAAAAATTGTTGAGTTATAGATAGTTCACGTGAGATTGGTATAAAATATAATTAGAATTATGATAAATTAAGATTTAAATAAAATATTCAAAATAGTGAAAGGTAATACTGACGATGAAAAGTTTTTCTGAACTCGTGCACTCGTGCTTCTAAGGGGAGTATAATATGAAGAACTTGGGCATTGATATAAAAAAAAGAGTAAATATTATATCAAATTACCCCTGTAGAATATGATGGTCTATGCTATTTATGGATGATTAGAAGGTTAGTATAGAAATTACAAATATTTTATTTATGGTGTAGACCATACCATTTGCATAGGGATGTTCTAATAGGATTCGTATTCTTAAAAAACCACATATATTAACATGAAACTATTTATGAGTAATCGCTCCTTGACTCAAGCATAAGAAATTCTTAGGTGCTCCGTACGTGAGCATACACCACACTAGTAGGAGGAGGGCGTGTTACTAGTGAATTGTGACAAGTAATCTTTTTCTATTGGTATGATAATATAGTGCTTATGGAGCACCCCAAAATTTATCCTCAAGCACATATACACTCAGGTGAATAGGACAACTGACTTATATATATAACCTAAGTTTAAAGCTCTTTGATTTTCTCTCTCCTTCTCCATCTTCTCTTTGTCTTTTTCCTCGTGTTCTCTTCATCGTTGTTATTCTCCATCTTTTCTGTAGTACTGTATCTCCTACGTTTACTCATGACAACAAATAAACTGTCTTTTCAATAATTCCAACTAACAGAGATAAAATATTTGAAACCACAGAAAAGTCTAATTTTATTATCTAATTGATTGTTGCAACGTGTGATCAATAGCAAAGGCTAAGAAATATCGTACAGCTATCACTAGTCTTTCAAATCACTCTAGAAAATTATATAGAAATCTGAAAGTTATTGGAGGTTTACTACAAAACGCTGAAAATTATTAAAAATTTAGTGTGATTTTGAAAGTTAATGAAAATTTACTGCAAAATTCATGGGGTGTGGCATAATTAATTCATGGGGTGTAGTGTAATTTACCTTTAATAATATAGTAGCCGTTTTAGTACTCCAAAAAGAAAATGTCATTTGGCATACATGATGGACACGCAGCTTATCTCAGGTGCCACAACAGGGTGGTGGGACCCACAGCCAGATATGGGTCTCACCCCCTATTTGTGACAAGTGAGATGGGCTTTGACTCCAAAAATCTAATTTTGGAGTACAACCGGCAACTGTTATAATTAGTTCCTACTTTGTCGCTCTCCAAAGTCCAGATATGGATATTTTCCTTGTCAAAAAGATTTTTCCGAGAAACAAATTTGTAACTGTTTCGAACCAAGATTTTAAATGGAAGCAAATTTGTGTCTTCTTCCTAACTCCATTTCTTCTTACTTTATCTTGCTGCTCTGACAAATAGATTCCTATATAATATGATGATCTATATCATTCATAGATGATCAAAGAATTATTCATAGATGATCAAAGAATTAGTTGGAAAATTGTAGATATTCTATTTATATTAGGACAAATTTTTAAAAACACCCTTTTTTAATTTTTAAAAAGCAAAATCGACCTTTCAAAGATAAAAATAGCAAAAGCGACCCTTTTGGTCGATTTTGCAGCGGGATTCCAGAAGAAAATGGACGGGACTGCTAGTCTCGTCTATTTTATTGTAAACAAAACCATCTGCATCCAGGTTCTCCTTCACCTGCTTCGTCTCCACCTTCGCTGCCCCTCCCCTCCTCTCCCTCATTCACGACCAGGGCCCTGACCAACTCAGTCACCTTCCTCCTCCCTCTCTCACTCCCTCCCCTCTCTGCCAACCCCCTCACAGCCACATCGGCCGCCACAACCTCCTCCGCGGCCATCTCCCCTCCGCTCATAACCATGTTCAACATCGCCACCACCGCGTTCTCTGCCGCCCTCCCGCTTCCTTCCTCCACCAAACCCGCCAAGACCCTGACCCCCTCCACCTCCCTAAACCCATCCATGCTCTCCCAGCACCCGCCAGCTGCATCACCACCGTCTTCTCGTCGTCCACCCCTCGTCGGTCGTTGCCCGCGATGATGCCAGAAAGCGCGGGGATGGCGCCGAGCGAGATCAAAGGAGGGCGATTTAGAGGGTAGAGGGCGGCGTCGTAGAGGGCTTTGAGGGTGTCCTTTAGGGTTCGGGCAGGGGGATTCGAGACCTGAGGAGGGAGATCAGGGGGGAGAGGATTAGGGCTTGCTTGGATCCGATGATGGGGCGGTAGTGCACGACAGAGAGGAGGCTGAAGAGGGTGGCGGCGACGAGCTGGTTGAGCGGCGGAGAGCGGAGGGCGGAGGAGAGGGAGGGGAGGAGGGAGGGGCAGTTTGATCCTGATCGAGAAGGAGGAGGCGGGTGAGGATGGGGACGAGGCGGGTGAGGCGGGTGCAGTGGGGGGTGGTGCACAGTGTTGTTTACAATAAAATGGACAGGACTGCTAGTCCCGTCCATTTTCTTTTGGCATCCCGTTGCAAAATCGACCAAAAGGGTCGATTTTGCTATTTTTATTTTTAAGAGGTCGATTTTGCTTTTTAAATTTGAAACTTGGATGTTTTTAAAAATTTGTCCTTTATATTATTATAGAGGTTGTTTTAATAGGATTCATATGTCCCCAAACCAGCCACACAAGGTCTGCCTAATACTATGAGTAATTGCTCCATATCTTAAGCAGACATGAGGATAAGAGCATCTCCAAAGGTGATCTTAGGTTTTTCCCTATATTTGAGAAGCAAATCTCTCAACCTAGAAAATAAGGAGCAAAATAAGGAGTAAGTACTCCAACAATGCTCCCCAAATGGCTCCCTATCTCATGTCTTCGACTAATTAATATAGGGAGTAGGAGGGGAGAAAAGTTGCTCCAACAATGCTCTCTATGTTGAGACTAAATATAAGGAGTCACTTTATTATCCTTGATTTGGAATACCAAATCTTATTCCCTGTATTTAGTCTCCAACATATGGAGCCTGTTGGAGCAACTTTTTCACTTCCTACTCCCTATATTTAGTTTAGGACATAAGAAAGAGAGGCTGTTGGAGATGCTCTAAGCGCCTAAGCGGACAATTGACATGGAAACAGATAAATTTGATGTTTTCCTTATTCCGATCTAGTCAAAGGTAAAAAAAGCAATTATAGGTAGATTTACTATTCTAAATTTAAAGCTCTTTGATTTCCTTTCTCCTTTAATCATCTGTTTGCGTTTTCCCTCGTGCTCTCTTCATCGTTTTTATTCTGCATCTTTTCATTAGTTCTTTATCTCCTACTTTTGACGGTTTGCTCATGGAAAAACAACAAAGGAACTTTGTCAAATTGAAACCACAGAGAAATCTAATTTTATCTTCTGATAAATTGTCGCAACGTCTGAGTATCAAACTCTGAGAAATGTCTCCTATAGTGCAGTTATATATCACTGTTTTTTCTAGTAATTCCTAAGAAATTAGACAAAACGCTAAAAGTTATATCGGAGATTTACTACAAAATGCTGGAAGCTATACGAGACTTAGCGTGATGTTGAAAGTCACTGGGAATTTACCGCAAAACCTTGAAAGAAAGCTCCTTGGGGTCCACTGTAATTAATTTACCCTTAATAATACATAGTTTGTGAACATACTTTCATGATCAACTAGATAAAAATCAGAAATAATCCAATTGTTCATATCAAACTCCTCCAGTAATACACGGACCAGCGAAAATGGAACTCAAATGTCGTTCGCCAACTCCCTCCACGCCCTATCATGTTGGAAAATGGGTGTAGATCCAAACCTGATGGTGACGAGCTTTCAGGTGAGATCCTTGACGAGCTTCTGGCGAGCTCGTGTCATTGCAGGCGAGGTCGAAAATCTGCAAGTGGGCGTGCTTCGGCAATCCAGGCAAGCTCGACGATGCAAGGCGAGCTCGAAGTCAGCTCCTTTCAGGCGAGGTCCTCAACGAGCTTCTGGCGAGCTCGTGTCGTTGTAGGCAAGGTCGAACAAGGCGCAGGCGACCTCGAAGCTAACAGGCGAGCTTGAGCGGGCGATTTTTCAGGCGAGCTCGAGCGGGCGATTTTTCAAGCGAGCTCGAGCGGGCGATTTTTCAGGCAAGCTCGAGCCCCCCCCCCCCCCATGCAGGCAGGGTCGACGTGGGTTGCAGGCGAGGCTAGCGATAGCCTGTCGCTAGCTGGCACTAGGGTTTCCCTATAAAATGGAACCCTGTGCACGAGAAATCTGAGGGAGATTCTCGAGGCACTTTTTTTCTCAGAGAGATTGGCGGCGGTTTTGAGCGTCTTCTCCATAGCGATTTTGAGCACGAGTTTTTTAGGGGAAAACTCGTCTATTTAAGGAGAGTTCTGCTGTCAAAAAACAATATTAGTTTAACTGAAAATAAATGAGTTATGAATAATCAGGCCTGAACGGGGTGCAGTCGTGATACACTGCCCTAGAAGATAGAGGACCCGCATGTCGCCCTGGCGTAGTCGATCCTCCCCCCTAGCGGTAAAAGCCCCCGGAAACGGTCGGCCTCTCTACTCGGGCGCGAGTAGCAGAGCTTCTGCTCAGATGAAGATGATTGCCCAAAAAATAATCCTCAAAATATGTAGCCGAAAATCTTTGAGAACTGAGAGTAGCAGAAAGAGGAAGAGAGAGCTATGAAATTCTTTGTGAATTTCTGTGTATTTTTCCGAATGAACTCTGCCTCCTTATATAGCCTCATGAACCAGTAACCGCTGCTGAATCTCCTCGTCCGTTGGGCGTAAATCACGCTGCCGTTACATAATAAATGCTGTCGTTACAAAAAATAAAAGCTGGAGAAGCAAAACCCGAGTGCGGTGCGGCGTGGCGTGGCGTGCGCGCGCGCGTGTGTGGAGAAAGAGCACAAACACTAGTAGGCCCAAAACATTACTCAAAGCCCATTAGGAAGTGAACCATTATAAACCACTTGAACTTCTTCTCAACTTTCAATGTGGGACTATTCACAAGGCAAAATTGCCTTTTCCTTAAGAAAATGCTAACAAGTTCCTGTAGAGATTTTAAGAGGGGAGTTTTCCTGTTGGAAAATCTCACACCTTGAAAGAAAAACAGATAGCTTCTGTTTGATTCTCTTTTGAGAGATCTCAAGTTTGAGATCTTCTCTTTGTAAGTTTGTAATCTTCTTTAATATTAAAAAAAATATTTGTGTGGCTCCTAAGGACGTAGGCAAGTTGTCGAACCTCGTTAAAACTCGGTGTTCTCTTTTCTTGTAATTTTTTAATTTGTTGTGATTTTTTCTTTCTATTGTTTTAACACAAGATCCTATAGGATAAATTCCGAATGAGGGTTCATATTTGACAGGTGGTCGAATAGCTTGAATTCCCCAACAACTGGTATCAAAGCCATTGTTCAGATCTGTGTGTGTAAGAAATGGCAGAAGAAGGAAAATCTAAAATTAAGAAGTTTGACGGATCATACTTTGCCTACTGGAAGTCACAGATGGAAGAGTATCTATACCAAAAGGATCTTTACCGTCCGTTGATGGATAAAACAAAAGGAAAGAAGAAAGAGGAATCCGACGAGGACTGAAAAATATTGGATCGAAAAGCCATGGAGTAGGTCCTATTGACCCTCGCAAAATTTGTAGCACACAATATATTAAAGGTGAAGATGACTGTGGGGCTTATGGAAGTGATCGCAACTATGTACGAGCAACCGTCAGCTGTAAATAAGATACATCTCGTCTAAACGCTATTCAACCTCAAGATGGCAAAAGGATGTTCCTTCACAATGCATATCAGTGAGTTCAACACGATTGTTGATCAACTCATCGCAGTCGACATCACGTTCCCTATTGATACTAACACAGTTGCCAGACAGTTAGGCAGGTTACGTGACCGCAATTAGCAACTCGGAGGGGAAGGAGAAGTTGAAGTTGAACGAGGTGGTAGCTATGATTCTATCCAAGGAGGTTAGAAGAAAATTGAATGAATCCGAAGGTTCAGGTTCAGTCCTAAGTCTCGAGTAGAGAGGCAGAAGACATAATAGGGGGAACCAAAATAGGAATCGATCAAAGTTGATGAAGAAGAGGTCTAACTTGAAGGTGAGACCTATCAAAGGAAAATATTGGAACTACAGCCAAGAGGGCCACATGCCTTGTACCTGTAAAGCACCGAAGAAAGACAAAAATGAGGAGTAGACTCATATTGTGCAAGATACATTGATTCTCGCTATGAATAGCGATTCTGATTCATGGGTCATTGATTTGGGAGCCTCTTTCCACATCACTGCTAATAGGAAGCTCTTTCAGAACTATGTAGCATGGGACTTTGGAAAAGTATACTTGGGGGATAATGAATCCTGTAGTGTCATTGGAAGAGGTGATGTGCAAATATAGTTGAAGGGCTCCAAGTGGTCTCTGAAGAATGTCTGACACGTATCGAAGCTGAAGAGGAATCTTATTTTGATTGGTCAGCTTAGAGAAGAAGGCTATGTTATAATATTTACAGGAGATTCGTGGAAAATCTCCAATGGTATAATAGTGGTTTCCTGTGGCAACAAGACCGATACCCTCTACCTAACTTCACATGCGAGTGACACCCTCGCAATTGTAGCAGGTAATGAGAGTACAGATCTGTGGCACAATATGATGGGACACATGAGTGAGAAGGGTATGAAGATTCTACACTCAGAAGGAAAGCTAACCGGTATCAATTCGGTGAAAGTTGGTGTTTGTGAAGACTGCATCTTCGGAAGCAGAAGAGAGTTAGTTTTCTGAAGTGTGGAAGACCACCTAAAACTCATAAGCTAGAGCTTGTTCATACAGATGTATGGGATCCAACTAGCGTGTCTTCTCTTGGCGGTTCGACGTACTACGTCACCTTTATCGACGATCACTCGAGTGTGTGGGTATACTTCATGAAGCATAAGTCAGAGGTGTCAACATCTTCAAGAAGTGGAAAGTCATAGTGGAGAATAAGACAGATCTGAAAGTGAAGTGTCTGAGATCAGACATTAGGGAAGAATATGAGCTAGAGGAGTTCAAGAAGTTCTGTACTCTGAACGGAATTCGGTTGGAGAGGACTACTCCAGGGACGCCGCAGCAGAACGACGTAGTAGAAAGAATGAACAGAACGCTGACAGAGCGTGTGAGGAGCATGCATCTACATGTAGGTGTACCAATTGTTGGATCGGCCTGGTCTGAGCCACCATTTGGTGGCTCGGTCCATGGTCGAGCCACTGGCCTGGCCGAGTCGTTTTGACGCGACTCGGCCACCAGGGGCTTTCTCGGTATGTTTGGTCTGGACTTGTTTTGTCCTTCTGCGTGCATTCCATCGTTTTGTTAACTTGTACACTTCACTGATTCGCTTCATGTGTTTCGTGAATGTGCAAGTCGCTTGACAATGACCGATGGGCGTACAAACCACTTGGTTCACTGTTTCGGTGGCCGATGAGCGTACGGGCCACTTGGAGCTAGCTGATGAGTGCGCGGACCACATAAAGGTATCCGGTGAGCGCACGGGCCACTTGGTTTATCGTTTCGGTGGCCGATGAGTACACGAGCCATTTGGTTTGCCGTTTTGGTAGCTAATGAGTGTGTGGGCCACTTGACGATAGTCGGTGAGCACGTAGGCTACTTGGAGCTGGCTGATGAGTGCGCAGGCCACATGGTTCACCGTTTTGGTGGCCGATGAGCTCGCAGACCACTTGGTTTACCATTTCGGTGGTCGATGAGCTTGTGGGCCACTTGGCAGTGGCTGGTGAGCACGCGGGCCACTTGGTGTTGCTCGTTTCGGTGGTTCGTCGCTACGTCATTAATGGTTCGTCGATTCGCTTTATGCGCTTGTCGGCATCAGATGATCCTCTTTGACTCGTATAATCCTCTTCTACTTGGATAATGATGTTTATCGTCTTCCCTTAGTCTCGAGCTGTGTGTGAGTACCTATAGTTATTTTTAGACGCCTACAGATACGCTCTCCAAAGTATTTAAGACTCATTCTTTTATAGAGGAGTCTGGAATGCTTTGGATAAGATATGTTATGTTTTTAACCTCTTCAGTATTTTGTCGAGGAGATTGCATAGAAAGACTTGTGGATTGTTTCAATTCTTAACTTCTTCAACCTTCAGTCTATTCAGTGTTTTGTCGAATAGATAAAGTTCTTCTGGCACTGCATTTATCGTCTGACCGTTGTTGAAATCTTGAACTGAAGATGATGCGTAAAATTTTGAACTAAGATCTTGTCATTGAGATGACTTTGAACTGGGTAATTCATATCTGAATGTGATTGAACTCCCTGGAATCATCCTTTGCCTTATTTTGGTGAGATTGCTGATGTGTTGACCAGCATAGACCTTTACTGTAGCGTGTTGACCGGCATTAACACAGTTTATACTCGTACGTTTGCTGGAGTCTACACAGTTTAAGCTCTTAAGGTATTGGAGCATGACGATCCCAACAGTTGGGGCTGTAGGACCAACTGTTAAAGCTGATTCATCTGCATATATGACTCTTATTCTGAAGTTGTTAGATGCTCAATTCACGAGACCAACTAATGAGGCTAATGCGTCAATGACTCTCATATTTATAGGATTTTTAGCAAACCCTCAGTCATCAATGGGTTTGATGAGCCTTTACCGACTATCGTTTAAGTCGGGCTAGCATGCGAATTGTTTAAGTCTGTTCCTCATATAACATTGTGCTAAAAGAGTTAACTCTTTTAATGCTATGATATTGAATACGTAGACTTCGTCTTTCTTAAAAGAATAGATTACCTGGCCGCATGTATCAGATGCAGACTCAGGATTTTTGGTAAATCCTCACCATCAATGGATTTGACGTGCCTTTACCGATTACCGTTTGAATCGGGCTTACGTGCGAATTGTTTAAGTCTGATCCGCACGTAATATTGTGCTAAAAGAGTTAACTCTTTTAATGCTACGATATTGAATACATATACTTTATCTTTCTCACGGGAATAGACTACCTTGTTTCACTTCCTCGATCCTTGAACCAAATCTCACTTTGTTAAAACTGAGCAATATGTTGCAGAGGGTTGAGGATATTATGAATAAAGATAAGGCCATAGTGATGGTTACAAAAATTGCTAGACCGTCTAACTATAAGAAAAGAAAGCTTTCTTATAAGAAAAAGCCAGCAAAATAAAAGAAAGTTTCCAAGAAAGAAAAGAGGGATCAGACTGTTGATGAATGCTTCTTTTGTAACAAGAAGAAGCATTAGAAAAGGAATTGTAAAGGTTACCTTGTATCATTGAAGAAGGATAAATCTTTTGAAGGTATATCATCTCATTACTTAGTAGAGACTAATGTAGTGAGTTATTCTTATTATATATGGTGTGTGGATTCCGGCTCATCTTCACATATTTGCAATTCCTTGCAGGGGTATAAAGAAAGGCAAAAGCTTGAAGTTGGAGAGATCACCTTAACAGCAGAGACTGGAGCCTTAGTTTCAACATTATCTATAGGAACCTTTTTTTTTGCATTTGAATAAAGGGCATGTAATGGAACTGAAAGATTGTCTTTATATGCCATCATTTAGAAGAACTTTGATTTCTGTTTCTAAACTTAGTAAAAATGGATATTCTATTTTATTTGGTGAAACATCTACTATAAAGTTTAGAAATTCTATTATTGCTTATTGTGAAGTTGGTAATGACATATATTATATATCAACTGCCCTTAATTCTTATGCAAATGTTATTGAAGTTAATAAATCTCTTAAACATAAGTTTGATCAAGGTAATCCAACTTATCTTTGGCACACAAGGTTGGGTCATGTTAATATTAATCGGATCAATAGGTTGGTAAAGGATGATCTTTTAGATTTTCTAAAAGTAGAAAATTTTCTAACTTGTGAACATTGCTCAAGAGGTAAGATAACTAAATTACATTTTTTAGGAAAACATGTCAGAGCTGAATGTACTCTTGACATTATACATTCTGATGCATGTGGCCCTTTAAATGTTAAAGCAAGTGGCGGATATTTATATTTTGTAACATTCACGGATGATGCGTCTCGATATGGCTATATTTATTTAGTATCTCATAAATCAGAATGTTTTGAAAAGTTCAAAGAATATAAAGCCGAAGTTGAAAAGAAACTTGATAGAGGTATTAAGGTCATTTGATCCGATCGAGGTGGTGAGTACCTATCTAAAGAGTTTAAGAAATTAATGAAAGAAAATGAAATTGTTAGTAATTTGACACCTCCCGGAACACCACAATATAACGGTGTGTCTGAAAGACAGAACCGAACCCTATTAGATATGGTTAGATCTATGCTTAGTCATTTTCAGGTTCCTACTTTCTTATGTGGTTATGCATTGGAGACTGCAAACTATTTGTTAAATAGAATTCCTACCAAATCTGTTTCGTCCACCCCATATGAGATAGAGACTGAAAAGAAACCAAATGTTAGACACTTAAAGGTTTGGGGTTGTCCTGCTCATGTGAGAAAACAAATAATGGACAAATTAGAGTCTAGAGCAAGTAGAGGCCTATTTGTAGGTTATCCTAAAGAAAGTATTGGGTATTATATTTATAACCCCAGTGATCAGATAATGACTGTTAGTAGAAATGTGTTCTTTCTAGAAGATCAAATTGTTGGTCAATGATCTATAACTCTAGAAGAAGAATCATCTTCTTCGATAGGAGAGTTATCTGATCCATTGGGAGAGTCGCCAAATGCCGTTGGAGATTCTATTGATTCAGTAGGAGTGTCAAGTGATAAAGTGAATGAAAATTATTAACTAAATCTGTTGTTGATACACCAATTACAATAAGGAGATCAAGTAGGATCATTCATCCACTTGTACGATACAAGCACCTCGATGAAACATATTTGATGGAAAATAAAGAAGATGATGAAGATCCTATAACTTACAAAGAAGCTATGTCTGACATTGATTCTAGTAAGTGGGTTGATGTCATGAAAGCCGAAATGGACTCCATGTATCATAACAAGGTATGGACCTTGGTTGATCTACCTATTAGGGTAAAACCTATACGATGTAAATGGATATTTAAAAGAAAATATGGAGTTGATGGATATGTAGAGACATATAAAGCTCGCTTAGTGGCAAAATGTTATACTCAAAAGGAGGGTATTGACTACGAGGAAACCTTTTCTCCGGTTGTAATATTAAAGTCCATTAGGATCCTTTTAGCCGTTGATGCATATTATGACTATGAGATATGGTAAATGGATGTCAAAATAGCTTTCTTAAATGGATATATTGAAGAAGATATTTACATGCAGCAACTAGAAGGTTATGTATGTAAAGGTCAAGAAAGTATGGTTTGCAAATTGAATCGGCCAATTTATGGACTTAAACAGGCTTCAAGGAGTTGGAATATTCATTTTGATGAAACGATTAAAGAATATGATTTTATCCCAAATTTTGAAGAAGCTTGTGTGTATAAGAAATAACAGAATAATTCCATTGTGTTCCTAGTGCTTTATGTTGATGATATACTACTAACTGGGAATGATGTAGGTATGATGACATCGGTTAAATTATAGCTTTCAAACAAGTTCTCTATAAAAGATCTTGGTCAAGAATCCTATATTTTGGGTCTCAAACTCTATAGAGATAAAGAGAAGAGACGTATAGGATTATCACAGTCTACTTATGTGGATAAGATCCTCAGAAGGTTCAACATGCAAGATTCCAAGAAAGGATTACTTCCCACAAGACATGGAATTTCACTCTCAAAGAAAAAATGTCCTAAATATAAAGAGGAGATTGAGAGTTTTAGAAATATACCATATGCTTCAGCGGTTGGTAGTTTGATGTATGCTATGTTATATACAAAACCTGACATAGCATATGTTGTTAGCCTTGTAAGTAGATTTCAGTCCAATCCTGATGAAGAACATTAGACTGCAGTGAAAGCCATATTTAAATATTTGCGTAGAACTAAAGACTATTGTTTAGTTTATGATGCAAATGACATGAGTATTGAAGGATATATTGATTCTGATTTCCAATCCGATCTAGATGATAGAAAGTCTACATCTGGATATGTTTATATCATTAATAATGGTGCTTTTAGTTGGAGAAGTGTTAAGCAAAATGTCACCGATGATTCTACAACTGAAGCAAAATATGTAGCAGCAAGTGAAGCCGCAAAAGGAGTACGGATAAATAAGTTTGTCCGTGAGCTTGATATAGTTCCTACTAGTGTATTTCCTATTCTACTGTTCTATGATAACAGTGGAGCTGTTGCTCAAATTAAACAACCAAGGGCTCATCAGAAGTCTAAGCACATTGAAAGGAAATATCATCTCGTTAGAGAGATTCACAACAGGAAAGATGTGGTAACTTAAAAGATTGCTACAATGGATAACATTGCAGATCCTTTCACAAAACCGTTGTCATAAAAGGTTTTTGACAGACATTTAGAAAAAATAGGAGTTAGGATTGTATCTGATTGGATGTGAGGGCAAGTAGGAGATTGCTAGAGTAGTGTTATATGCCCTTAAACATCCAATGCATTTTTATTAAATTTTAATTGAGTTTATTATAGCACATGTTGTTTGGGTGTCTTTTATATAATTGTTATATTATCCTTAGAGATTATTTTGTTAGATCATGCTGTGATGGTCACTTGCTTGGAGATATGATCTAATTTAGAGATTTCTTAAATTTATGTTGACCTATAACTAGTAAAGGATAGCTTTGTTATAGCAGGTTATTATGCATGACAACGACATATGAGATGTGATGGTTGATCTCAGCTATTGGGAATGAAGATTCTCTGGGTGTATGTCATAAGCGCATTGTTAGATCTAATAAAAAAACTTGAGATCTAAATCTTAAAGCCAAGATTAATTCAAAGAGATTAGTAAGAATCAAAAGGTGCGGAATCATATACATGAATCCATTGAAGAAAACCTGATTAGGGTTTTAATGAACTTCAAACCTTAGGGTTTCTCTAGCCAAATTTCTCTCTAGACGGGGGTGAAGAAAATTAGAGAATGTAACATTATATTAGGGATCATAACCCCTTATTTAGGTGTTATACATTTGTAATTTGGTCCCTCATCAAATTACAATTACAACCTGGTATCTGCACATATAACCCCATGATTATATTTAAATACCCATTAACCTAAATTGATTGATCACTTTAGTGGGTTATCCTGAAGGATAGCAACACACAGATTAATCATATGTGCCCACAAATAGATTTAATTAGATTTAAATCCAATAATCTTCTACTTTGGCACCATATGATTCCTTAAGGTGTGTATAACCTTATGAGCTCAAAATTGCTATCACTAAAAAAGTATTTCTAAATAATCTCGTCCATTGACTATATCAATATAGCATCCTTTGTCACATTTATCGTGACTCGACCCATCAATGGTCACATATACCAATACAATCAAACGATATAGATCAATCATGGATGTGCAGCATGAAAATTACATATAATGTGATCAGTACATGTCTATTTTCAACTGGTCCTACTTTATAGTGAGGTCAAAACCAAACATAATGTAACAGAGTGTCTTAACTAAATACTTTATTCTGATCAGACAATACTGTTAGACCCTAGAGGGGGGTGATTAGGGTCTTATGCTCTAATCCGATTTTATGCCAATTAAAATTAATAACAAATTATTCTTGTAAGAGAGATATACAATATGTTACAAGCAAGAATAAGCAATATGAACAAAGGTAAATATTCTAGCAATGAGATATACTATGAGATATATGCAAGGATATATAATTAACACAAGGGTAAATAATCTAAACTAGATAGTGGGAAACATAATCAACAAGCAATATACAAAGGCGATATAAGATATGAACATAAAAATAAGTGCGCCAATGCAATCACAGACAAACGATATGATTACGGAGTTCGGTCCCCACGACCTATGTCTCTGCTCCTCACCTCGAGGAGATCTCCACTATCACCACCAGGTTTTCTACGTTTACCCGAACAACGTTTACACCTCACAATACAGTTTTCTAGTTTACCCAAAACTCTACAACTAACACACTCTTGTAATCCCACTCTACAC
The DNA here is from genome assembly GCA_022839385.1 of Asparagus kiusianus. NCBI lineage: Eukaryota > Viridiplantae > Streptophyta > Magnoliopsida > Asparagales > Asparagaceae > Asparagus > Asparagus kiusianus. Next base: position 738,849 of record BQKN01000108.1, on the reverse strand, counting down.
CCTCTCAAGTGTTGAACTAGACGTGTCTCCCTCAAGTGCTTGGATACAACCTCTCCCTAGGTTCGTCAACCGACGCCACTCCTCTTGGGACGATCCCCGACTCTCGCCACACACTTCTCTCGGTGTACAAGTGTATTATAAAGTGTATCTCACAATAAGCACAATACAATAAATGATTTGTTCTCTAATATGGATGAGAACACAATGAAGTCTCACACTCAATTGTTACAACTCTCACCAACCCAAATATACTATATATGAAAATACAATAAGCTCATATGGGTGTGTGTAAACAATGAGTGAAATAAAATCTAACTCAACTAGCAAACTAACAATAATAAGCATATGAAAATCAATAATAAAATTGCTAGAGAAATAAGTTAGAAAATTTTTCTATAAACACAAAGAGAGGATGAGAAGATATTGAAGATGAATTCCTCAATAGATGATGCAAGCTCCTCTTTGTAAAAGCAAACCCCAAAAACAAACTAAACAAACTGTAAAACCCTTTTAAACTTGTTTAAAACTTTCTCCTTGGTTACTGATAAAAGAGGGGTTGAGGGGCTTATATAGGAAGAGAAACCAACAGCTAAAACCCCAAACAAAACAATAAAAATCCCAAAAAATCAGGAATACGATTCTGTACCAAAAATAGCCGTTGGGCTATCGGCGGGCGACCGTGAAAAACTCGCGGTCGACCGCGAGCCAGCTTTGAAACTCAGAAAACTTCCAGATACTTACGTAGTCGACCGTGAGAATATTCGAGTTGATGGTCGACCGTGGCGGTCGACCATGAAAGTTTCTACTGCATCCTGAGGGAAAAACAAGGGCGCGGTCGATCGTGGCGGTCGACCGTGAACTGCTATATGAAATTTTCAGGTTTAAAAACAGTTTGCTGATTTTAAAACTCTATTTAAAATATCAAATAAATTCAAAAAAATATAAAACTTTGGAGAATGATTGTAGACATGATAATAAACATGCTACAAAGACTGGTTTACAAAAAGGACTTCCCAAATGTAAAATATCATTATTTTGTAAGGAAGTCCAAAACATAGAAATGTAAACATATGAATTTTTACATTTTGCCTAACCATATTTTGAAACTTTATAAAATGATTTTATAGACTTGAAGAAAGATGTAAATTATTGTTATGAAGTCTATAAACAATGAATGTAGTATTTTATCAAAATACACATATAATGCACTAAAACATGATTTTATTGAACTAAATAAAATTGATATTGATGAAATCATATATATGCATATAAGTATGAAACTAAAATATGTTTTCTAATTATATTTAATTGTTTCATAGTAAAACTTGAAAACTATCAAACCAAAACATATATGTATATATATAACTATATATATATACATGGAAACCAATAAATGTGTGTGTATAATATTGAGCTTAAAGTACTAACACACATAATATAAACCTAAACTAACTATTACCCAAACTTGATCTTGATCTTCATTGTAGCTCAACTTGGTAAACTTGGATGAAGCTTGTAATTGGATCTTTAACTTGATAGCAAGGTTTCAACCACTATTCCACCAACCTCCATGGGATATGATCGTGAATACGCAATTCCATCCATCCTCCAACTTATTGTTTGCCTAGAATAAATACGAAAACACAAACACTAGACAAACAACATTAGAAGTAAATTGTTTGTTAAACATTATCAAAACAAGAAGGCCAACAAATACAACCAAACACAAAGCACCAAAAAAAATTACAAACTCCTACTAAATCATGATATCCTCTAATATCACCACACTCATATGAGCGGTGTGCTCATGAAAGACCTTGGGTGGTAATCCCTTAGTAAGATGATCTGCTATCATAGAGTTTATCCCAATGTGCTCTATGGATATTTGGCTATTCTGTACCATTTTTTTCACAACCAGGAACTTAATGTTAATATATTTTGACTTAGTTGAGCTCCTATTGTTATTGGAATACATTACTGCAGATTTATTATCACAATATAACCTTAGTCGTCTTTCCACATTTTCCAGAATGCGTAGTCCCGTGACAAAATTTCGCAGCCATATTCCCTGATTGGATGTCTCATACCAAGCTACAAATTCTGCTGCCATAGTGAAGGAAGGTACAAGTGTTTGTTTGATATTTTTTCATGATATAGCTCTTCTTGCTAACATATAAATGTAGCCTGATAGAGACTTTCTGCTATCTTGGCATCCAGCAAAATCAGAATCAGAGTACCCAATGACCTCCAGCTGTTCTGATTTTCTGTATGTGAGCATATAATCTTTTACTTTCTAAAGATACCTCATAACCCTTTTGACTGCTATCCATTGATCCATACCAGTGTTGCTTAAGTATCTGCCTAACATCCTAACAATGTACGTAATATCCGGACGCGTACATACCTGAGCATACATTAGACTTCCTACAGCTGAAACATAAGGAATCTTCTACATTTTTTGAATTTTAAGGTTACCTTTAGGGCACTGATTGAGACTAAACTTGTCTCCTTTAGCAACAGGGGTATCTCCTGGTCTGCAATCTTGCATGCCAAACCTTTTAAGTACTTTATCGACATAACTCTTTTGTGATAATCCAAGTATACCTCGAGAGCGATCTCGATGTATCTGGATTCCTAATATAAAAGAAGCGTCCCCAAGATCTTTCATCTCAAAATTCTTTGATAGAAATATCTTAGTTTCGTGCAACATGCTTATATCATTAGTGGCAAACAATATGTCATCGACATACAGAACCAGAAAAATATACCTACTCCCACTGAACTTGTGATATACACAGTCATCAACAATGTTCATCTCAAAACCGAGCGAGATAATTATTTGTTGAAACTTGTGATACCATTGACAAGGACCTTGCTTGATCCATAGATGAATTTCCTTAATTTGCAAACCATAATCTTCGGGTCTCTTGACACAAAGTTTTCTGGTTGCACCATATAAATCATCTCATCAATGTCACCATTGAGAAATACAGTCTTAACATCCATCTGATATAACTAAAGATCATAATGAGTAACAAGTGTCATGATTGTTCTGAAAGAGTCTTTCGATGAAACCGGAGAGAAAGTCTCTGTATAATCAATGTCTTCCTTTTGAGTAAAGCCTTTAGCTACAAAACGTGCCTTATACTTCTCCACATTACCATTTGCATCCCGCTTGGTTTTAAAAATCCATTTACAACCAATTGGTTTTGCACCTTCTGGAAATGGGACAAGTTCCCAAACCTTAATGTCTTGCATAGACTTGTACTCTTCATTCATGGCATCAATCCACTGTTAAGAGTTAGAACTTTTCATGGCATGAGAGAAGTTAATTGGATCATCTTCCATCATTCCATTACTTTCTTCATGTTCTTGGAGAAATACAATATAATCATCCGAAATAGCATTTCTCCTTTCTCTAGTGGATCTCCTTAATGGCACTGGTTCTTGAGGTTGTTGAGTTTGTTCTTCTGGAACAGGGAGTTGTTCAACATTATCATCTTGAGGTTCCAGATTTACTTCTTGAACAACAACATGTATAGTAACCTGAATATTGTCAAAAGTAACTGTATGGATTGGATCTGATGCTAATTCCTCCTCAAAAGCAATGTCTCTAACCTTATTTCTTCCCCCAAACTCAACATCCTCAAAGAATATTGTTGTTCCCGTCTCAAAAATATTCCTTAATGTCGGATCATAGAACTTATAGCCCTAGAGCATTCAGAGTACCCAATAAAGTAGCCGCTAACTGTTTTGGAGTCCAATTTCTTTTCATTTGGCCTATAAGACCTTGTCTTAGCTGGACATCCCCAAATATGTAAGTGATTTAAACTGGGCTTTCGACCAGTCCAAAGCTCATAAGATGTTTTAGCAACTGCTTTACTTGGTACTCTATTCAGAATGTAAGCTGATGTCTTTAGTGCTTCTTCTCAGAGTAACTCTGATAAAGAAGAATGAGCAATCATA
>BQKN01000108.1:620899-672892 GCA_022839385.1 Asparagus kiusianus | reverse complement strand
CGATACTCCTCCATGACCTTAGATCGATAAGCCTCTAACTCTACATAGGCAATCTAACTCTGGGCTTCGATCAGGGACATCTTGCGGTGAGCACTCTTCTCTTGGAGCCTCGTCTGTGCCAGTTCTGCGTCCTCAAGCTTGCCCCTTGCATGTTGGGTAGCCTGACGCTCAACCTCAACTTTCACCAGAGCATAGTCCTTATCTTGCTGCCCTTGTGTGACCTACTCGGTCAGGAGTCACGCTCTCTGGTAGCTCTCTTAAAGCTCACGCTTGAGGCTAACAATCTTGGAGGATTTTTGGGCGTCTGAAACCTTTAAACCCTCGATCATTTGCTCCCACACCTCCATCTCATGCTGCCAGTTGACCAACTCCTACTCCTTGGCCGACAGCTCCTTAAGGGCTCCCACAAGGTCGCCCCCCACATCAGCTCGGCGAGCCTTCACCTCCTATTGGAGTTTGAGGAAATAAGTTCGGATCTTCTTCATTCGCCTAAAGAGTTCCTGTTCCATGAGAGCCCTACGGACCAAGTAGCTTTGGAGGGTTTGATGAAGGCCGACATTAGGGACCTCCCCTAAAATTTTACATCATGGGGCAACTAGCACTACTCCACCGCTACCGATTGGGCGACTCGGGACCCAAGAACCGACCTCCTCGCATCAAGCGAACATGCTGGTGATGATGCTTTTGAGAGGGATATGCCGAGGGCCGACACTTAAGGACCCAATTAGCAGCATCATCATCCTCTCCCAAGCCTTCGTACCGATCTTGCTATCCTGGTGAGGGTAAGGATACGCTAAACTTGAAGAAACCGCCTCCTTAGTACCTGGCTCTTTTCCTAGGCAATGGGCCAACTCGGCTGGGTTGACGGGGACACCCTCCGCTTCTGTGTGGGCTTCGGGCTCGACCCTAGCCTCAAGAGGTGCCTCTTCTCCCTCTTCCTAAGCCGAAGACCCCTCATCCAGGTGGACCACTTCAGTCTCGACTACCTCAGCTGCCTGTCGAGGTCCCCTACCGTTGACCTTCCTAAGCATCCTCCTTGCTCTTTTAGCTCGAATGGCCATGGGTGCTGATCCTGTCGACCCGGTCGATGTGTTGGCCACCCAAGCGCAAGACCCCATGGTCTCCCCAAGGGCAAAGTACTGGCTTAGGTGCTTCGTTGGCCTCACCGATGCTTCTTCCTGAGGCTTGGCAAGCGGAGCTGACGGTACCCTCTCAACCTCCTCTTTTCAAGTATGGTTAGCCTAGCCGCCCTCTCTTGGTCCCTTGCCGTAAGTGGCTCAATGGATATGCCGACAACTCTCAAGATAGAGTTGTCGAGAAGATGCTTCATCTTACAAGAACTGATATATCCCTTGATCAAATCCAGGGCTTCCTTCTCCGCATCCAATAGTCTCCCCACCGTCAGAGCCTCCCTTATTATCTTGGGCCAATGGGAGCAGCAGGTAGTTCCCGAAACCTAAACGAACTGCTCCTTCTAATCTTTATTCAAGTCGGGAAGGTTGAGGGCGATCTTGAACTTACCCACCATCTGAAAGTGATAATAGGCTTCTTTTTGGTGCATCTTGACACTAATCAAATGGCCCAACACATTAAAAGATGGTTTGACCGCTAGCCAACTACAGATTACCATGTACCCCATCAATATGGTAATGACACTTGGCTTCATCTGTATTGACAACACCCCTAGGACAGTGAACACGCGGTAGAGGAAGGGATGCAGAGGCAGGCCGAACTCCAAATGCTTCAAATAGAGAGGGGTCTGGCTATCGTCGTGGTCATAAACCACCCACGATCTCGTCGATGACGTCAACTTATAACTACGAGGAATATCGTACTTCCTATGGAGAGCTCTGAGTTGAGGTAGGGTCACCTTCGAGTGGATCTCAACAAGCATTTCTTGCCTAGCATTGAGAGTCGAGGTCTCCATTAGTACTATGGATCATTACCAAAGAAGATGATCAAAGCGCTTAGCAACTTTGAATTTATAATTTTGAAAAGCACTAACTGCTTCCTCACCACGACATTCCTATTATAATTCAACTAAGCCAATAACTATCAGAATCTCAATGGACGAGCTGAACCCCAATCAATGGCTCAGATTAATTCCATAATTCGAAGCATCTTTTCACGCATCAAGACAAAGCGTGCTCGCCTTGAATAGCCTGCAATCTTTCATGAAATATGAAGTGACCGTGGTTGAAAAGAATTCACTAACGTCAGCCACGTCGCATCTGAAAGAATTTTTTAGATCCCTCATTAATGCCTCTCATGACTCAGCAAGAACTATTATATTTCACTCGGACCTAGCCTAGGACGACTCCAAGTGAATGAGTCAAATGTTATAGCCATTTTAGTGATGGAAAGTAATCTCCAATCAATGGCAGAAAAGTGCCCCACATTATGCATAATCAAACCAGCATCTTAAGATAATCATAGGTACAGCTCGGCCGACTAGACACACCAACATCTTGTAAGGACAACTCAAAAGACGTTACCTATTGATGACCTGAAAGGTGTTACGTGTTGTTCCCTGGCTGGGTCGACTGCTTAACCACTCCACTTGGCCAACCAATCGGCCGACACCTTGCGAGGAAGACTCAAAAGGTGGTACTTCTCAACCACCCGATGAGTAGAAAGATGATGAAACACCTCGAGACTCGAGCCTCCTCTTCTGCACTGACGACCAATCATCTCGCAATAAATGCCATTAAATGCATTATGGACGTCATCGTTCTTCTGCCTCTAATAGTATTTATGACACATCGGACCACGTCGGTACCACACAGCCCCATCACTTTGTATTAAATACCAAAGTGACCTCTCCTCCACTCGTTGGCCGACACCTGTAAAGTTAAAGCTGACTTAGCCACCAATCCATGCCCGGCCAAAGTTACCATCTACCCCTCCTTCCACTACTATAAAAGGATATACTATGTTTAATTATAGGGTAAGCTTTTCTCCACCACTCTCTAATCTTAAGAACTAATGTAGTTCCTTTTACTTCTCCACACAAGCAGATAACTAACTTGATTGTCTGAGAAACAACTAGGAATCACACCCCACCCTCTTACAATTTGTTGCATGTGTAGGGAAGAACAGTTTGCCCAAGAACCAGACATTTGGAGAGTTAGAGGACCTCCGTCAACTTAATTATCTTCTTTTATTTTACTATGTGATTCCATACATTAACGGTAACCAAGTATTTACATAACATGTTTACCAATAAGATAGCCAAGTATATGTACAACTGTGATAATGAAAGAGACTAAGTGTTACCACTGCATTTATGATCATATTTTGTATCTTCTTAATTAAGTCTCCCCTTCAATTTTTCCTCTCTTCCTTTAATAATTAAGTGAGCAACAAACCTAAATCTTAAAACCCACATCGTTTCATTTTTTGCCATAAGTTTTCACAACGTTACCTCATTGGATATGGTCTTGATGAACATAGAGACATAAATACCGCAATCGTAGCCATTAAGACATAAGCTCTGGAGAGACTTAGTCTCTCTTTTGTTTACTAGTATTTTGTCTTAGAGAGATATCAATACTCAAATAGTACCCCAAACTCATCCACTTAGAATGTAGGCTTAGATGTTAAGCCATTAAGTTCTTGGCCATAACGTTTCCATCAAGCCATGACCTTAATGCCGACTCCCACTCTCACATATGATATTTCATTTATACCTCTTCTAATTAATCTCTGTTTTTCACCTGGATTTTTATTTTTATTTTAATATAATATAATTTAATTTAATTTTTTTAAGAGAGGGGACGCAGATGTTTTTCTTCTAGCCCGCACAAATATAGAAGGGTAAGGAAGGGGTGGGTGGGAGGGGAAGAGGGTGTGGGAGAGATGTTTTTCTTGTAGGCCACATAAACCAATAAGAGGTAATAAGGAGGATTAAAATTAAAGGTTGAAATCCCTACTGATGTGGCACCATGTGTGTGCTTAATCAATTTTGGTTTTAGAGTGGGGGCAGAAGTTGAAAAAGTCTAATGTTGGGAGCACAAAGTCAAGGGTCGGAGCACATTCCATTTTTAGTAATGAGGGCTAGAAATATTTTTTCCCTCTAATTTTTATTTCTTTCTGGCCATGTTAGGATTTGGTATTATTTTAAGGTAATAAACCTTTATCCATTAAATAAAATAGTGAGGTGTTTGGCTCAAAAGTTTTGAATGGATTAGACCAGACTATTTAATACATTAAAATAAAATAGTCAGAAGATTTCAGACTAAATAAAGGAGGGGGAGGGGATTATAGTTGTTGATGCTCGATATCAAATAGGTAATTAATCCAGAAGAGGATGGTTGTGGGATGATGAAGAATGATAGAGGGCTCGTTCCCTTCTCCGACTTTATGTCTAGTTCTTGAACGAGGGCTTGATGTCTGCACTGCATAGATAGAAAGAACTCGTGAGAGGATGAGGACCAGTTCCCTCGTGGTTCCTCCGACGATCAAGTCAGTTGATGAACGTGAACTTGAGTGGAGTTTAGAACTATGTGTTCTCATGTTATGTGCATTAGAGATGATCATCTCTCAAATTAGGTCAAGAGAAAGATTTTTTATTATTTTTCTGCCCCCCTCCCCCCTCTCACCTGGTGAATAGCATCCATCTATATAGTGGATCTCCATCACAGATTACTCATCTCAGCCATGCAGAATGGCGGTGACCAAGTATGAGTTAGAAGGTGAGTCATCCCTTGCTTTACAGGTGTCGGCTAGCGACTGGAGGGGAAGTCATTTCAGCCTAAGAGATAGTGGTGTCTCCACGATATCCAGTAAGTGACTTGTGAGTTGTGGTAGAAGTCACGTGAGCATACTTAGTCGTCCCTCGCTTTACAGATATCGACTGACGACTGGAGAGGAAGTCAGTTCTTTATGGGAGAGAGTGTCTTCGCATTTTCTGGGAAGTGATTGAGCTGACAAGTCATGGAGACTTATTAGGCCAAAATCTGGATAAGGCTTGTCCGAGGTGGACTAAGATGTCGACATGTGCTCTGGGGGAGAGGCTTGAGGCTGGGGCTGAGTTCTCAACTTAGTCGACAACATGGAATGTCCCTCCAGCTGTTTCTGAGAAATGCCCAGTGAGTGATCGAGTGCCCTAAATAGGGTCGTCCTCAATAATAGAGTCGACCGGCACCGCCTTTCATGTCGACTTAGGAGTGTCGACCTGTCCGACTGGTTAAGATGTCATCTTATCTCAGCTAATAACCATCTCTTGAGTTGATATAACATCTGGGAGGCCAGTATCTCTCGTACTGGCTAGCATCGCCTCTTGTGTCGACATCAGATTGTCGGCTTGATGACTCGGTACGGTCGAGGCCTCTGTAATTGTGTCTTAGGTTTATCCCTGATAAGATACAAAGGTCTTGTAATTTAGCCATGATGGTCGAGTTGTACTGGAGGATTCGACTATATGTTAGACCTTGGGCTTACCTTGATAAAAAGCCAAGGGCTTGTTATCCGACTGAGGAGTCGTTATGCCTTGAACTCTTGAGAGTTGACTAGGGCTTTCTTTCCCCTAAGGCCGAGAGATGACTGCGGGAGTTGGCCAAAGGGTTGAGCTTGTTTCGCTTAGGACTCTTATTGTAAAACCCCATAAAATACAGTGAATGACTTTTTTTTATTGTGAAATATATGTTTATATCATAGATAAATGTGATAACAAGTGTTTGGAAATCAAACGAGTGTATTTATATGAGAAAGATCGAGTGATAAGACCAACACACAAATAACATGTACCAACAGGAAATTTCCTACGCGGTCGACCGTGGCGGTCGACCGCCGGGCGCACAACATAAGCAGAAAGCTTTTATCTCTTGCACGGTCGCCCGTGGCGGTCGATCGTACATAGTTTTACCAGTTTTTCCCAGTTCGAGTCTTATTGAGTTTTGGGTCGGGTTTGTGGGCTCATATATATAATATTATATTCGTGAGAGCTTCTTCTTCACCATAGAAAACCCTAGCAGCCTCCTCCTTCCCTCTTGCAAACCCTAACCCATTCTCCTTGGTGATTTCGACGGATTTCGAAGAGTTTGAGCGGGATCCAGCGGTTTTTTATGTAGTAGGATATTTTTCCAGCATGTTTTTGAGTTGTTCATTATCCCTCAGGCGAGCTTCATCTCGCCCAACCCTATACCCATATTTTTAAATGTTTTAATAATATTTTTCATGTGATTTGTGAGCCTAACATACTAGATTATGTATAAAAATAGATCTATATGTTGTATTTTTGCAAAGAGAATGTGTTTTCGGTTAATAAAGCTCACCAACAAAATTCTTAATACAGATCTAGATCTGAGTTTATTTCTAACAAGAGTTTTGTAAGAAAGATTTTTTGTTTTTTGAAGATTTTGACACAAAATTTACATGTTTTGGATTTGATTCGCTTTATCTATAGTGATTAGACTGAAATTCACATGTTCTATTTATGCTAAATCACTTATGAAGGATTAATAATGTATATAAACATCGCACGAAAGTTTTTGGATCAAACCACGTAGAACAGAAACCTGAACTAGGGTTTCTGCTTTTACGCGGTCGACCGTGGTGGTCGACCGCGTGTCGTGCACAGAAGCAGTAAGTTTCTGCTCCAGTAGCGGTCGACCGCTGGGGGATTTTTTTCTACTTTTGTCCTGTTATGCTTAGGTTTGTGTGGCTGACAAAATATCTTAGTTATATGGGGTTGTTATACACTGAGATTGGTATACATGAGTTGACTTCAAACATGAGTCTTAGATTTATTCACCGGAGCATGAGGGTGAATGGTATATATGTGATTTCTGACACTATTTGCATATTACAATCCTCGTGTTGGACTATAAGCTATCAAGTCCTCGTGTTGGACTATAAACTATTAAAGTCCTCGTGTTGGATTATAAGCTATCAAAGTCCTCATGTTGGACTATAATCATTAAAGTCCTCGTGTTAGACTGTAATCCACTACAGTCCTCATGTTAGACTTTAAGCTATTACAGATCATACTTTGGACATTTTATTGCAGACCACGAGTTGGGTATGTAATTGATATATGACAGGTCGTTGATATTTCGGTTGGAGATAGAGTTATAACTCCATGTTATAGCTTTTGAATTTGGTATTTAGCTATTTATAATTTAAGCTAAGGGAGGCGTATATATGCTCATGTTGTAAATTTCTAAACTTCAAACCTTTATTTTATTTTTACAGTCAATGTTTGGCTATCTATATGTATTATCAGATATTTTCTTATCCTTCTAGCCCTTTCCCTTGGGGTTGGTTGAGATGTTACTCACTATAACGCTTTGACGCTCGTTATTTCCCCATTTTCAGGTAACGAGACAGGTGCACGAAAAGCCATAGCTTGATGGAGTTGTTCTAATTACCATTTTTATTTTTTCCTAGTAGTTTATATCAGAAATCCACAATAGATGTATTTATGAAACATTTGAGTTTTTATTCTAGTTTTGTATAGGAAATGTACCTTAGTATTATTTCATTTGATTCTTATGTCGAGATATTTGTATTCAGTTCAAATATTATCTTTTTAGAGACTTATCCATCTATATCAGTGGTAGTGATTATTCTTTTGAGTATTTGTTGTTTAGTTTCCTTTTTGTATACTCTCTTTTGCCTGTTTTCTACCTACACCTGTTGTTAATTCTACTAGATAGGTAGTAACTGTGATGGTGAAGCATGTCGTAGCATGGTGTTTGGTGCTTGACAGGTTTGACATTCTTAGTTTTACCTTGGACTGCAGCCTTATTGAAACTAGGGGCGTCACAGTTGGTATCACAACTCTAGTTCCAGTATCCTTAGGATCATCCTGTATTGAGTCGTGGAGTTAGAGTAGAGTTTCTTAAGATTCGTGTATAGAGTCCGTTAGAAATTCTAGAATGAGTGAGGACGTTATATACCCGTGTTCAAAAAATACAAATATTTTTTTTTGTGATGTTAAAAGTATTTGAGTGAATGATATATGATATGAAATTCTTATATGTTTTGTTCGAGGACTTATAAATCTTCTTCTATATGCTCAGATAGCTTGACGTGGTAGACCTTGTACTCGGAGAGCTGATCAGGCAGAGCCACAGCAAGCTCCACCTGAGCCGCAGCATGCTCCCCAGTACTTGATAGATTTGATGGCTCCCATAGCCGCTAGGATGGCAGCACTTGAGGAGCTCGTAACGAATCATCTCACACCACCACCACCAGTAGTTCCACCACTGGTTGTACCAACTACTCATATTACAGAGGATTTTCCAAAGGGCACACGGATGCCCACCCCACAGGTAGTTGCTGATAAAGCTACAGAACAGGAGGCTTGGCTCCGCTTAGTAGAGAGATACCAGAAGATGAGGGCATCAGAGTTTTAGGGTTCATCAAATTCTCTTGCAGCACATAAATGGAAGGAGGATATGAGTAACATTCTTGAGATACTGAATATAACTTCGGTTCAGAAGCAGAGGCTGACATCTTACAGTCTCAAAGGGGATGCGGGGAGATGATATCGGCTCTAGTTTACTTCAGATCAGAGGATGACCCTCACCTGGGAGGATTTCGCCTACTTCTTTGATGAACAATATATCTCTTTCGTAGCACGGGCCAGGAAAGAGCTCGAGTTGTCCAGATTGTCTCAGGGAGACATGTCAATAGCTGATTTTGAGAGCAAGTTTATGAGCTTGCTTCACTTTACAAGCATGTGGCAGACGGGAGAACGCCACGCACAGATGTTTTTAGTAGGACTTCGCCCTAACCTTCGTCGATACCTCGTTTCTAGGAGGTTCTATTTAGTACGAGGGGTAGCGGATGCTGCCACATCACAGAGAATGAGTCAGCTATATTCTAGAAGGACAAGGAAACGAATACTAAGGATAAGGGCAAGAATAAGAGGCCTTTTCGGGACCCTAGCAGCAGCAGCAACAGTAAGGCCCTGATAGGAGAGGACCCCAGCAGGATCAGAGAGCGCCTCAGCAGCGCAAATTCCAGGGCACTTGTTTTAAGTGTCACAAGCTTGGCCACAAAGCATCAGAGTGTCGCAGTGCACCAGCAAGAGCCCAGCAAGGGAGAGGGCAGAATCAGTAGCAGAACCGATTCTAGGGCCGAGGTTAGGGCCAGCAGACAAGACTTGAGCCACCGTCGGCAGTTCCGCAGATTGAGGGATAGGTTTGTGCAGTTCAGGAGGTTCCTCAGGGGCGGATAGTCCTATATGCCCCACCTCCAGCAGCAGAGCAGCTTCCAGCTATAGGTAGAGTGTATGTAGTAGTTCCTCGTGATCATGGTGCGAGCGGGGCCGTAGTGGAGGGTACGTTCTCCGTGAACTCCTTTCCAGCCCGTATTCTTTTTGATTTAGGCGCTTCATATTCTTTCATATCTTATACTTTTATGATTAGACTTCAGCTTGTAGCTCAGCCTCTAGACGTTCCTTTGTCAGTTTCCACCCCTCTAGGTGAGATGTCGCTCTTGGAGAGTATTTGTAGGAGGTGTGTTATCGGTTTAGACGAGTCTGAGTTCATTGTTGATCTGATAGTGTTGAGCATGTCAGAATTTGATGTCATTCCTGGTATGGATTGGCTATCTTCCTACCACGTCAGTATCGACTGTTTTGCAAAAACAGTCAGTTTGCGAGCGTCTGATGGGTCCGAGTTAGTTGTAGCAACATTTCAGGGGAACTAGTTTGCAAAGTCATTACGGGTATACATCGAGGAGGTGATACTTCAGGATCAGAGTACGGATATATGCGAGACTAGAGTTGTCTCAGATTATCAGGATGTTTTTTTAGGACATACCTGGGTTGCCTTCTGTGAGAAAGGTTGAGTTCTGTATTGAATTACACCCGGGCACAACCCCGATATCCCGAGCACCCTATTGTATGGCACCTGCTCATATGAGGAAGCTACAGGCCCAGTTGGATGAGTTGTTAGCTCAGTGCTTTATTTGTCAGAGTCATTCTCCGTGGGGAGCGTCGGTCCTCTTCGTGAAGAAGAAGGATGGTAGTATGCGATTATGTATCGACTACCGTGAGTTGAACAAAGTCACTATCTGGAATAGATATCCTTTGCCTCGGATTGATGACTTGTTCGATCAGCTGTAGGGAGCATAGTATTTTTTGAAGATTGATCTTCATTCTGGTTATCATCAGTTGCGGGTTCGGGAGATAGATATTTCTAAGACCGTCTTTCTGACTCGATATGGATCCTTCGAGTTTTTGGACATGCCATTTGAGTTGACCAATGCACCTGCGGTATTCATGGATCTGATGAACCGAGTCTTCCGTCCATACTTGGAACAGTTCGTGATTGTATTCATCGATGATATTCTTATCTATTCGAGATCGGAGTCGGAGCACAAGCAGCATCTATGTTTGGCTTTGCAGACTTTGAGGGAGCATCAGCTATATGCTAAGTTTAGCAAGTGCAAGTTTTGGATTTCTGAGGTCAGATTTCTTGGCCATGTTGTCAGCAGAGAAGGCATAGCAGTAGACCCAGCTAAAGTTTCAGCAGTTCTTGATTGGGAACCGCCAAAGACAGTTACCGAGATTCGTAGCTTTTTGGGGTTAGCCGACTATTATAGAAAGTTTATTCAGGACTTCTCGAAGATTGTAGTACCACTTACACGCCTTACGAAGAAGGGTGTACAGTTCACTTAGAGCATGGAGTACCAGAAAGCCTTTGATACCTTGAAGACTAAGTTGACTACGACGCCAGTTCTTACTATTCCGAGCAGTGACAGGACATTTATTGTATACACGGATGCGTTATTAGTAGGTTTGGGAGGTGTCTTAATGCAGACTCAGAGGGTAGTAGCATACATTTCACGGTAGTTAAGGGTGCATGAGCAGAACTACCCCACTCATGATTTGGAGTTAGCAGTAGTGGTATTCGTGCTGAAAGTGTGGAGACACTACTTATATGGAGTTCAGTTCAAGCTTTTCACAGACCACCAGAGTCTGAAGTACCTTTTCTCCCAAAATAAACTTAATCAGAGGCAGTGGCGATGGATTGAGTTCATCAAGGACTACGAGTTCACGATTCAGTATCACCCGGGGAAGGGGAACGTCATAGCAGATGCTTTGAGTAGGAAGCGTCGACACCAGGTCGCGGCTTTGAGGTGCTCGTTGTATAGAGATCTTCTCACTCTTAGCCAGTTCGATTTTAGGCCAGAGATTGGTGGGACCAGCGCATACTTAGGAGCTATATCAGTGCAGCCACCTTGGAGGGAAGAGTAGTCAGAGCTCAGTTAGAGGACTCTTGGATTCAAATCCGAAAGAAGGAAATTTCCAAAGAACCCAATGACGATTGGACCATTGGGGCAGATGGAGGCCTTCAGATGAAGGTCCGATTGGTTATGCCAGTTAGTATAGAGCTGAAGAGAGAACTGTTTGATAAAGCACATCGTACTTGATATACAGTGCATCCAGGAACCACTAAGATGTACAAGGACTTGAGAATACACTTTTGGTGGAGTGGTATGCGTAGAGAGATTTCAGAATATGTGGCTAAATGTTTCACCTACCAGCAAGTAAAGGTAGAATATCAGAGACCAGTAGGGACATTTGAGCCTCTACCCATTCCAGAATGGAAGTGGACAGACATTTCTATAGACTTCATTGTAGAGCTGCCGAAATCGAAGAGGGGGAACGACTCAATTTGGGTGATCGTGGATCGGTTGATGAAGTCGGCACATTTTATTCTAGTGAGGACTACTTACACCGCCGAGACATATGCGAGGATATTCATCCGGGAGATAGTTCGACTTCACGGGGTTCCAGACATGATTGTATCAAATCGAGGCTTATTTTTTTCCTCGCACTTTTGGAGGAGTTTCCAGGATTCATTTGGCAGCAGATTATTGCACAGCAGTGTTTTTCACCCTCAGACAGACGGTCAGACAGAGAGAGTGAACCAAGTGTTGGAGGACATGCTGCGAGCTTGTATCATTGACTTTTAAGGTAGCTGGGAGGATCATATTCTATTGATAGAGTTTTCTTATAACAATAGTTATCAAGAAACGATTGGTATGGCTCCATATGAGGCTTTGTACGGGAGGCCCTGTAGATCCCCTATTGTTGGACAGAGCCAAAGGATAGCTTGTTGCTTGGATCAAAGCTTGTGAGACAGACTACCGAAAAGGTAGCATTGATTAGGGAGCATATTTTAACCGTTCAGAGTCGGCAGAAGAGTTACGCGGATCACAGACGACGACCTTTGGAGTTTCAGGTGGGAGATTTTGTCATGCTGAAGGTATCGCTGATGAAGAGGGTGTAGCAATTTGGTAGGCGGGGGAAGGTTGCTCCGAGGTATATTGGCCCTTTTCAGATTGTGGAGCGTATTGGGGCTGTTTCATATAGACTAGACCTTCTAGCATCGATGTCTGGTGTGCACAACGTGTTTTATATTTCTATGCTCAAGAAGCACTTCATGACGAGGAAAGACAGGGTGTATTGGATGCTCCGGAGATTGAGCTTCAAGATAATTTGACTATGATAGAGATCCCAGTTTGTATACTTTCTAGAGAAAACAAGAAACTTAGAAACAATGTGATTCCTTTGGTGAAAGTTCAATAGAACTGGAGAGGATCTGAGGAGATTTCTTGGGAGCGCAAGGAGTATATGCGTCGTGACTACCCACACCTGTTTGAGCAGATAAATTATTTGGATTATTTTTTCTTATGTTTTATGATAATTTTGGATAGTCATATTTATCTTTAATACTAGAATGGAGGTATTGTCACTTGATCCTTAATCATTTGGGATACATGATATATATATGGGGGGTTCTTTGTTTGGATTTTTCGCCTAACGTATTAATTCCATTTTGTTAGGGATTAAGACATGAATATTCATATTTTAAACTATTAACTTTAGATATTACTATGTCCATATCTAAAAATTAATGCTATGAGAGGTGTATGTGGGAATGATTACTCCCGATGTGCTTTTCTTGTATTATTAATTTTTAAGATAGGATTTTAGAATTTCGAGGACGAAATTCTTTTAAGGAGGGAAGAATGTAAAACCCCGTAAAATATAGTAAATGAATTTTTTATTGTGAAATATATGTTTATATCATAGATAAATGTGATAACAAGTGTTTGGGGATCAAACGAGTGTATTTATATAAGAAAGATCGAGTGATAAGACCAGAACACAAACAACATGTACCAACAGGAAATTTCCTACACGGTCGACCGTGGCGATCGACCGCCGGGCATGCAGCAGAAGCAGAAAACTTCTATCTCTTGCGCAGTCAACCGTGACGGTCGACCGTACGTAGTTTTGCCAGTTTTTCCCAGTTTGAGTCTTATTAGGTTTTGGGTCGGGTTTGTGGGCTCATATATTTAATATTATATTTGTGAGAGCTTCTTTTTCACCACAGAAAACCCTAGCAGCCTCCTCCTTCCTTCTTGCAAACCCTAACCCCTTCTCCATGGTGATTTCAGCAGATTTCAAAGAGTTTGAGCGGGATCTAGTGGTTTTCGACGTAGCAGGATATTTTTCCAGCGTTTTTTTGGAGTTGTTCATCATCCCTCAGGCGAGTTTCATCTCGCCCAACCCTATACCCATGTTTTTAAATGTTTTAATGATATTTTTCATGTGATTTATGAGCCTAACATACTAGATTATGTATAAAAATAGATCTATATGTTGTATTTTTGCAAAGAGAACGTGTTTTCAGTTAATAAAGCTCACCCACGAAATTCTTAATACAGATCTAGATCTGAGTTTATTTCTAACAAGAGTTTTGTCAGAAAGATTTTTTGTTTTTGAAGATTTCGACACGAAATTTACATGTTTAAGATTTGATTCGTTTTATTTATAGTGATTAGACTGAAATTCACATGTTCTGGTTATACTAAATCACTTATGAAGGATTGATAATGTATATAAACATCGTACGAAAGTTTTTGGATCAAACCACGTAGAACAGGAACCTGAACTAGGGTTTTTGATTTTACGTGGTCGACTATAGCGGTCGACCGCATGTCGTGCACAGAAGCAGTAAGCTTCTGCTCCAGTCGTGGTCGACCGTGGGCGGTCGATCGCTGGAGGATTTTTTCTGCTTTTGTCATGTTGTGCTTAGGTTTGTGTGGCTGACAAATTATCTAGGTTATATGAGTTTGTTATACACTAAGATTGGTATACATGAGTTGACTTCAGACATGAGTCTTAGATTTATTCACCGAAGCATGAGGGTGAATGGTATATATGTGATTTCTGATACTATTTGTGTATTACATTCCTCGTGTTTGACTGTAAGCTATCAAGTCCTCGTGTTGGACTATAAACTATTAAAGTCATCGTGTTGGACTATAAGCTATCAAAGTCCTCGTGTTGGACTATAATCATCAAAGTTCTCGTGTTGGACTATAATCCACTACAGTCCTCGTGTTGGACTTTAAGCTATTGCAGATAAACTTTGGACATTTATTTATTACAGACCACGAGTTGGGTATGTAATTGACATATGACAGGTCGTTGATATTTTGGTTGGAGATAGAGTTATTACTCCATGTTGTAGCTTTTGAATTTGGTATTTAGCTATTTACAATTTGAGCTAAGGGAGACGTACCTATGCTCGTGTTGTAAATTTCTAAACATCAAACCTCTATTTTATTTTTACAGTCGATAGTTATCCTTCTAGCCCTTTCCCCTAGGGTTGGTTGAGATGTTACTCGCTATAGCGCTTTGACGCTCGTTGTTTCCCCACTTTCAGGTAACGAGCCAGGTGCACGGAGAGCCGTAGCTTGATGGATTTGTTTTAGTTACCATTTTTAATTTTTGCTAGTAGTTTATGTCAGAACTCCACAATAGATGTATTTATGAAACATTTGAGTTTTTATTCTAGTTTTGTATAGTCAATGTGTCTTAATATCATTTCATTTGATTTTTATGTCGAGATATTTGTATTCAGTTCAGATATTACCTTTTTAGAGACTTATCCATCTATATCAGTGGTAGTGATTATTCTTCTAAGTATCTGTTGTTTAGTTTCCTTTCTGTATACTCTCTTTTGCCTGTTTTGTACCTACACCTGTTGTTAATTCTACTAGATAGGTAGTGACTGTGATGGTGAAGCATGTCGTAGCATGGTGTTTGGTGCTTGATAGGTTTGACATTCTTAATTTCACCTTAGACTGTAACCTTATTGAAACTAGGGGCGTCACACTTATCATATCATTTTTCCAATATCCGTATCTTAAGTGAGTGAACACCATAACAGTTGACCCCTTTCACTCGGAGTTGGCTTTTAGTTGACTATGAGAGAAAATAAGATATGCTCTGATGAATGCAGGCCTGCTGAGGACGAGAAACTGAGAAGTCCTCGTCTTAGAGATGTGGCTTGTCTTGATTGGACACCCATTATTAACTCCGCTATTCGTGGCTAACGTCACCAAAGGATCTGGACCGTCTTTTTAGGAGACGATGCGTCATGAATAGAAGGGAGAATCTTTTACTTTTTGAGTATTGGGATGTGGGGCATTAAATGAGGGCGGCACTTTGTGTTTTGAGTAAAACCACTTCAGATTCCGATGTGAATCTGGCCTGGTTGCTTCGAAAATTACCGCATCTTTTAAAACCCCTCTATACTTTTCTTTGAACGCTTATAAATAGCTCTTTGATGATAAGATAGTTCTTTTACGAACCTTTGCTATGGAAAAATTCTCGATATTCCTCCAAGCTTTTTCTAAGAAAAAAAATCTTTCATGGCTTCCTAAGCTTCAAACTTTGGCCGTAGTGAGGAGAGACTCGCTACTCTTTTCGTTATCTGCTCGAAGGTCCATATGGACAATCTGGTGGGATTGATCAATACAATATCCCTCGGACTCTCACATTGGTGGCACTAGAGATGAGTGAGCCAGTGTATTGCCATGGCGAGGGCCGAGTGCCGCTATACTTGGCCCACTTGGAGCATGGTTTATGGCTGTCCTTGCACTCTTTCATTAAGGAGGTGCACGCCGCTCTAAAAATCTCCCCTTCCCAACTCTATCTAAATAAAGTAGGAGTTTTAGTGGCTTTTATCATCATCTGTCACCGTGTTGGAGTCCAACCAAGCTTGAGATTGCTTAGGCATTTGATCAGTGAGGTAGGCTGAGAAGGACCCGCATTACTCTTTCCACTATCATGGTGAGTTCTAGCTTGTTTTTGATTCTTTGGAGCTGGATGAGGACTAGAGGAGGCAATTCGTGTGGGTCTATGATAGCGATAGCGTCTTTGCCTGCTCAGACTAGCCGATTGTGAATGAAGATGCTTTGCGGCCAGTTACCCTTAGTGACTCCGAGATGACGGATTTAGAAAAGATTCGTTCTTATGCTGGGCCACGAGAGAGTGATGCTCTATTTGTTGAGATGTCTCTCCCGACAACGGGTATGTCCATGATCTTGTCTTCCACCGACTCCCCGGCAAAGGCGAGCCCCATTCCTCTATCAGTGGAAAATCGCAAGAGGAATACATGGATCGAGGGGGCAAACTCCATTGCTAGGCCCTATAAGAAGATGAGGGGGGCTTTTAGAGCCTAGGAGGTGGCTATCTTGATGCCTCAAGCAGCTAACATTGTCTCTGAATTAAGAGGAAGAGGGTTGAGAGGCGGCACCCAATTGGACCAGTTGTGAGGTCTCAACTAGCTAGGACGGGTCCACTGATAACTCAGCTTAACCGCTTGGAAAATATGAGGCAGATAGACGAGTCTTCTCCTGGCAGGGAGATAATAGTCTTAGCGGTCGAGGAGGATGTTATTGGTTCTAGTACTATTCTTGAGGCGTCTCGTCGCCCTGGCAAGAAGCCAATTAAGGTGGACGACGACGTCGAGGGGAGAGCTAAAACTCCGTTAGACTAAATAGAGAATGGTGCTGACGAGAGGATTTTGAAGGATATGCCAAGTGTTAGCATACATCAAGCTCTTCAAGCTTGTCTAGCTCGGGGGACTTCACTGGGACACGCCCTGTTCAATCGACTTGATCGTTCCCTGGAATGCCAAGGAGGGCTGGCAAGGGAGAAGTCGGCCAAGGAAGAGGCAAAGGAGAGAGTCTCTATCTTGGAGGCTGAATTGACTCATAAAGAATGTGCTTAACGCCGAAGTCTGGATGAGAAGGAAGAGCTCCTCAAGAGCTTTCGAATCCAATTCTCCAAGCAGGTAGGAACCATCGAGGATCTTCAAAGGGAGATGGTTCATCACAGGCGGAGGACAAATCCGAGAAGCGTCGAGGATGAAAGCTGAGGCAAAGGCTCGAATAAGTCGTCTTTCTCTCGAGAAGACGAGTGGGACTTTGAAGAGCTACTGGTAAAGCTTCAGGCGTCTATGGCCCTTGTTAAGAAATTAGAGGACCAACTCGCTCATCTAGATTCAGAGCAGTATAAAAAGAAGGTGGTCGACGACTGACATCATTGCCCTATAGGGAAGTCCGAAGTAGCATTAGCATGTAAAGCTGGGGTTGATTACTTTGCCTCCTTGGTGCCTCGCAACTCTCATTTGACCCCGGATCGTTTTTATCCTTCCTATGCCTCATGTTGTCTTAACTTGTTAAAAAATGTCGAGAGAATTAGAGGCGGGTTGGATTTGTCAGCAATTGACGATGAGGTCGAGTCTGTTGTTGAGCCCCCTGGGGAATCTTCTACTACTGCTACCACCAAGAGTCTGTCAAGTCTGACTTCCGAACCTGACCGAGAGCTTTGAAGACCTGTCTATTTCTCTTCTTTTCTTTTATAGAGAAGTTTGTAATGAAGTTTACTCTTATTGAATGAAATTTTAATTTTTGTCTCAAGTCTTGAGCTTACCTTCATTGTTTATATTCTTTTATCTTTGTAGCTTTGCTTTTGTTTGAGATGTCGGCTAAAGTGAGTTAGTTGTGATATGTCGACCCGTACAGGGGACTTATGACAACTAGTTTACTTGATGCCTTATTTTGGCTGAGCATTTAATTGACCAAAACTTGACAGACGACTGCTTAAGTTTTTAGATTAATTAAGCATTAGCCATACATTCAATATTCATACTTTAAGTTTATGTATACCTTTTGGCCAAATAGCAACCCTAAGGTTGGGTGCCTAGGTCTTACAGAGGTGCTTGGGTCTTTGTAATCCCCGTATGGTCGAGTAGTGAATGTAGGAGTCGATCATAGGGTTATACCTTAGGCTTACCTTGATAAAGAACCAAGAGCTTGATATTCAACTAAGGAGTCATTGTGCCTTAGATTTAGCCTGAAGAGGTACCAAGGGCTTATCATTCGACTCGTAAATCGAATGCCCAGAACTCTTGAGAGTGGACTATGTCTTTCCTTCCCCTAAGACCGAGAGATGACTATGGGAGTCGACTAAAGGGTTGTGCCTTAGGTTTATTCCTAATGAGGTACCAATGGCTTGTCCATGATGACCGATGAGAGCTGGAGGAATTAACCATATCTTGTGCCGTAGGCTTACCTTGATAAAGAGCCAAGGGCTTGTTATCCGACTAAGGAGTCATTGTACCTTAGGTTTACCCTGAAGAGGTACCAAGGGCTTATCCATGATGATCGACGAGAGCTGGAGGAATCGGCCATATGTTGTGCCTTAGGCTTACCTTGATAAAGAGCCAAGGGCTTGTTATCCAACCGAGGAGTCGTTATGCCTTGGGTTTACCCTGAAAAGGTACCAAGAGCTTATCCATGATTATCGATGAGAGCTGGAGGAATCGACCATATGTTGTGCCTTGGGCTTACCTTGATAAAGAGCTAATGACTTGTTATCCGACTGAGGAGTCGTCGTGCCCTAGGTTTATCCTAAAGAGGTACCAAAGGCTTGTCCATGATGATCGATGAGAGTTGGAGGAATCAACCATATGTTGTGCCTTAGGCTTACCTTGATAAAGAGCCAAAGTCTTGTTATCCGACTAAGGAGTTGTTGTGCCTTGGGTTTACCTTGAAGAGGTACCAAAGGTTTGGTATTCAACTGAGAAGTCGTTGTGCCTTGGGTTTACCCTAAAGAGGTACCAAGGGCTTGATATTCGACTGATGAATCGAATGCCTAGAACTCTTGAGAGTTGACTAGGGCTTTCTTTCCCCTAAGGCTGAGAGATGACTATGGGAGTCGACCAAAGAGTTGTGCCTTGGGTTTATTCCTGAAGAGATACCAAGGGCTTGTCCATGATGATCGATGAGAGCTGGAGGAATCGACCATATGTTATGCCTTGGGCTTACCTTGATAAAGAGCCACAAGCTTATTATGCGACTAAAGAGTCGTTATGCATTGGGTTTACCCTGAAGAGATACCAAGGGCTTGATATTCGACTGAGGAGTCATTGTGCCTTGGGTTTACCTGAAGAGGTACCAAGGGCTTGATATTTGACTGAGAAGTCGTTGTGCCTTGGGTTTACCCTGCAGAGGTACTAAGGGCTTGATATTCGACTGAGGAGTCCAATGCCTATAACTCTTGAGAGTTGACTTGGGCTTTCTTTCCACTAAGACCGAGAGATGACTGTGGGAGTCGACCAAAGGGTTGTGCTTTAGGTTTATTCCTGATGAGGTACCAAGGGTTTGTCCATGATGATCGATGAGAGCTAGAGGAATCGACCATATATTGTGCCTTAGGCTTACCTTGATAAAGAGCCAAGGGCTTGCTATTCGACTGAGGAGTTATTGTGCCTTGGGTTTACCCTGAAGAGGTACCAAGGGCTTGATATTCGACTAAGGAGTCATTGTGTCTTGGGTTTACCCTGAAGAGGTACCAAGGGCTTGATATTCGACTGAGGAGTCCAATGCCTACAACTCTTGAGAGTTGACTTGGGCTTTCTTTCCACTAAGGCCGAGAGATGACTGTGGGAGTTGACCAAAGGGTTGTGCTTTTGGTTTATTCTTGATAAGGTACCAAGGGCTTGTCAGGGGAGCCTAGGTTTTACATGATGCCTAGGTCTTTGGCTATAGTGAAGCCTCGGCCCCTGCGAGATCAAAGTTCATTCATATTGGATAACATTTTATTATTTCTGTATTTTACATCATCGTGAAAAATATCCTTCTACAAGCATCTGATGCTCAAAAGGAGATTGAACCACTTGTGATCTTGCTTTGGCTCTGCTTCAAAGGAAATTTTGCAGTGGATGAGGCGGCCAGTTATAAAACCTCTTTTAGTTAGATTTTGCTTGCTTTCATAGCGGACGACTTGTTGATAAACAAGGATGAGTCGAAACTCTATTTGCCATCTCATCAGCCAAGGTTCCTTCTAAGTCTGAATCTTCAGGAAGGACTTGAAGGCGGAAGGTTGGCATGCTAGCTTTTGGCAAAAGGAACCGCTCAGACGTCATGAATCATGTTGAATAGCATTCTCCAGGTCGGGTTTGCAAGAGTTGAGGGCACGACCATAAGTTATATCGTACCTTTTGTGGTGGAAACTCTCTTGGAGAGAGAATCCACCAGACGGTATTGTACTCCCTGAAAATGACAAACTGTAGCAGTTTTCTTTAAGGAGCTTCGGGAGTACTGGGGACTGGACCATGTTGTAAATGGAGAACTCTCCCTTATGAGGATTATGCGGGTCGCATGTTTCGACCATCAGAGCTTAGGCAACTTTTATAGTGAAGGCGTCGGTTGAAGCCAAGATCATTTTTCCTGAGAACAAACAGCTGACAGACCCTAAGTTTTTCCCGCGATCTTACCCCTTCAAAGAGTTCTCATGGTCCCATGCGCCTATCACATATTTAATCACTGCTCCCATGCTCATATGAGTTATCAGCAGTTGGTGCTTTAGTAATATTTGGCCTCATCAAATCCTAGGTTCCGGCCAGATTCATTCTGTGATGGTGATTAGAAGTCAGGGTTACTTTTTAAGAAAAACAACTACCCTTATGATGGGTCATCTGCTGGAGGGTTTTGTAGGAGGATTGAATATCGCTTTACCATCTGATTGATGATGTGCTTGGCAAACATTCCCTAGATAAGTTGCTGAGGCTTGCATCTATGTTAGTTCATCTTAGCTAAAGCTAACCCTCCTTATAACTTGAATGATGTAACTGCTGACTTCATTTAGCTTGGATGATGCAACTTCGATGTTGTTCTTCAGGGTGAGTAGAATCATACCCCTGATCAGAACTTGACATGTCTTCTCGAAAAAGAAGAAATGCCCCACGGTGGGCACCAAACTATTGATGCTCAATATCAAACAGCAAATTAATCCAGAAGAGGATGGTTGCGGGGTGATGAAGGATGATGGAGGGCTCGTTTCCTTCTCCGACTTTATACTTAGTTCTTGAACGAGGGCTTGATGTCCTCACTGCATAGATAGAAAGAACTCGTGAGAGGACGGGGATCGGTTCCCCATGGTTCCTCCGACGATCAAGTCAGTTGATGAACATGAGCTTGAGTAGAGTTTAGAACTATGTGTTCTTATGCTATGTGCATCAAAGATGATCATCTCTCAAATTAGATCAAGAGGAAGATTTTTTTTATTATTTTTCTACCCCCCCCCCCTCCGCCCTCTCACTTGGTGAATATCATCCATCTATATAATGGATCTCCATCGCTGGTTGTTCATCTCAGCCATGCAGAATGGCGGTAATCAAGTATGTGCTGGAAGGTGAGTCATCCCTTACTTTATAGGTGTTGGCTGACGACTGAAGGGGAAGTCATTTCAGCCTGGGAGATGGTGTCTCCGTGATATCCGGGAAGTGACTTGTGAGTTGTGGCAGAAGTCACGTGAGCATACCGAGTCATCCCTCGCTTTACAGATGTCGACTGATGATTGGATGGGAAGTCAGTTCTTTATGGGAGAGAGTGTCTCCGTATTTTCTGGGAAGTGATTGAGCTGACAAGTCATGGAGACTTATCAGGCCAAAATCTGGATAAGGCTTGTCCGAGGTGGACTGAGATGTCGACATGTGCTCTGGGGGAGAGGCTTGAGGCTGGGCCGAGTTCTCAACTTAGTCGATAGCAGGGAATGTCCCTCAAGTCGTTTCTGAGAAATGCTTAGTGAGTGATCGAGTGCCCTAAATAAGGTCATCCTCGCTAATAGGATTGACCGACACCGCCTTTCGCGTCGACTTAGGAGTGTCGGCATGTCTGACTGGTTGCAATATCGTCTTATCTCAGCTAATAACCATCTCTTGAGTCGATATAAAGACCTCGACTCATCTGGGAGGTCAGGATCTCTCGTACCGGCTAGCATTGCCTCTTGTGTCGACACCAGAGTGTCGGCTTGATGAGTCGGTAGGGCCGAGACCTCTGTAATTGTGTCTTGGGTTTATCCCTTATAAGGTACTAAGGTCTTGCAATTTAGTCATGATGGTCGAGTTGTACTGGAGGATTCGATCATATGTTGGGCATTGTGCTTACCCTGATAAAGAGCCAAGAGCTTGTTATCCGACTGAGGAGTTATTGTGCCTTGAACTCTTGAGAGTTGACTAAGGCTTTCTTTCCCCTAAGGCCGAGAGATGATTGCGGGAGTCTGCCAAAGGGTTGAGTTTGTTTCACTTAGGACTCTTATCGTATCATTTTGCCAATATATGTATCTTGGGTGAGTGAACACCATAACAATTATAGTCCCGGGACTATACATTCGAGGTTAGATTTGAAAGGACCATATTTCTCTTAAGTTCCCTAACAATTATGTAAAATGACTGGATGAAAGCCTGTGTACCAAATATGTAGACTGGTTGTGCTTCGGTAGGGAGTGGATGTATCAGGTAGAGCACATGGATGTGTACTCTTGAGAATGTCAGCTATCATTTTACTACAAAAACTCTATTTATCACTCGAAGATGTGCACGCAACCCATCTCGCGTGAGAGGGGATAAGGGGGTGGGACCCACTTTCTTGTTTTGGTTCCCCCCCCACCCCCTCTCGCGCGAGATGGGCTGCATGCCCATCTTCGTGTGATAAATAGCAGAGTTCATTTTACTATAAGCTTTTTCCTAACTTTTGGGATTTATGCCTTGTCCCATCAACATGCATAGATTCTTTTGCTTTGAAGAAAATCAGCTATAGGTACAATATATTAGTAGAGAACATTATTACACACTGCATGTGTCCTTTGATGATTTATAACATTTCTGTAATCTTTATTATTATTCCACTCTTGTCAAACTTATTTTCCAATAAATCAGTACAAGTATCCACCGATTTTACATTGTGCTAAAATTTCATTCAAGATTTTTGTATTAAAGGGTACAAATATTTAAGTTTGTAATAGTTAGAAACATGTTTTTACAATTGTCACTTCACAATTTGAAGCAATAACCAAAATGTCCTAAAATTATGCCAAAATTCAGTTAGACTTGGCTAGTAATGGAAGGACATTTCGGGTGTTTGCTATTACAATTCTATACCTCTTGAATATAACATAAGTATTAGAGGTATAATAACAAATTAAATTAAATAAACTATTAAAATTTTAACTCACTATTACCTATTAGATTATTATATCCGGAAATTATAATGAGTTAAATTATTCCCGGTATGAACAAGCCCCCGGTGCAAACTTGGCCTCTACGTAAAATAACCAACCCTTTTCCCCAAGAGGACCATCAGCTCAATGGGCTTTGGGCACAAGTTCGGATGCAAAGGACAAACCCGACCCGCTTCGGCTCCACCCACGAGGCAAAAATTCTCAGGGGCCCCCTCCCTCGAACATCACCGAGATTGGCGCGGATTCGATCCGATGAAACTAAATCGATCGATTTACAGCAGGCAGCTCTAATTCTTGCCATTGAATTTGTAAAAGAGCTAAGAGCGATCGACTAAAAGCGAAGAACCCTAACCAAAACCCTAAGGGTTTCTAGGGTTTTTGCTCACTGATCCAAGATGGTAAGCTAGGGTTTCTAGGGTTTCTCTCATTATCTCCCTTTTGCATTTTTTGCTAATTTATTACGTTTCTTGGTTTGATCGTAGTCGGATATAAGGAAGTGGTTCATTAAGCAGCACGACAAAGGCAACGGCAGCGCTGCGCCCAAACCTACCAAGCCCCCGGAGAAACCCTCGGCTCCTTCTGCCGTCGAGAAACCCGTAAAGTCCTCACCTTTTGCTTTTCTTTTATATTGTTTGTGTAGTTTGATCTCAGGATTTGAGAATTGAATCGTCTTGATGAGAAATTAGGTTGAACGAGGTCAAGAGAGGAGGAAAACCAGCAAGTATTTTGCGAATTCTGACTGTTCTAAAGAACAGGCGGCTAAAGCTGTTAAAGATGAGGTTATGACTGAGAAAAATACCCCAGCGAAGAGGAAGACCACACAGAAGAGTGGGGAGGATGTGAAACCCACGCCGGTGAAAAAGATCCGTAAGGTAGAAGAAGATGATGACGACTTTGAACCGCCATCCAGCGAGAAGAAGAAGGCCGTTGAGGCTAAGCCGCCCAAGAAACCAATTGTGAAGAAATCTGTTGTTATGGATGAAAGTGATGATGACAATGAAGAAGTCGAGGAGGAAGAGGTAAAGACGCCGACAAAATCGGGTGGGAGAGGCAGAGGTGGGAGAGGATCGGGTGCGGGTCCCGTGGCTTCTGCAGGAAGGGGAAGAGGAGGGGGGAGGGGTGGGTTCATGAATTTTGGGGAGAGGAAAGATCCACCACATAAAGGGGAGAAGGTAGTCTTACTATTTTGTATGCAATGCTATGAAATTGAATGAAATTTTAATTGTCTTTGCTTGTGATGTTGGTTCAGGAAGTTCCGGAGGGTGCTCCTGAATGCTTGGCTGGCCTTACATTCGTTATAAGCGGCACACTTGATAGGTACATTGTAACATTGCTTCTCAAAAATGGAGATTTCTTGCTGTTTTCACTATATATATCATAAGGATGCCTAACCCTAACCTTGATAACATGCCCCAGTGTGTGGGTCGTCCTTTTAAGAGGCAATACGTGGGTTGCCCTAATAACATCTTAAAGATTCGTTTCACTGCACTAAAACTTCGAAGTTATAGTCAATTTTGTACTCTTAACACATAAATTTTTAGTTCCACCTATTGAAGTATATTTATGTCCTTAATTGTGTTCATTTCTTCTTATTGTTGCTAACAAAATATCTAAATTTGGCTATTGTTAAATTGAAGTTTGGAACGGGAGGAAGCGGAGGATTTGATTAAACGGCATGGTGGGCGGGTTACTGGGTCTGTCAGCAAGAAAACTGTAGGTTATTTTGTATCTTTGGTTTTGGTTTAGGCTGATTTTAGTGGTTACACTTTATGATTGTTGATGTTTATTCACAGAATTTTCTTTTAGCTGACGAAGATATTGGTGGAAAGAAATCAGCCAAAGCCAAGGAGCTGGGGTATGAATGATCTTATGTTTCTTCTGTCTTTTCTCTTTAATAATACTTCTTATCAGTTTTTATGAACTTCTTCTGATGCATGCAGTACCAAGTTTTTAACTGAAGATGAATTGTTTGACATGATTCGAAAATCAAAGCCTGCAAAAGCTCCAGTAAAAGAAGACCTAACAAAGAAACCTGAAGAGAAGGCAAACAAGTCTCATATGAAGAGCAGTCCTATGAAGGTAAAGGTCGAAGGTATGTATTTAGCATTTGAATTTGTTATTGTGTCTGTCTATATAAATATATATGTACATACATGCATAAATGTACACACACATATTAGTTATTGGAAGGCTCGGTTTATCATTGAAGCAGTGGCATAACCTACTCCACAGTTAGCATCTTGCACTTAAATCTGCTAAAGTCCAGTAGGCTTTGTAAAAGTTATAGAAGCTTCTACACCTGACATTCGGTTCAGTTTTCAAAAGATATTAGCTTTTGAGCTCTGAAGCGCAATATATCTGGAGCTGGAGCAAAGAGAAGCGAACCAATTGAGCGATTCTGCTCTTAAAATTGTTCAAAAGAGTGATGCTACAGCCAAAGTGTGATTTCGGCATTCCTTTCCTAGAGAGTGACATGACTGTAGATATATCTCACATACCAACATATCCGGAAATCACCTTAGAATTCCAACTAGGATATATCGCTGACTCTAGCATTCCTGTGCTTGTTTGCTGCGTCATCGCTTTAGAGTGCTTCTAATGATAAATTCTTCACTTAAAAGCTGGATGATTTTGTATTTTCAGTTTTTGAAGAGTGTATCAAGCATGTAAATAGATTATCATAATTCTTTTTAGATTGAGTAGGATATTAGCCCTTAACAAAATTTGATAGACGTTAGTTTTCCTCATGAGTAAGATATAGAGTTGCCTGCACTGTATGTCCAACCAAAAGTAATACATCATAAGTCATTTGGAAGCATCATAGATGAAATGATCATTCTTATATTTGTGATAATTTGCAATACTTCTACACATTTTCCTAGTCTACACGTTACAAGTTCGTTATGTGGTCACGTTAGGCTTAAACTGCTACTTGGTCACATTAGGATTAAACTGCATAGTCAATCTCGATAGGATTTTCTACCTCCCACGAAGCCACTAGGTTCTTTGACAGGCTCCCTATCTTTTTTATAATTTCTTGGCCCAGGATATGGCACCCAAGCCAGATGGTCGGTGTCAAGATTATATGTATTTTGCAAGATTTCATCAGTCTTCTATGAAGCCTTTTCAATATTGGAATGTGTGCCACTTTAGTGAAGAAAAAAGCTTAGATGGTGGCAGCAGCAGTGTGAGTGCATAAATAAGTTATTGCATAAGAATATCATTCATACACGATGGGCAGGTAAAAATAAAATACTCAGATACACATTTGTAAATCATATAGTAACTAGCTAACTTCTAATACATTTGTTCCTAATTGTTTTTTTTAATTTTATTATGGAGTAAGATTTTGCACACCGCCACACCCCAAATCCAGTATCATACAATATGGAGCCTCACAACTGACCACAATCCCTTTCCAAGGAATTATAAGGGTTTTACTATTCTGAATCACTGATAACACACGTTTTTATCCACTACTAACTCCAAATTGTCATCTTTACATGTATCGACTATAGCTGCAGCCTCCTGTTCACTGTCCTTTATAACACAAATGTTTCATCATAAAGAATTTTCTGTGGTTTGTACAAGATATGTGCATATGCTCCTTAAATATATTTTCAAGTCAAAGTGTCAGCATGTCAAAATGTTATGAAGAATATTGTATTATGAACTACTCTTCCTTTACATTGGTCACCAAGAAGCCATCCATTATATGCTGAATGTTCTATGCAACGAAAATTGCTCGTTCAGATGATCAACCTGGC
This sequence comes from Asparagus kiusianus, assembly GCA_022839385.1. Taxonomy (NCBI): domain Eukaryota; kingdom Viridiplantae; phylum Streptophyta; class Magnoliopsida; order Asparagales; family Asparagaceae; genus Asparagus; species Asparagus kiusianus. The sequence goes on along the minus strand of BQKN01000108.1, from coordinate 645,775 downwards.
ACTGCAAGAAAAACTCCAGTGAAAAGTGCGCCATCCAATGTTTCTCTTAGCAAGAGAAAAGCACAAATTGGTGAAGGTAGTTCATTGACTTGGACTGAGAAATACCGACCAAAAGTTCCAAACGACTTAATTGGCAACCAGTCTATTGTAAGGAATTATGCCTTAACTCTACTTGTTTTCGAAGTTTGGTTTCTTTTAGGAGTTCTCATTATCTTTATGTCTATATAGGTTAAACAACTACATGATTGGCTGGCACACTGGCATGAACATTTTTTGCATAATGGCCAGAAAGGAAAGGGCAAAAGACAAAATGACAGTGGATTGAAAAAAGCTGTTCTGCTAAGTGGAACGCCTGGGATTGGTAAAAGCACATCAGCAAAATTGATTAGCCAAATGCTAGGATTCGAGGCAATCGAGGTGCTTTTCTATTTCTGTATGATGTTTTTTAAGCAAGCAGTTCCTTGTGATGTTTTCTTTTCTTCCCAGGTTAAAATTGTCAGTTTTAATGCAGGTTAATGCAAGTGATAGTCGAGGAAAGGCTGATAACAAAATTTTTAAAGGAGTTAGTGGAAGCACTTCAAATTCAATTAAAGAGCTCATTAGCAATGAAATCTTGAGTAGCAGCAAAAAATGGTTCGTTTGACAAGGTTAATTTCCTTGTGATTTGCTAAAGTGTCATTGATTTATATTTAGTATTACTTACTACAGGTCTGAGCATAAAAAAACTGTATTGATTATGGATGAGGTAGATGGGATGTCTGCAGGAGATAGGGGCGGAGTTGCAGATCTTATTTCTAGCATAAAAGTTTCTAAGGTTCCTATCATTTGCATCTGTAATGATCGCTATAGTCAGAAGCTCAAGAGTCTTGTTAGCTACTGTTTACCACTCAATTTCAGGAAGCCTACTAAGCAACAGGTATTTACTCTCGTTTTAATATCTGGACAGTAACCCATCTTCTCTTGGTTTTGAGCTCAAAACTCGGTTATACTTGTTAAAAAGCTGAGAGAAAGTAAGTTTAGTTATTTAACAAGTCATGAATGGGTCTAAGGTTTAAAGTATCTGATCTTGCTATCTTTGGTTAACCCATTTTGGGATTTACTGTCAGCTTGGTATAAATTTGAACTTTGATAGGGACAAGGAAATTGAATATATTTTAGAATGGTAAAACGATTCACAGAATATGTTGTAGTGTCTTGTGTCCTTTTAGGTAAACATCCAGTAATCTAGTTTGTATTGGTATGGGTAAGAGATATGCGTGCCAAAAAGATAAAACTTTTTAATTGTTGATTCTTAGCACTACTCTACATACTGAGATACTGTCTACTTGCATGTCTATTAAAGAGACAATTAGACAAACTGGTGGGGCTCATGTGAACCTGTTAAAAATGTTATGTAGGAAGAACCACTAGTTTTTGACTGTGGAATAAAAATGTAGAAATCATGCAAGTGGGTGATATATTTCTTCGGAATTTTAAGTTGAACTCAATGAGATTTGAGTTTTAAACTCATGACTTACTTCAAACCTAGTCCTTTGGTATTAAGTACAAAAACATTTTACCCATAACATTAAGTTTATAATTTTTGAGCTAACAATGTAAGCTTAGCAATCAGAACATTTCAGAGACAATGAACACAATGGATGTTCAATATTCCCAGTTAGAAATGGTTTTATCTTAACAATTTTTAGAAGTCTTGGGGAGCTTGTGATCTGTTGTCTTCTGATATTTATTTGATTGGGAGTAGTACACTCATAAGTTTTTGCGAGTAGCATGTTGATTAGAGAGTCCTGAAAGGCCAACTATTATTTTCCATCTATGTATTATAGTTTAACTATGGATGATAGCCATTACTCTTGATGATGCTAGTTCCGTATGTTTATTTATTTACTTATTTGGGTTATTTATCTCGTGCCTGGATTTTGATTATTACTTAGCATGTCAGGTGCGATTAGTTTGCTAGGAAGCTGATAAATATAAACTGCTGAAGATTATCTGATGTTTGTAAGTTTAATTGATTGATCTTTTACACCGAACAAGCTGTTTTAAGCTATGATTTGCAGGCCACTTCCCCCAACAAAAAATTGTGTCCAACAGATTTAGACACGTCATGCTTGTCCATCCTTATTCAACACTGAAAAATGCATAAACTAGTATTTACCTCGAAAGGCCTGCACTTCCCCTTTTGTTACTTAAACTGTTCTTTCATATATGACTCCAAATACAAATATTTGTATGACTCAAATATACATATTCAGATGAGAATACATATATAATATAGATTTTGACACTTGTCGTGTCTGGCCGACAGTGTACATGTCCCACATGTGCATGTGTCCTAACCATAAGTTTGAAGTAATACTGGTTTTTTTTGTATAGCAGTTTTCTGCACTTGGGTTCAAGAACTGATTTTTTTGTCTTTCTTTAACTGGCAGATGGCAAAGAGGCTGATGCAAATTGCAACTGCAGAAGGTCTTCAAGTTAATAATGTATGTAACAGTCAAATGTTGTTTTTGTTGTCTATATTTTTATGTTTTCACATTGTTGCCGGAACAAACATATATTATCCCTATATGGAAATGCCAGAATATACATGTTTATCCTTGCATGGAATTTGTTTTCTGTGTCTTTGATTTTTTCCAGGTTGTGAGCTTCTTTACTTTGTTAGTATCAAAGGAAGGTTGCATGCTTGCTTTTCTATATTGTTATTCTCAGTTTTTTACCATCATAAGTAGATATATTAAGTATTAACATTTTTACCTCTCTACATACGATGGTGCTGTTGGGTGTGTGCACGCTATATTGCTAGTTCTTAAATAAACGAAGTTCCTCACTTTTATCTTTGTTGACGCAACAGATTACGCTTGAAGAACTTGCAGATAGAGTTAATGGTGATATGCGAATGGCAATAAATCAGTTGCATTACATGAGCCTTTCACACTCAATCATTAACTATGATGACATAAGAGCACGCCTTCTAAGCAGTGCAAAAGATGAAGATATTTCACCTTTTGCAGCAGTTGACAAGTATTTTCTCTCTCCAATTAATCTTCTTATTAATTTTTTATGGGGTGAGTCCTTAGTCTGGGAAGTTTTTTCAGTTGTAATTACTAATCCTACGTGCTCATTAGCATTTTCTTAATATGTACTATACTTTTGTAATTAAAAAGGTCAGTTGTGATGATGATGAAACATTTGCAGGCTTCCATTCTTAGATTCAGTTTAACTATGCAGCGCTTGTATTTTCCACCTTTTTTCTTCTTCAAATTAATAGCTCCAACTACACTTGTATTTTCCACCTTTTTTATTTTTCCAAATTAATAGCTCCAGCTAGCAATCTTTCTTCACTTCAGTTTACAACAGTTGGCATGTTCATCTACCAGTTGGAACTGAAAAATTGGAAAAGTGTAAATCTTCAGCTGCCTAGTTAAGCAAAATCTATTTTGCGTGGGCATGCATGTGTGTTCATGTGCATGTGAGCGTGAATGTTCAAATATGGATGCATGTGTGCCTACATGTGTTGTGTGCATGTTCACGGGTTTGTTTGGGTTTATTTATGTGCATGTGCATGTGCACGCATGTATGCACTGTGGGCTTGTGCAGGTTGGGCCTGGGTGCATGGTTGGGTTAGGACGTGGGTCTGCACATGTATCTTTGTCTGAGGCGGAAAGATGCTTTTCACTTAAACTGATTGCTTCATGGCTATATTCAAAGGGTTGAAGAAGAAGAAAATAAGAAACATCTTACTAAATTTAATTCAACATGGAATGACCTTAGATGCAAGTCAGTTTCACAATGCAATAATGCATTATATTTCAAGTTTTCTTGTGGATATATCTGCTTCATCACCAATGCATGCCATAATTTACCTATTGTAGAAGATGCACATGCTATAACATTACATTCTATTCTGTAGGTTGTTTGGATTCAATGGAGGAAAGTTACGAATGGATGAGAGGATTGATTTGAGCATGAGTGATCCTGACCTGGTTCCGCTTATTATTCAGGTTTGTGATATTCTTTACAATAAAATCAAGAGCACTTTCTATTTCACATCTCATAGCATTTATGATTCGTCTTGATTTCACAGAACTGTTTTGGAATATGGCGTAATGATTTATCTAATTTGAATTAAATTTCTTATCAATCTATATACCTTTTGGGTTTATCAGCAGATAGTTTTAACTTCAGTAATGTTTATGATTTCATTGATTTGTCTATAGTACAAAATTGTCTCAGATTATGAGGTATGATGATTTCTCTATTTAACAATATAAATTCTTAGTAATACAGATTGCTTTTTGTGGTGTGAGTGATTTTTTCCTTTACAATCGGGCTACCTTTGTTTTATAAATTATTAGTCTCTACCTTTGTTTTTATGTATATGGGTGGCTAGTTCTGGCGGCTTCCGTTTGGTCTTTTATTGTGTTGTCCCTTTTGACTTTGTAAATTTTAGGTAAATTGAATTCTCACAATTCTTTTATTTATTAAAGTTGAAGTTTCACATTAACATTGACGTTTTTGGTGCCATAATTTTGAAATTGTGTACTGCATGTTGCTGTCAGCCTTTGTTATGATTAGCAACCTACAAGGATAAACTTCACATAGTGGCATGAAGTTTTAACATGTAGATCATAACCAGCATTTTTTACCACCAAGAGGGGTGCCTATCCAATCCACTGAAGCCTGTAGGGCCCTGCTTTTATCTGCAATAGAATTGTCTGCAGTTTATATACATCTCACTGACAGACTGTGAGTTATGGACATGGATACTTGTGTTGTATAATATGAAAGCTGATCCAACAAATTTTGAAAAATTAGGATACGAGTATGTCATGAATATGACAAAAATCTACGTATGGGTATCATATGTCTGTTTGGTGGGAAAATTGAAAGAAGAAAATGGAGAATTGAATTTGTATTATTCTCTCTAACAGACTTAGAAAAAGAATGAATTATAATTTTCTCAATGCAATCTCTCTCTAACAAACTTAGAAAAAGAAATTACAATTCCTCTCAATCGGTTTCCCGATTTACAAAAGAGAAGAGATCGACGGAGACCCTTTCCTTTGTTTAACCTGGGTTCTTCTTGGTGTCTATGGGAGTTCAGATCCTTGTATCCCATTGACGATCCGAACATTTCACCTCGTGGAACACAATATCTTCCTCTCGGTTGACATTGAGGAGAACTTGTGTTGCAAGTGTGAAACTCTTAACGAGTTAAAGAACTCAGAGCGAGTTGAAAACTCATTGAAAGAGTTAATTTCACTTAATCGAAATCGGTTTACAACCAAAGATGAAGAAAAGCTCCAAAGATCTCTGTTGCCGAGGAATGATCCCAGATCTTCAAGGGTGAATGTCGATCTCTCCAAGATCCGAAAGTGTTCCAAGATCCCAAAAGAGCCCCCCTAAATTTGAAGATCTAAAAAAAGCTCTTTTAAGCTGATTTTTAGCTATTTATAAGGGATTAAGGGGTGTAATCGCCCCCTTAAATCACTCCATAATGGGGGCGTGATCCCCTCAAATCGTGCAAAAACGGTTGTGAAACCGTTCGAGTGTGTTTGAACGAGTCAAACGCTGATCTAGTGTTCTGGCATGGACTCTGCGTCTGAAGATTGGGACGCAGAGTTGATCTCTGTGCTGATGGCTAGAAACGCAGTGGTCGCACTACGTTTTGAATCTGGAATGCAGAGGTGAACTCTGCGTTTTAAATTGAAGAAATTGTTGATTTGTAATCTCTTTTATCGAAGCGTTGCGAAGACTGTTGTTTTGTAATTTTCGCTTGAGGTCCTTGAAATGTGGGAGTTAGATTGTAACTCTCGCTGTTGATTATGAAGACTGTTGAATTAGAGCTTTCATCGGTTGTCGTGAAGGTCGTCAAATTGTAACTTTTTTGATCTACGTAAAAATGTTCTAATTGTAACCTTTATTTGTTGACATGAAAATCGTCTGATTGTAACTCTCTTCGCCAAGTTGTTGATATGAAAGCCGTTAGGTTGTAACTTCCATTGCTGGTATTCGATGGGGATAAGCTATCTGCAGTAATTTTTTAGATAACCTACAATGTCATCTGAGGAAATTCCCTCATATACGATGATGTGGCCACATCAAAATCAAGTGTAGTTATAGCTATGAGAGTTTCTCTCCTTTATTCACTTAGTGGAGATTGTGCCACATCATTATCATATGAGAGAATCCCCTCATAAGATAAGGATATACATCATTCATTATTCTGTATCTGTGTGCGCATCTGTGCATGTGCACGGGGGGCGCGTGCAGTGCGCGTGCGTGTATGTATGTGTTTTTTCTATAACTAGTTACATGAACAACTATAATTCTTATTAAGAAATTGGACAAACTATATGAGCAATGCATCCATATGTTGAAAGAATCCAGAAGTAATCAGTCTTACTTTTCTTTTCTTTTCTTAAACTTTTTAGTCTTAGAGACATCTAACATGTCTCCAAAACCTCTAGAATATGTTACAAATTTTAGATATTTCAAATAAATATCAAATAAATATTTATGAATTACTGTAGTGTTAAGGTATCAGATACATGTGCTTTGAAGTATAAATGGTGCAAAGCTTGCATACAAACATTATTACTAGACAAGATAAAATGAGATTCATTTTATAAAGACGGGCGAACAATTTGATCCTTAAAGAATTCTGGCATGATTCAAATTCTAAATACATCTTTGTTTCCTCCTTCCTTGCATTGAGCTATTAGAAAATGATCTTTTTTTTAAAATAATATAATTAACGAGCTGTTTGCTTTTACTTCCTTGCATCAAATGATTAGAGAATTATTTTTTTAATTAATATTATTAGCGAGGCCTCATGATCCATATCTTGGGATATTAATGTACAATCTCTTCCTTTCATCATAATCTATATGTTGTAAATATCTATTTATAAATAATCATGTGTTTAAAACTTATGATTTAAATCATGAGATTTTTTTTTTAAATTTATATTTTTGAGAATGGTGCACTTTGTAGCTGTGCATTTTGTAGCCACTTAATGCATGAAAGATGGCCTTCAAAATGCACTTCTTTTCTTTATAGCATTCAAAACGCGTATCAAAATGAATGAAGTGCATTATCATTTTTTATCTTAGCATGTGCCATTGTCGGTAAGTAGATTTATACTTGTGTTCAAGGAGCATTTAATCTGTTCCGACATGGATATACATGTGCATGCATGTGTATTTATTTTATGTATGTTCCAATGAATATTTTTATGGGTACATCATACATGTATGCTTGTGTGTATATCTCTACATGCATATATGTGCATGCATTTGTATGCAATTGACATAGTCAAATGATTTGTTTGTGTGAAATATTTAAAACTAATCGACTTTGTCTGGTAAATGCTCCTACTTCCAGTAGCAAATCTTGGGTGCACACAATGCACATATAAATCATCAAATTTCCTTGTCGTATGTATCTATTTTAGAAAATATGCATTCATATACAAAATAATAAACAGAATTTTCCTAGTTGCGTGCTTATTCTAATTAATTGGAATTTTATTTAGTTGTCCACACTAGCAGCAGTCACAATTGGCTGTGCACTTTGATTTTTTTACAATATCTGATTCTAATTGGATAAAGGTTCTAGTTTGTTTTACATGTTGTCTTGGAAGTTAACTTCTTTATACAATTTAATTGTTGGTATTTCTCTTTCTCTTCTTATTTTTCTAATTGTAGGAAAACTATATCAATTATCGACCAGTTTCTGCTGGGAAGGATGAAAATGGTGTGAAGAGGTTGAATTTGCTTGCTCAGACTGCGGAGTCTATTGCAGATGGAGACATAGTCAACGTGCAGATCCGAAGATATAGGCAGTGGCAGTTATCCCAAGCGGGTTCACTTGCTTCTTGTATTATTCCGTATGTTACCTCTATAAACACAATAATTTTTTTACTTCCAAACTTTCTGTAGAGAGTAAGTAACTTAGTTCCTGTGTTCCCCTTCTATCAATGCATCAGGGCTGCGTTGATGCATGGCAACAGGGAGATGCTTGAGCAGGTATTTAGTGCATACTCTAAATTGTATTTAGACAGACAACATAAGAGTCTTCACCTATATTGTTTCTTATGTCATCTTGTTTCATATTAGGATTAGAATGTCGTTGATATGTTAACTCCATCTATTTCTATCTTCATTGATTCTCCATTGTTTTCTATCTTCATACTTTCCTCTGTTTATGCAGTTTCTTTTAGAGAATTTAGATTGCTTCCCAAGAAAATTTTCTGAATAAGAATAGGGAAACATTCTTTATGTTTATGCCTCCTATAGCATGGGCAGTTTTATTAACATCAGGGATAGATTGATAGAAACATTGTAAAATATCCACCTGTACATATAAGCCTGCAGACAGTACATTTTGGAGTGCTTGCATTTTTCAGTTTTGCTTATAATGTTGCAATTTATGAGGTTTCTTGTTGGAAATTCTGATATCCACATCCAGATTCTACTTCATTACAATTATTTTGCGTGAAGTTTCTTTGAGACCCCTCATGTTAAAGATGGTCATACTATTAGATCTATTTGTTTGGTTCCAATTTAGCTTTCAATGGCAATTATGCTAGCACTCAACACCTTTTGCGGGCGACATTAATTAATTTGTCTGAGTGTAGTTACTGATGTGATATGGATTGCCATTTAATTTGAATTCCCTCCCAAAGTTCAAAATTTAGAACTTTTACGACCAATGATATCATGTCTCAGGGAGGGAAGGGTGCCAGGAAAGAGTTCATAAAAGCTATTGCTTTTAGTTTTGGGCATAAAGTATATGAGCACTTGTCGGGATCTCTAGTGACACTAGGCAAAACTTAAAGAATAAAAAGCCACAATCATGATCATTGTCACTGAAATTGTCAATCAAACAATCTGATCAATTAGTTTATGTTAAATGATGTTAAAGAACTGAAGGCTGATATGCATCAGCAGATATTTGTGCCAAATCTCTGATACTGGCTATATAATTAGCTTAGCTTCGAGAACAAAATATAATGATTGATAGGAGACAACAAAAAAAAGTCAGGGGATTCAAAAGCTGTTGGAAGTTACATCTTATCTATAGTTGAATTGGAGGTTTCCTCATCTGTTCCATCCATGAATGTATTACCACCTGCAAAGGAATAAGATGGTATGAGGGCTTGGGTACTGCTGTTACGTGAAGTTTGTTCAAGGGCACAGATAAAAGCCACTTAAACTTTTCCTCAAGGAGCGAACATGGTTCAATGATGATAGAACAAAAGGAGATCACCCTCTGACAGTGAGCTAAGTACTATGCTCGAAAACTTTAAAAATGTGAGCTGGATCGATATGTTCCTGATGTCTCATTGAAGCTACAGGCACACCAATGCAACCAGCTTGAGTGATAGGTGCTTCAGGGGATGGCAGTGACCTGTAGGAGGTGTGGAGTGAACCATGGAAGTTAGGGTCAGGGCTCCACTTTCTGCCCCTTCCACCTTGCTGGCAGTTGCTTCTTTGATGCTGCTGTCTCCGAAAATGTGGATTCTGTAGTCAGCAGCTGACTACAAATGTTTTATTGATGGAATTTGGGGTCGTTCAAGGCCTTAACAAAAAACAATGGGTTTACAAGCTTTACTACCGGGTAAGCAAAATCGAATAGATATTCTATTTCTAACATAAGATTGGGTTTGCCATCAGTATTGAAGTCTCTGCACCAAACATCTGGTGGAGAAGTAAATTTGTGATCACTGAATGGTCAGCGGAGATGATCAGCGCTTCTTCGGTTGAAGTCGAGCAAGAGGAGTATTATTCCTTAATTTGGAAACATAACTCTTCTATATCAAAATGTTTCTAATACTTTGCTTCCTGCACTAATATTGATAGAAATGTCTGCAAAATGAGGAGAGAGAGAGGCAATGAAGCACTCTATATCAAAATGTTTCTAATACTTTGCTTCCTGCAGTACAGACAGAAATGTCTGCAAAATGTTTTGGTCTCATTTTGTGGCATCTCAAATACCATTTTTCTGTGCTTTTCATTTCATCTCCTATCTTATAATACTGCAGCTTTGCAACTTGAGAAACTAAAATTACCAGAGAAGTTCCTCTTTTGTCCTGTTATTAATAGCACCTTAGAGTGTGTCATGTGGAATATTCTCATGTGCTGATTGCTTAAGTGGGGGGAATAATGGAGAGAAATTGCTGGTTACTGAAGCTACTTGCAGTATTTAACATATTGTGTGATGTTGTAAAAGTTCCAGAAAATATTCGACTGTCCATAAGTAAAATATATGATTTTTTTTTCATTACTTCCAACCTAACATCCTTTTCCTAATTCTAGTACTTATTATAAATGCAATGCTAGTTCTTTATGTTTTTTATATGTTGTATTCAGTGTTTTCTTAATCAATTCTTAAATCTGTGTTATTTTAGAGATCATGACCCCATCTGCCTGGTTACACAGGGAGGGCCTAATTATAACAGATTTGGTGGATGGTTAGGAAAGAATTCAACAATGGGAAAGAATTTGAGGCTGTTGGAGGATGCCCATGTACATATCCTTGCTTCCCAAGCATCTAACATTGACAGGTTGAACATATTTCTAATCTATTTAAAATCATCCTCTATTGCCAAAATCTTTCTCATGTTAGTTACATCCTTGCTCATTTTCCATGCTATAATTTATTGCTTTATTGTATTGCTGGATCAAGAAAAAAGATTTGATTTCTTATCAATCTAATTTTGTTTGGAATACTTTGTGGTGTTATCCTTTATAGATGATGCATATTTTCATGTGATTAATCATGGTTAAGTCCACAATTCAGATACAGGAGAACATCTCAGATTGAAGAACCTGAATTGCATGGATTGTTGAAAACTTGAACTCTATTATTCATTTTGGAAGCCCTCTAATTTCTTTGTAACCTTATAAGTAAATATCTCTGTTTCAGATGTTTATATCTAGTTATTTTTAAGAAAATGGCCATTTCCTGAAGATTCTTAGATTAAATGAAACCTTTAAGGCTTCAAGTGAAAGGGTAATGCTCATCCCATTTATAACAGTGTATTTTGTAGCATATAAATGTAAACCTGCTGTTATGTCTCCTCTATGTTTCAGATGTTTATATCTGTTTCAGATGTTTATATCTAGTTTGGAATATAATGTTTTTTTGGTAAAGGTGTAAAGCCTTAAGTTGAAGAAAAGGATGGGTGATGTGCCAAAGCGATTGGTTCCAAACAGTGACTCAATGACACGTTAGACCATGAAAGGGGCTTAGGTCCAAGGACATTGCACTTCCACTTGGTTTTTGGATTGGGTTACAACTCTTGCATGTTATTTGATTTTTTATATATATTGCTTACAGTTGAGACACCAGTTAAGTAGTAAAATCTGCGTGATCTAGCCGTCTTTTTAGTTGGTAAATTTCATGAGTCAATAAGAATTTACTCCTCACTTTTAAGATGTGATTTCATGTTTTAAATGTGACAGGGTGACTTTGCGGATTGACTACTTCACTCTTCTGCTAAAACAACTGACAGAGCCTCTTCGAGTAATGCCTAAGGTCCGGTCACCTCTTGTTAGTTTCGTATTGGGATTGTTATTATGAGAAGATCAAAATATTCATGTCTATATGTGAAATCAATGTCAGGATACTGCTGTTCAGAAGGTTGTGGAGTTCATGAACGCCTATTCTTTAAGTCAAGAGGACTTTGATACAATTATGGAGCTATCCAAGTTCAAGGTTGGCGTATTTCTTTTTTTGGCCCCTTTTTTTATTGCCAGTTTGCAGGCTTTCTACCTATGTTGTTAGATAATGTTTCTGAAAAAATTCTGACTTTAACTAATTCTTTCTTCGGAGGGGCTTTGGATATTGAGACTTGCATATTTGTATGTATGTTCTCTACCCATCTGGAGGGGTTTTCCAGGAAAAACTGCAAAAATATAGTGTGCATCCAAGCAAAGAGTCCATTCTCAAATATAATTTATGACATCAAAACTGTTTATGCTCAAGTAAAAAAGTTTATAATTGCTCCCTCCGCTGCATTATTGATAATTTAATATCCTAATGTAGAGTCAAACCCTCTCTTCATGCCCTCTCTTCATGATTCATGATACTAGTAGCAAACCTGCTTATTATTTCCGTATGGTCTGACATTCATCATGTGCCAATCGCTTTTGCTTTAATTTCTTTTTGTTGTTAATCGTAACCCAGTGTCTCCATCCTTGCTCAGGTATACATTTAGAGTCCACCGTTTGCGCTGTGTTGCGCAAGCAGATCATAGGTGTTTAGAAGTTGTTGCTTTTTGCCTTATTCTGTTGGTTTTGTACTTGGGGGAGTTTTTTTGAGTTATACCAAGCACTCAAGAAATAATGGAAAGTATTGCATATTTTACTCATCAGTAGACTATGAGACCTTACTAATTTGTAGCATATCAATAGCATTCATGTTTGTTTCCTCATAGTCCCACTTCTTATGCCGGGTTTGATGGTTTACGGGTTTAGTTTACAGATGGATGTCTACTGAAATTTGGCTTTGGATGTACCGTAAGGTTTGACTTAAAATTTGAGCTGACCCTAATATTTCTCATAGAGGTTTGTTCCTGTAACCCCTTTCCAGTACAGCTTCGATAGCTGTTAGGATATTTCCATAGCGCAGCAAATTTAGTTAACTCTTATCGAAACCTATTTCGAATTACCAGGAACTACCATTTTGTTGTTGATTTCTGCATAGTTCTATAATTCATTACTTATGTGATGCCATCTGTCTGTAGACACATCCAAACCCATTGGAAGGCATTCAACCTACAGTTAAAGCAGCATTGACTAGGGAATACAAGGAAGCTAGCAAAACTCGTGTCGTAAGGGCTCCGGATTTGATCAATCTCCCGGGTATCAAGAAGGCTCCCAAAAAGAGGATCGCTGCAATTTTGGAGCCAGTGGATGCAGTTGACAGTGGTTTGCCAGAAGAAAATGGAAATGGTTTGGTTGAAAGTGATGAAGAGAATTCTTCTGAGGCTGGTGAGTATCAAACGTAACTCCATTTTTCCCCCTTAGAAGTTATGCTTGAAATCCTGAGTTTGGAAGATTGTCCGTATGCTTAAACATGCTTAATAGTGGAAGATTGTCCGTATGCTTAAACATGCTTAATAGTGGAAGGGAACTTCGCATCGCGCTAACGCTGATACCGGACAAAAATGGGTGTTTCCAATTACATCCTATCATATTCATACTTCATTTGGAACTCGAGATTTGACTAGTATCCCTTCCACACAATTTTATTAAGGGCTATTGCATATATATACCTCTCAAATAATCCATATTTGTAAAATTACCCTGCAAATCTTGGTCTTTGTAAAACTGCCACCAATTCTCTCACATTGATTTTTTCTACTCTTCCACTTAAGAATTTTAGCTTTTAAACAGAAAACTGTTGCAAACTTTTTTAGTTTCTGAACAGAAAAGTGTTGCAAACTTCTTGGAAATTATTGCAAATTTTGACATCGCGTTGTTTAAAAACAATATTCTTAAGTTGGGAGTGGTAAAAAGACCCAATATGTTAGTTTTGAGGAGTAATTTTGCAAATACCAAGATTTGAGGGGTATCTTGCACATATCAAAGGTTTGAGGGGTATGTAAGCAAAATCCCCTTTTATTCAAGTACGAGACTCTATGCTCAACTAAAGAGGCAGGCAGTTCCACTGAGAAGTAAAGGGGGAAAAAAGAAAAAACTTCCTGGTGTTTTACAGTTTGATGATCTAGTAGTAACAAAAAATATGCATAATCATGTATACATAACTGTTTCAGACTGTGATAGCTTTGTTTCATGTATTCCTCTGTACTCTATGCTCAACTCGGAATTGTTAAAATAGATGTTATGTAGTCTGTCTTTTTTTATATACCCTTTTACCAAGTATATCCTAGTATGGATCTCACTTGTATCTTTGATGCTTCCAGATGAGATCGCTGGGGAGGCAGAGCCAAAGCTGGACCTCCAGAGTGATAAATCAAAAGGTTCGGTTAATCTTATTTCTTGCATTATTTAGTAGCAATGTGTGTATAGCAAAGTGTCGCAGTTCATAATGCTAAATGTTTGTATTCCTATTGATCAGGGATCCAAGTGCAGCTTGATTTAAAAACGGATGGGAAATCAAAGGCCAAAAAGGCGCCTGCAAATAAATCGAGAGCATCAGGTTCATCTGAGAAAGGTGGTCAGAGTTCAGGGAGGGGAGGGAAGAGGAAGAGGTAAAGTTATTGCTTAGGCCTTTTGCCTGACTGATGAAGCAGCCGCAACTTTTGTGTATAGCAAATGTTAAGGATCACGTTACTCGATCTCCTTTTTTATATTTGCTTAGTGCTATGTTTTTAATTGTTAACTGTTTGGGAGAAGTTGAAGCCGGGGCTGTGTGTTTTCAAGAGCAACTCCCTGCGCTATAAAAAATTTGCTGGTAAAAATTTGCTGTTTTCAAGAGGTAAAGTTATTGCTTAGGTTATAACAGTAGTAATCATGTTCTCGTGTTGCTGGGTTCTCATTTAAAATTAATCCCAGAAGTTATGATTTCAGGGAATAAGGTTGCTACTGCATCCATGTTCTTTTCACTTGAAGGCAACGTCGTGGTGTTAATTTATAGACGATGTTGTTGTTGCTTGGATCTGTTGAAGACTCAGTCTATTTCATAATACCACAACGACCTCGTATACTCACCTATATCCAGACTATAAGCAACGTAAAATTATTTTTAATACTAAATTAATTTATTGTTAAAAAATGTTAATGTAAAAATAATATACCCATAATATAATAATATCTATTTATATCATAAATTATTAATATATTAGTAAAGTATTCTGAGTAAATTCTAACATATTAGAAACTATAATATATAAACATTTATAATATGTTAATTTTATAATAATATACTAGTAATAACATAATATTAACATTTTAATAATATTATATTATATTAATAACAGTATAATATTATATTAATAATAAAATAATATTATATAATATATAACAATAATAATTTGATATACAGAAATAATTAAATATAATATTATTTGAAAATAATAAATTATAATATAATATAACACATTAAAATATAATATAATATTATAATACATTATATAATATTATATTATATTATATTTAATATTTATAATACTATAATCAAGTAAACTAAATATTATAACGTCTTATTTATTATATATTTTATTATATAATATATTAATAATATGTTTAATACTAATATTGTAATGAGTCATACTAGTGTTGACAAAAAATAATCAACATGGTATTTTAAAAACACTTTTGGAAAAAACGCAGCACCATAATATTTCTTTTTATAAAAACACAATAAGATAAAAACATCATGGCAGACAAACTAAACCTTAGATTTTCATGTGTGATCGTAACTCAACTAATCAAGGTACTAGAGCTGCTTGCAATAAAAAATGATTTGAAACGCTGGTTGTTTAGCACGTGCAAAATATGGAGTCGTGGAGCGGACTGATCACGAGTTTTGGGCTGATACGGGCCTTAACAAAAACAAGGGATTTTGTGCCTATCTCAATGGGCCGAAACAAGTGACCCGTACGAAGCCTTCTTCAAGCTACAGTTACAACTCCAAAGAAGCAGCAGCAGCAGTTCCGACCCGATCCGATCCGATACAGATGAGAGGAGGCAGGTCGTCGTCGTCGTCTTCGCCCGTGCATCGACAGCCCACCGTCGTCCTCCTCCTCGGCGCCGCCTTGCTCTTCACCGTCCTCCTCATCTCCATCCAGTCTTCTTTCTTCACTCGTAACTTAATTAACTTACTCAATCAAGACTCAGTTCGATTATTATTATTATTAATTATCTGTAAGCAAATTAGCCCTAATTTTGTTTGCACAGGAAATCGCAGCTCTGATCTCAACAGTGAAGATGCCCGAACCCTCTCCCATTTCCAGTCTCGTGTCCAGCGATGCGTGGTAAGTCTGAACTATGTAGATCTCGAACAAAGTGCTTTACTCCTAACCAGAGTAGATAGGTGATAGGCTTTATGAAAAATTTCTATTTTTGAAATGCGAAGATTAGAAAATTAATTGCAAAATAGAATATAAACTACATGCTTCGGAAATGAAGAGCTATTGTTGAATATTTTGAAGTGTCCCTTAGCAAACTTTACTTCACAAAGTTAAAAAGGACTGAGGAGCAATGTCGTAGTGCCCCGAATATTAGTCCCACATCGGGGAAGTTTGAGATGTTTGAATGGTTTAAATATATAAGGCTAAGACTTAAGTGTAGCATCAACTAGTCGATTTTGGCTGTGGTTTGAGCCAAACAATGTGCTACACTCAGTAGGTTCCACGGCCGGGTTTATTCCTACAGTAAGGCGTGCGCGAAAGTAATTAAAATACGACGGTGGGAGGGAGGGAGTTCATAATATATCATTCCAAATTCCAATCCTTAAATTGATAAGCCTGAAAGCATAAAAATCAAGCAATGTGTGGTAGTTAGAGAGAATATCAGTTGATTGTTTCCTCTTTTTCTTAACATTATTCTATCTTATTGCAGCTAGAACATGTTCTATTATGACTTAAATTGATAAGCCTGAAAGAATAAAAATCAAGCAATGTGTGATAGTTAGAGAGAATATCAGTTGATTGTTACCTCTTTTTCTTAACATTAATCTATCTTATTGCAGCTAGACCATGTTCTATTATGACTAACTTAAAATTCATTTTAGGCAAACAGAGGTCTTGGCCTGACTGCAGATATCATTGATCACTGTAAATTGGTGCTCAAATTTCCACCTGGCACAAACAGTACCTGGGTCAAGCACTGCTCCATGATTTTGTTCCATGGTTTTAACTTCTTGTTTTCTCATTCAAATCTGTGTAGAAGTTACTTTGTAATTGATGTTATTCATCTAACGTTGATGCTCTCTCCTTTATCTGCAGTATAATGCACAGTTTAAAATTTATGAGCCCCTGGAATATCATTATGATGTCTGTGAGGCCATCCTATTGTGGGAACAAGTTAGTTTTATTGCTTCGATTGTTTTCTGGGTCTCTTAGATAACATATGTACTTATTCTTCTAAACTTGCCAGTACCGCAACATGACAACAGTCTTAACAAGGGAATATCTAGATGTCAGACCGGATGGATGGTTAGACTATGCTGCAAAGAGGATTGCCCAGCTGTAAGATATTAGGCCTTTCAAGTTTTCATGCCGCTCTTTTTTTTGTGGTTTATGTTGAGCTAATGCATCATGGACGAGTTAATGATCAGAGGGAACTCTTCCTTTTGGGCTTTAGAGGTGCAGATAAATGCTACAACCATTCCTTGTGTGAGGAGCATCTCAATTTGATTTTACCGTCAAAGCCTCCTTTCCACCCTCGTCAGTTTAAGACTTGTGCAGTTGTTGGAAACTCAGGGGATCTCCTAAAGACAGAATTTGGACAGGAAATTGATGAACATGATGCTGTCTTTCGAGATAATGAGGCTCCTGTTAACAAGGTAGCTTGTTATATATCTGTCCAGAACTTTATAGTTACATGAGAGCTATATTTATAACATTCTTTTGTTGAAAAATAGAATATGTAGACTATTCTATCACTATATCTCATAGGCATGGTGTTCATAAATTAAAATACTGTGATCTACTTCCAAGAAGAGATCATGAAACTACCGCGTAGAAGTTGAAATCTCTGCTTATGTACGAGCAAAAGCTGACAAATTGGGTTTATATATCAATTAGTTTTTCATATATATCATATCGTTTAGTATCATATCACATACTGTAAGATAACTTATGTATAGTAGTTACATTTACAACCAAATAATTACAAGATGTAGTTAAACTTAAGATACACGCATTAGGTCATTAATAGAAATGGAACATGCAATTCAACATATTAGGCGTATAATCATAATTAGGTTAACTTCCTCAACCAAGGTAACTACTCATAGAAACTACTAAATAAACCGATTTAACAGAAATCAATTATCCTTGGCAGATCCATTATTGTCATCATCTTCAAGAATGCTACCTTCGATTTATCTTTATCTTCACTCTCCACAAACTCGTCTTAACTGACTTCTTTCTCTTTCATTCTCTTTGAGTAGTGAAATTCAACTTTCGAGTCAAGACTGCATATTGGCATAAGCATACAAAAATCTATTAGTTGAAAACTGATGTTGATGATTTCGCAGAAATATGCCAAATATGTGGGTCTGAAAAGGGACTTTCGCCTAGTTGTACGAGGTGCTGCCCGTAATATGGCTGCCATTCTGAATGGATCAAGTAAGCTCCCTATTCATATTATCATATGTCTATTATGCTATCACTTTTGTTGCCAAGTGTTTGTATCATTAATACATATGCTTATTGAGCCTTATTCTTATTCCTGAATGTACTTTTCAAGACTGGAGAATTGTCAATTTAAAAGGCAGAACACCAACTAGCGTACATTACTTTATAAGTTGAGGTCTTTTTGATGTTCAGTTGCATACCCAGAATGGTTGCTAGGATATGTGGCAGGCTATATTCAGAATGACATTACTAAGTTTCAGGACCTCCCATAGCTACCAGAACCATAGGTTTCTTCTCATATCGCTGTGCTGCATTAAATCGCACTAATTTGCAACTATGTGCTGTCATGATATAGAGGAGATGCATATTTTCCCTAAGCAACAATTTGATGCAAGAAAACCTTTCATGTACTGAATGGGGAGCGAATATGGTCCATATTGTTGATAAGTTGGTGTGGTTTAATGAATACAGAATGCTCTAAATCCAAAATCTGTCTTTTTGTGATTGTTTCCTGAATAATCCTTTTTATCTGTTGTTTTCTAGTTTACAAACCTGTTATTAAATGTCCTACGGATATTGACCAGCTAAATATGTTTGCAAATCTGGGGTTAATGGATATACATTGATTTAAAATGCTCACATTATGCTTTCTCAAGTTCTTGATGACTAAGGCATAATTTCCTTCAGTTTCAGCACCAGGTAAGAATTTCTAGACCAATGAATTATATAGCATATTCATTGCAGCTGATGAGGCGCTCATAGTTAAAAATGTGACTTAGAGGTTTTTCAATGCTATGATAAAGTTGCAACATCAAAAAAATTCAAACACAATTTAAAACTTCTTTATTATCATGATAAGGCCCATCCTTCATTAATGGAAATTCCTGCTAACTATACTGTTGTTAGGTTGGAGTCATAGTAAACTGCTTCTGAGTGCCTGATGTTGCGTAACTGATTTAAATCCAAAAGCTAACTTGTGTAACTCTTTTTAGAATAAACTTTTTGTCTGTTGTCTATTAGAATAAAGACCTTCTCTTTAACATGCAATGGGTGTATTTGAGCTATATATGTATGTAAATCACGGGATTGAAATGATGTACATTAATCTAAAACACTGACATATTGCTTTCTCAAGTTCTTGATGGCAAGAATATAATTTTCTTCAGTTCTAGCACCTGTTAAGAAATATTAGACCACTGAATTCAATAATATATTCATTGCAGATGATGAGGTGCTCATAATTAAAAGTGTGACCCATAAAGATTTTAATGCAATGATAAAGGTAAAACATCTAACAAATTCATCGTTTTGTGAATATAGTGGAAACTTTTATTCTCAGTACATTATTCTGGTAATAAAATGTTTATAGTGACTTATGCATGGAATAGATTGTGTATGGGGTATTCTCACAGTATGTGACTGTGCAGGAACTTCCAAACCCTGTATATTTATTCCAAGGTATTGTTCTTCGACGTGGAGCCAAAGGAACTGGAATGAAGTCTATAGAGCTAGCCCTTTCAATGTGTGACATTGTGGACATTTATGGTTTTACTGTAGATCCTGGCTACACAGAATGGTTAGTTTAACTCAACATCTATCTCTCATGCTTGGTTTAACTTTTGTGTACCTTATTTGTAGAACCTGATTTCTATGTCATATGGAAATTGTTACAAATGTCTATTTTGAAGGATAAATATGTTTGCGTGTGCAAATTTATGATGTCCATCTTCGATTCTTTATCCTGGTAGCGTATCAAGTTTCCACTTAATCTATCACAGGCTGTTCTTATGGTTACTGAGCCAACACATGATCAAACTTGTTAAATCTCCTCCCTTGTATCTTTTAAGATAAATGAAATAATTAAGAGGGTCGATTATTTTTATTATATTATTATTTTTTAGCTTTTTGTGATTTCCAAGCATATAGCTTTTCACTTCTATTATCATTGGATGTTGTTTGAGGACACATGACGCATGTAGTGAGATTTAGGCTAGTCTTATCAGTTGGGTGATTAAATTAAGAATGCTACTTATGTAATTATACTGGAGAAGCTTATTTGTTCTGGAATGCTTACTTGTAAGCCAAATCTCTGGTGTGAACTCTGGAAAAAATATTTTCCCTGGACCAAGTTATGGTATTGAGAAGAACAAGAAGTATGACAAAATAGAAAACATATCCCTCTTCTATTTATGACATCCTCTCCTCTAGTTGCATATGTACAAATTGTAAGCTATCAAATTTGGTTCGAATAAACTCATGACAATAATTTCCTGAATCCCGATGATCAGCTTATTTCCATACAGGACGCGTTACTTCTCCACCCCAAGGAAAGGACACAATCCGTTGCAAGGAAGAGCATATTATCAGCTTCTAGAGTGCCTTGGTGTAAGATATCTCCGCATCTTTGTCACATACCACAAAATTCTGAATCATTCTGATATGTCATTTAAAATTTCTACTATAGGTTATTAGGATCCATTCTCCGATGAGATCTGAAAGAAAACAAGATTGGTCCGACGTTCCAAGCAAGGAAGACATCAAGAATGCTCACAGTGCTGCTCTCCGTGTTAAGAAAGCCTCATCTGGGGAAATAAATGATTTGGGGCCCTATGTTAGTTGTAAAGTATGGGGTACAGTGGATCCAGACAGCAGCGAACAAATCTCAGGATCTCCGGACATGAGTGATGCTAGAAAACATTCCAACTATAGCAAGTGGGAAGTTATGCCTTTTGGGAGCCTAAGGAGAGAAGCACGGGAACACTATTTTCAATTAGGTGGGGTTTCTATGTATAAGATGGATGGAAACAAATTGGATGATCTTGTATGCGTGAGACATGTTTTGCCATCAGAAAAGCTCAGTCGGTAGAAGTTTGAGAAACCACAATGGAACTTGCAGAAGAGTATTTGAAGACTGGGCTTCAAAATGGTGGATCCTCAACTTTGGATTCGCTGCGTATTGCATAGTAGTTCGGGCGATCTTCTTACGAAAGCTCAGGCTTTCAGGCATTCAAGAAATCTGATATCAACACCGTGACGGTTTCTATTGATTGTTTTGTCCTTTGTCAGGTTATATACGGATCATTTCGACCATTGTCGGCATGTTCTCTGTAGCAGCAGACTAGATAGAAGCGACTGTCAGAAATTCACAATGGTGTAATATGATTGCACAAATACACAATATTAGTGATTGCACTGACACAGTATTTGAGTAGACCAATACTTTATCCTAATTACTCTGATTTAGAATCGATAGCGAGACACGTGTCCTAATCTCCTTCATGATTGTAAATAGCCCACACGTTACGTGAACAATCATCATCCTGGTAACCATTGGCAAATCTGCTCATGCATATGTCAATTAAGCCAAACTCGACCAGGATGTAGCCCCACAAGTAACAACCGGTGACCGTCAATCCCTGAGCTACACCTTGAGATTATTGGTAATTGAATTTTGATTAACTCTCCCCAGACCAAGACAAGCTGTAAAACATCTTCAGAAGCAAATGCAAAATTCAAAATTGAATTTGCTAGTACACCCACAAAAAAAAAAAGTGTTTCACTATGAAAAAAGTGATTCTTACTTCAATAATGTGTGAAGATATGTTATAAAAATAAAAAAAATAAACAACTTTAAACCTCTATAAATTCAGCCCATTCTTGAGTTTCCTCTCGCACAAGAAGAGAGATTCTGAGAATAGAGGGAGGAAGGAGAATATCACAATGTTCCTAAAGGTGAGTCTTTAATTTTTTGCAATTTTATTTAATATTAAAAGAAAAGGAAAAACTTACTGGCTTCGTTCAAGAGAAACAAGTGAAGAAGAAAATAGGAAAATATCTTGTTAACTTCTAGTTCTAATAGATTTTGTTTTTAGCCCGTCTACATTAAACTAGTCTTTTAGCTCGTGCTAGGCAAGATCTTATAGCAATTCACTAATATCTCATCGTGTTCCATTCACTCATTTACCAATAGAAAATAAAAAATACAGTGACATACCCCCCCCCCCCCCCCTCAGAATGAGGTTTGAAAATATATCCTTGCTTGAAAACCATGATAATTGAAAGATAATAAATCATAATTAAAATCGTATCAATAAATATTGTAGTTATGCTAGTTATATTTAGGGGCTAAATAATTTGTAATTGGAAGTTAATTTTCTTATGAATTTCCTTATATCTAATGTAATTTCCATTTTATCTATTTGCAGGTTATTTTAAATGGATAAGACAACTCAAAACAATTCCAAGAGCACCTAAAATACATTTAGTACAACAAAATTGACTTTTGTCTTGTTAGTTGTCTAGTTTTGTATGGTATTTACTTTAAGTTTAACTGTATCTGTCTTTTTTCTATTTATTTTTTGCTATAACATGAATGTATAGTCATGTATTTGCTGATTATATTATTGTATGCTTATTTCATTTGATTTCTAAGACCTATATTATTTCCCAAATAAACTTGATTGAATTTTATTGTAATTTTCAAACTTAAAAAAAAGATTAATTAAGTAGGTGAAAATTTTGTTTAATATCGTATGATATGATATTCATTATATATCAAAAAAGGATCCACTAAATCCGTACATATGTCATGAGATATCCAATTAGATTTTTGTTATAAAACATTATTTATAAAAAGGCAAAAAATAAAATAATTGTAGTAAAGTGAAATATTTATACTTTCATCAAGTAGAAATTCTCACCTAGAATTTAATCAAGAAAAGAGGCTCAATTCATAATTCTAAAACACATTTTGTTGAATTCTGAAAAATATAAATAAATGCGATAAAAAATATAAATAAAATAATTAGAGCAAAGTGGAATATTTAGAAACTTTGATTAAGTAGAGATTCATTAAAATTTGAGAATAAAACTTTGGATAAAAAAAAAAAATTTAATATGAACAAACCAAATAAATTGAAATTGAGGATAAAAATTTTTGGATATTAGTTAATTAAACTGAACAAATTCAATAAAAAGATGCATTGTTGAAATAAAATAAATAAAAAAACATACTCAAATAGTTCTCAAATAATTTAAATCTCTTATATTTAATCCTCTATTAATTTCTTTTAAGGCCCGATACAATCATATTATAGTAAGATGATTTGATATAATATAAAGAGAAGTAAAATAAATACCATGAATATTCAAAATCAAGAAAAGAGCCCCCAATTGCAAACATCTTCTCAATCCTACGAATCCAAAAGAAAATAAATAGTTAGAAAAAAGAGGAACAAAATTAGATATTTTTAGTATTTAAAAAACACAAAAAACAAAATCAAGTTGTAGAAAATATGAAATAGAGTGAGGAAATTTTCAATCCTATAAAATGCACAAAAAATAATTACCAAACCACAAAAATAATATTTAAAAATAAAATAAAATACTTACCTTGAGCTTTCAAAATTAAGATAATATCACCTAAATAACTTCAAAATATCTTTGCCATCCTATACATCTAAAAAAATCTATAGAAGTGAAATAAAGTTAGATATTCCTAATATTTAAAAAATCAGAAAAATCAAGTAGTAGAAAAATAGAATGGAGTAAGGAAATTTTCAATCCTATAACTGCAAAATAGTGAGAATTACCAAAAAAATAGAAATAATATAAAACAAAGAAAAGTAATATGCTTATCATAGCATTCAAAATTGAGATAGAGGCCCCAAAATTGCATCAAAACATCTTCATGGGCCTAAAAAATTAAATAAATATCAATGATTCAAATAAAGTGGAATAGAGATAGAGATTCTCAATCTCTAAATAACAAAAAAGAATGATCAAAATAAAAAATTAAAGTAGAGAGATAACTGGCCATTATTTTTTATCCTTTAGGACATGCTACAATTTACACAACTAAAATATAAGAATTATGATAGAAGAAATACATGAATAGATCAATGATGGAGTCATAATTCTATTTGAGTTGTAAATATACTATATTGAAATAATTTGTCTAGCTTTTAGTCAGGAATCTTTGGTGCAAGTGTCAATTTATAAACTTGAAATTTTTTGTATATTACTTATTATACTCTTCTAACCTTTCTACCGTTATGAATTTATACTAATATTCAATAAATATTAACAAAAAAAATACAAAACTAACAAAAAATCTATCAAAACATACATGTGATCCATCGGAATGCCCTTTCCATAACTCACAAATAAAGGAAAGCAATTCTCGGTTGTAGACCCTGGGGAAAATCAATAAAAAATTGGATTAGGAAAAATGGCCTAGAGGGGGTAAATAATAAAAAGGTAGAATCCTCTTCAATTGATAGATTTTTATGGGGAAAGTGATTAAACCTTTAAATGAAGTTTGGGGATTGATTCGCGGCCAATGCTCGATTATTAATAATTTCTCTCTTTTGGGTGTCAATGGGCCCGAACTCACAACAATCCCCTAGCAAAATTCGATAAAAGTCAATGACGTCGCATCAATTGGTTCCAAGGTTATAGCTTTTAGGTTTATCTGAACTCGTCAAAGAATCATCCAAAAAAACAATACTAAAGATTGTTAAGAAGTTCATGAAAAGAGCAAAAAACAATTTTTTGAAGATGAAATACAATTTTAGAAGAAGAGTTGACGACTCATT
>BQKN01000108.1:573023-594361 GCA_022839385.1 Asparagus kiusianus | reverse complement strand
CGGACGCCGGTCAACGCGTAGCCCTAGGTCAACGCCGGACAGCGCGTGGCGACGAAAGTCAACACGTGACGACAAAAGTCAACCCATGCGGATTCGAAACCCTAGGGCATACTCCGGTCAACGTGTAACCCTAGGTCAACGTCATTCAGCACGTTGCAACAAAAAGTCAACCGAAACCCTCAAGTCAACACGATGTGACAGGGATAGCAAGTTCAAAAGTTAACTCAATGACACGAGCCAAACTCAACTCATCAGCTGTAGACTCGAGACTCCGACGACGGCTAGGCGATAAACGCAGCGCCGGAACAACTTCGGTTATTCGACAAAGCACCGGATAAACCGAAGATCGAAAGAGCCGAGAGTTAAAGCGAACCACAGGTCCCTTAGGCCGACTGAAGGCTGGACCAATCATATCCAAAGTATTCCGGTCTCTTCTATAAAAGAAACGAGTCCGAAACACTTTGGAGGGGGTATCTGTAGGCATCGAAAATTGCCGATAGGTCCCCACTCATAGCTCGGTGTTAACGATTGACGATTGGACATCGCTACCCAGTTCACAAGAGCTCAAATGACGCCGGTGAGCGACTAAAGCAAACCGACGGATTACGTGAGCCGACAGAACGTCAGAATCACGAGGATACGGGTTGACCGAAAACCCCGCGATCACCGCAATTGGACCAACGCCCGCTGTGCCCCGATCACCCCACGGATAATCCAACCATCGGGGCTTATAGAGCTCGCCGTCACGATTCCAACGCATCCGAAATCACTCAAATCCGAGTTCGGACGAAAAGTCAACGGCGAGTCAACGGCAGGACAACGGCGGAACAACGGCACAGCCTCGGACTGCGTTGGGACACCCAAATGGGCCTCGGCAGGCCCGAGACACCCCCTAGGGGGTGTCTCACATCAGCCCCCCCCCTCTTGTTCGCCTATAAATAGGCCCCTAGGGCCTCCTTTGTGAGGGGCTCCTGATTTTGCTCTCAATTCATGGCTGAATTATCTTAGCCAAGGATTGTTCTGCAAGAGAGAGGCGAAGCCCTGCCGGAGTGAGGAGTCAGAGTCTGCAAGATAGCGGCGAAGCCCTGCCGGAGCAAGGAGTAAGGCGTTCTTCATCAGCTCCCTTCATTCACCCATCCTTTTCCTTGGTGTTGCCCTTCGCAGGCAACACTAAGAAGAGCTATTATCTCGTTTTAGCCGAGATATACGCTTATAACTTCTAGATCTCACGCGGATCGACGAAGTTCTGTTTCTATATCCCTCTGCGGATAGACGAAACTCTGCCGGATTTTCCCGGAAAGGATCTTGAAGAGTCGGCGGTCCACGGATATCGACGTCCCCGTCACAGGCCAACAACCCACGCAAGCGAGACCGTACCAAACCGGGATCTCGTGTTTATTTTCGTTAAAGTTGTAACCCTTTTGTTTTCATTTTATCCTGTTGTAACGCTCAAAGTTGTAACAGATCTCGAAAAAGAGAACATCAATGAAAACAGTAACTTTTACCGGAAACACACCTCTGGTGCTCAACAAGAGAGTAGATCTCAACTAAATCCCTATTTCACAAAAAAAACAAGAACCAAAAGCAAAATATCTTAATAAAGTGGGATATCAAATCTTCCTCTCATTAGTTCTAGCACTGACTTGTCGAGGGAACCTAAACTCACTATATTACAAATCACAACACGAGCAATCAATTTTAATATGGTTCGGCAAGTTGCTTATGTTCACGGGGCAAGGAGGGGGGATCTACTATTACAGAGAAAAATAATACAAATAAGGTTTACAATCACACAGCTCTCACAAATTAAACCCTCAAATAACTTTCAATTCCTCTCTCAAAATCTAAAAAAGAAAACCTGCTTTTCTTCTCAAAAAGGACAGCCGCCAAGTTGCTCTTTTTCTTTCGCCGCCTGCACACTTTTCTCCCCCTGCAAATTTTGCACTTGCACCAAACTACACAAAACCCTAGGCATGGGTATTTATAGGTTGAAGTTCAATCAAATCTTCGGGTGGGCAAAAAAAATGACGTCCAAGACACACAAAAACATCCGCTGGTTCTTAGCCTCCCACGCGGTTTCCCCCGCTCGTGGGTGTGGCCCATGTGGCCCCCATAATGTATAAATTATCAATTAATCCTTATTTTAGAAAAATAATATATTTTTAGTCCAAAATGATAAGCTCAAAGAACAAATCCATAAAACACCAAAAAAATTAATAAAATGACTAGGAATAGTTTTTTTTTTTTTGAATTATGAATTCATATGTGATGTATAATTACAAGATCAAGTGAGGACTAAGCTTCTCAGAGAACAATTGTTAAAGAAATTTTGCTAAGGTGACATTAGTTATTTCAAATTGTTTTGATATAAAATAATATATAAATTATTTGTTACGTTAACAAATCTTATTTTTGTAGAAAATATTGGATCAGACATGTTATATTTGTTTACTTATTAAAGAATTTAAAAAAATTGATATTGTGATAATTATTTATCTTTGTCACAATAAGTAATATTTAGTATGTGAAAGTCACCAAACCATGTTATCAAATATACTCAAACTTTATTATTGATATGACTTTCATGGAAAAGTTTAGATTTTGAAAAAAAAACTATTATTTTCTTGTAAAAATTTGTAAGTATTCTATTTTCATAAAAGAGATGAGAAAGTTATGAAAGTATTGAAGCATATTAAACTGCTTCTTATACAAGTGAAGATTTCATGTGCTGAAGTGAAAAAGATAGTGTTTCTGAATGTTGAAAACCCTCGGAAGTCCACTATGGGGTGATTAATTTGTTTAAGCCTACCATATGACATTGAGTATACCAAATAGTGGTCTCTTGGCAAATATGTGAATGTGGCCTTTTGACAAATATGTGAATGGGGCCTTCAGAAAACCTATGGCAGTGCTAGGTATACTTTATCCCTGGGTTGACCTATATGTGATTGATATGCATTCCCATGCTACTAGGCTATAATTTTTGTAGCCTTAGTGTGACGATTTGAGGTGATTTTGCAAAATGTGGTTTATATGCACAATCACAACATAAAAATATCCAGTTTTCTTTTCATTTGTTTGTGTTTAAAAACTCTTTATATAATATTGCTACTGCATCTTATGTATGCTAGAAAATTTTCTATTTTAATATCTAATATGCTCTCTGAGCATCCTTTCAATTGACAACTGTTTATTTGAAAATTTTAGTATTAGTAAATAATTAAACTTGTTTGATCTGCTAATGAGAAGTTATCTATTCATTGAGTTGTGAACTCACCCTTTATTTTCTAATAGAGGACTAGATTTTTCTACCCTTAGGTTGGAGCATTGACACCTAACGGAAATCTATTAGCAACGTCATGCCTACCCTAGATAGATTGACATCTTTATTTAATAAGAGTCCAATGACACAATAGTTGTAATATTTGTATTATGCTTTGTTACGATGAAGTTTCTCTGAGACTTCTGAACTTCAATAAAGCTTTCCTTAAAGACTTATTGATATAGAAGTCCATAGTAGGTGTAGACGGTAAAAATTACCGCTGCGGACTGACGAACGAATCCGCCCACGAGTCGGGACCACCCACTCAGGTGGAAGATGGATCGCAGCCGCGAGAGGGACTCGCTGATGCGCGAGCCCCACAACTGTCCTCACGCGCCAAGTCGCGTGGATTCGCAAGTAAGGTGAATTCGCCCTCATAAGCCGAATCCGCCTGCAGGGGTCCAGATCCACCTATGTGAGTCGAGAGCCGGGTTCTCGGGGACAAACCTCCCCTACTTCCCGCGATGCGAGGGGAGAGAGAATAGTGCTCCAGGCTCGCCAGACGGCCACCCGCAGTTCAAGCGAGTAGACAGGCATCGGACCGGCCTGCATACTCATAAATGCGGGTCACCTCACCCATCAGAATCGGGAGCCGGAGCCGTCGGCATGCAGCAAGCTATCCAAGCCCACTCGGGTACGAAACATCCATTCTTCCGCTCCTATTGAGGCGTGGGGAGAGGGCACAGTGTCCCAGGACCGTCAAGTGGTCGCCCGGCGGCTCAAGATGTAAGTGAGCGGACAGGCATCAGAGCGGCCTGCACCTTCATAAATACAGCTTACCTTACTCGTCCAAACAGGGGACAAGGGCCGCCAGCGCTCGATGAGCTGGCCAGGTCCACTCAAGTGTCTGGCAGCCGCTGTCACGGATGCGAGGAGGGGCTTTCCCACTCCCGCGCGACGTGATGTAACATGCGGCTCCTCGAATGACCGCTTGTGGTGCAAGTGGGCAGCAAGATGTCTCTGAACAATGTATGGTCACATCCCATAATTCAAGGAGCAGTCAAACTGTCTCTCTTCGATTTTGAGAGCCTCTTCCGGCAACCTTTAAAGGAGGTCGAACAAGGAAAGAAGGCATATCAGCATTATCTCCCAGCCCTGAGCCCTGATCGCCGACGAGCTAGAGGACCCGAACTCCATCGACCCGAGCTTCTACCGAGCACCGAAGTTCCCCAGCAACCTCAGTCGAATCGTCCAAGGGAAGAAGACTCGGCACGAGCACCGAGCGAAGCATCCTGTAGCTACCGAAAGTCCCCACACTAAACAAAGAGGGCATCCCCTCTGCTTCTGTCGTAATTCCGATTGATTAGTTTGTAATAAGCCATTCTTATTAATACAAACAAAATCTTCCTGTTCTCGGGAAAATCAAAAATTTACGCTTACAGTAAGCTTGACATGTGTTCACGCATATACCATTATTGTCTCGAACCCCGAATTATGATGTGCGGTTTGGGTGCGTGACAAGTTTTTGTATCGGAGCGTTAGGTTTAGAAGTCCTTAGTTAAAAGTCTTGAAGTTTAGATTTTTCTCTTAGTAATAGCTAATATGTTATTTACCGACCTTATGAATAGATGGCTAGGAACAACACGAACACTCCTTCAAGCCAAGAAAGTGATATGAACCAGACATTAGAGCAGATGTTTCAAAGTAGAAATGCACATGGAGTTGATTCGGGACTGAATCAATCAGATGCAAGCACAATTGTACGGACAATAAGAGCTCTTACCATTGTGATGTAGAACCAACAACAACAAATTAATCAACTGCAACAAGTGCCTCAAAATGTTGGACATCTCAGATTACGAAGTGGCATGACGGAGTTCAAAAAGCTAACATTGCCTATCTTCAAAGGAAGTATTGACCCAATGATTGTTGAGGATTGGATCACCAAAATGAATAAGTTTTCACCTATATTAAGTGCCCGGATGGAGAAAAGGTGGCATATGCCATCTATATGCTAAAAGGACATGCATATGGTTGGTGGCAGATGCGATAGAAGATTCTAGGGTATGGTGTTGACCAAATATCATGGGACCAGTTTAAGAAAGTATTCTTGATACGGGTGTATATTCTTCTCTGCTTCGGAAGCTTAGCGATTCTCATAGGAGCTTGAGGATAGACGATTCTCATAGTAGCTTGAGAATAGAAGCGTCAGGTTGAAGTGTGAACCAAAACGGCGGAGCGTGAAATCGAAGCGTGCAGTTTTCAGTTTATAAGTCGACTTAAGGTTTGCATAAGTCGACTTAAGGTTTGCATGAGTCGACTTACGAAACCCACTCCAGTTATCAAAAAGTTTCTGCTGAGTCGACTTATGAAAGCATAAGTCGACTTAAGGGGTTGTCCACATTTTCGACTGTTTATAAGTTAACTTATGGAACCCATACGTCGACTTATAACGGGTTGGACTATTTTTCTAGGTTCCTGCTGGGATTTGGTTTGTAGGGTTTGTATAAATTAAAACCCTATTATTTTGGGATTCCCTAACCATAATTTCGTGAGATTTGATATTAGAGAGGATTGTTCTCTATTCTAGAGAGATTGTGAGAGAGATTTGTAAAACAATTGATACTCATAATCTAAAGAAGGTATTTTCCTTCGCCAAAACTAAATTGTCTTGTGTTTTCTATTATCTTCTTCTCAATCCACCTTTGATAATTCCGCGATCAAAGGTGCTCGCACGGTGATTCGTATCAATTCTATGAGAAGTACTTGCAAAGACTATTTGTCAACAAAAAGAGAAGGAATTTTGTGAGTTGAACCAAAATAAAACTATAGCACTGTACGAGGAAGAATTCACCTACTTATTAAGTTTGCACCACAATTTGTTGCAAATAAGGAAATAGAACTTGATAATTTGAAGAAGGTCTATGCCTGAACATAAGATTTCAAGTGAGCTTCCTATTTATGCAGTTGTCTTAAAGAAGGTCATAGTGATTGAGAAGGAGCAAATGGAAATCTTTTCAAGCAAGAAGCGCAAGGATGACGATATGAAGAAGAGATTCACATCAGACGATCATGGAGGTCATAACAAAAATTGGCAGAACAAAAAGTTCCATGTAGAGTCTAAAGGAAAACAACCCTTCACTCAGAAGATAGCTAGATGCATAGTATGCAATAAGACTAGACATGATGAGAAGAATTGTTGGAGGGTGATTGGTGCTTGTTTGAGGTGTGGTCAAAAAGATCACAAGATTGCAGATTGTCCAAAGTTAAATAATGTTCTGACTCAGAATGCACCTCCAATAGCTCAATCTCCTCAGTCAAAAGCTTGAGTTTATTCTTTGACCGAGCAGGAGGCTTAGGAAAAGAATGATGTGGTGTCTGGTACCTTACCTACCTTGTCTACCTTTGCTAATGTTCTTTTTGATTCTGGAGCGTCACATTCTTTCATCTCTACACGATTTGTTAAGAAGCAAGACTTACCATGTGACACACTATATCAAGAAATACATATTAATACACCAGGAGATAGTTTTATTAATGTCTAATAAGTGTTGTAAAAGCAAGATAAAGATTATGGACAAGGAACTTCAGATGGAATTGATCATCCTCGATATGCATGATTTCGATATCATTCTTGATAGATTGGTCATCTGCAAATCATGCATCTATATTATGTCGAGAGAGAAAATGTGGTGTTCAAAATTCTAGGCCAACTAGAGTTTTGCTTTGAGGATAGTAAGGTACATAAACATGTGCCCATAATATCAGCCCATCAAGCCCATTGTATGTTAAGAAGTGGATGCATTGATTTCTTAGCATCAGTGCAAGATCTAAACCAGAAGGAAGTTAGCTTGGAGCAAATTCCTATCGTGTGTGAGTTTCCAGATATCCTTCCCAAAGACCTCCCAAGAATGCCACCTGATAGGGAAATTAAATTTTCTATTGAATTGGTGTCAGACACAAACCCAATTTCAAAAGCTCCTCAAAAAATGACTCCAGCTCGAGCTAAAGTAACCTAAGGAACAATTGCAAGAGCTTCCTGATAAAGGGTTTATTAGACCTAGCGTTTCACCTTAGGGTGCACTAGTTTTATTTATGAAGAAGAAAGCTAGTAGCATGTGATTGTGTATTGATTATCAAGAGTTGAATAAGATAACAATGTGTAATAAATATTCGTTGCCAAGGATTGCTGATTTATTCGATCAATTGCAAGGAGCTCAGATATTTTCAAAGATTGACATTCGATCAAGCTACCATCAACTGAAGATTAAGGCCGAAGATATTCCAGAAAATGCATTTCATACCCGTTATGGTCACTATGAATTTTTGGAGTTACCATTTGGGTTAATGAGTGCACCGGCTTCCTTAATGAACCTTATGAATAGGGTGTTCAAGCCTTTCTTAGATCACTTGGTTGTGATAGTTATTGATGATATTCTGATATATTTAAAAGAATCAAAAGGAACATGAGGAACATCTAAGGTGTGTGCTTCAAGCTCTAAGAAAGAAAAAGCTCTATTCAAAGTTTAAAAAGTGTGTGGTTCAATAATGTGTCCTTTCTGGGACACGTAATTTCAAAGGATGAAGTTTCTGTAGACCTTGCAAAAGTATAAGTTGTTGTCAACTGGAACCGACCGACAAATGTTCATGAGATCTGTTGCTTTTTAGTATGGCAGGATACTACTGAAGATTCGTGGAAGAATTTTGCTAGATCGCCTCACCTTTGACTCGCTTGACGCAGAAAGAAGTCAAATTTATTTGGTCCGATGAATGTGAAAAGAGCTTTCAATAATTGAAGCAACGATTAGTATCTGCATAAATTCTCATTATACATGTTCCAGGAGAAAGCTTTACTATCTACAGTGAGGCTTCTTGGAAAGGTTTGGGATATGCTCTCATGCAAAATGGAAGGATAATAGTTTATGGCTCTCGGCAACTGAAGCCTTATGAGCAAAACTATCCAACTCATGATCTAGAGTTAGCAGTGGTAATCTTCGCATTGAAGATATGGAGACATTACCTTTCGGGGTGCAGTGTGATATTTATATTGATCACAAGAGTCTAAAGTATATTTTTACTCAGAAAAGGTTAAATATGTAGCAAAGGAGATGGTTGGATTTACTTAAAGTCTATGATGTGAATATATATTATCATCTAAGAAAAGCCAATGTAGTTGCGGATGCTCCTAGCCGGAAGGACACGAGTAACATAGGTGGTTTTATTACTCAGCAAAGATGCATCCTAGAAGATTTGGGTCGGCTGAGAATTGAAATTCGATGTCATCAAGCAACCACTAAACTAAATAGCATAGCATCAGAATGCAATCTACATTGATTGATAAGTTAAGACTACTCAAAAGGATGGCACACAATTGCAAGACCTTCAGAAGGGAGTCGAAACTAGTAAACGATTGGACTTTTCAATACATGAAGATGGATCTCTAAGATTTGAGAATCGACCTTGTGTTTCCAATGATCCAGAATTAAAGAAGAAGATTTTAAAGGAGGCAAATTGCTCCGGATATATAATGCACCCTAGTGGAATGAAAATGTACAAAGATTGAAAGGAAATATACTAGTAAAACAATATAAAGAGGGAAATAAGCAAAAACATCGCAGAGTGCGATGTCAGCAAGTGATTACGGAACATTAGAGACCGGCGAGATTGACTCGGAGTCGTGACATGCCTATGTGGAAATGGGAGAAAATTACTATGGATTTTATCACAGGTGATAGTGGATTGTTTGACTAAGTCCGCTCACTTCTTACCTATCAATATGAAGTTCTCTTTAGAAAAGCTCGCAAAGCTATGCATCCATGAGATAGTCATATTGCATGGACTGCCAGTAAAGATAGTATTTGATCGAGACCCAAGATTTGTATCAGTATATTGGAATAGTGTGCATAAAGCTCTTCACAGTATGTTATGTTTTAACTCAGCATACAATCCTTAGACATATGAGCAAGCTAAGAGAACAATTCAAACTCTTAAGGTTATGCAGAGATGTTATATCCCTGATCTCAAAGGATCATGTGAAGAACATTCGTCATTAGCAGAGTTTGCATACAATAATAGCTACCAATCAAGTATTAAAATGGCACCATATGAAGCATTATATGGGAGGAAGTGCCGATCACCAATACATTGGGATGATGTTGGCGAGAGGAAACTTCTTCGACCTGAGTTGGTGCAACAAGCTATAGAAAAAAATCTACTTAATCCCAGAGCATCTTCACACTACACAAAGTAGATAGAAAATTTATGTGGATCGCAGGAAGAGAGACCTAAATTTTCAAGAAGGTGAACATATATTTTTGAAAGTTTCTCCTACTCGAGGAGTGAAAAGATTTTGAATCCGAGGAAAGTTACGTCCAAGAATTGTTGGTGCTTTTAAAATTCTTCGAATTTTTGAAGAAGCATATAGACTTGTTTTATCGCCTTCTTTAGCTAGAGTTCACAATGGCTTTCATGTATCCACGCTAAAAAAAATTTATTCGAGGCCTGAATCAGGTTATCGAATTGGCACTAAGTGAGCTTAAAAAAGATCTATAACTTATGAAGAACAACCAGAACATATTGTTGATCAGAAAGAGCAAGTACCAAGATGATGTACTATCAATTATGTGAAAACTCATTGGAAGAATCACATCGAAAGAGAAACGACATGGGAATTTGAGGATAATATGCGACAGAGATATCCATAACTTTTTAAAAACCAAGGTACGTATTCAAGAAAGAAACATTATTAAAGGTGGGGAGGATAAGAACATCCATCTTCAAAAGCAAATTCAAAATTGAATCTGCTAGTACACCCTCACAAAAAAATATGTATTATTATGAAAAATGTGATTCTTACTTCAATAGTGTATGAAAATATGTTATAAAAGTCAAAATGAAACAACTTAAAACCTCTATAAATTCAACCCGTACTTGAGTTTTCCCTTAAAAAAAGAAGAGAGATTCTAAAAATAGAGGAGGAAGGAGAAGATCACAACGTTCCTAAAGGTGAGTCTTCTGTAACACTTATTAGACATTAATACACTATCTCCTTTGTCCATAATATTTATCTTGCTTTTGCAACACTTAACTTTAATACACTATCTCCATGTGTACTAATAGTGTGTCATAGGGCAAGTCTTATTGCTTAACAAATCATGCAGAAATGAAAGAATGTGACGCTGCAGAATAAAAAAGAACTCTAGCAAAGGTAGACGAGATATGTAAGGTATCTCACACCACATCATTATTTTCATGCACCTCCTGCTTGGTCAAAGAATAAACTCGAGCCTTTGCCTGAGGACGTTGAACTATTGGAGGTGCATTCTAAGGTGGAACAATATTTAACTTTGGACAATCTGCAATCTTGTGATCTTTTTGACCCCACCTCAAACAAGCACCAATCACCCTTTAACTATTCTTCTCATCATTTCCAGTCTTATCGCAAACCACGCATCTAACTGTCTTCGGAGTGAAGGGTTGTTTTCCTTTAGATTCCACATGAGGCTTTTTGTTCTGCCAATTTTTGTCATGACTTCCACGACCGTCTAATTAGAATCTCTTCTTCATATTGCCATCTTTGTGCTCCTCACTTGAAAAGATTTCCTTTCGCCTTCTCGATCACTAAGGTCTTCTTTAAGGTAGTTGCATAAGTAGGAAGCTCAAATGAGCTCACTTGTAATCCATGTTCGGGCGTAGACCTTCTTCAAATCGTCAAGCTCTATCTTCCTTATTTGCAACAAATTGTGGTGCAAACTTAGATAAGTAGGTGAATTCTTCCCCGTACTCTGCTATAGTTTTTTTTTTTTTGCTTCAACTCACAAAATTTCATCTCTTTCTGTTGATGAGCAGTCTTTGAAAAGTACTTTTCATAGAAAACATTGTTAAACTCGTCCCACGAAATTTGGTCAACACTATCCCCAGAATTCTCTGCCGCATCTGCCACCAGCCATATGCACATCCGTTTAGCATATATAGATAGCGTATGCCACCTCTTCTGCATCCGAGCACTTCATATAGGTAAAAACCTTTTCCATTTCAGTGATCCAATCCTCGACTATCATTGGGTCAGTCCTTCCTTCGAAGGTAGGCGACGTTAGCCTTTTAAACTCCACAATGCCACTTCGTAAATGAGAATGTTCGACATTTTGAGGCACTTGTTGCTGTTGATTAATCTGCTGCTGTTGGTTCTGCATCACAGTAGTGAGAGCTTGCATTGTCCGTACTCTCACACTTGCATCTGATTGATTCAGTCGCAAATATGCATTTCTACTTCGAAACATCGGGAACTGTATGAAAAATTTTGTGGCTTAAATAAGTAAGCCCAAGACTCAAGTGTATTATCGATTCGTCAACTTTGATAGTGGTTTGAGCCAAACAGCGCACTACACTCGATGGGTCCCACAACTTGCACCGCATCAAGACGTGACACAAACGCACGCCAAAAAACCCAGAATTATCATGCACTATCCCATCTTAAAGGGATAAAAAAACAGTGTTTTGATTCGAAAACAGAAGTATGCATGAAATTCACAAACAAAAATCTGGATGTCATTCTCCTTACATTTGCTGTATGATCCCCATTTAATCTTATCTTCCTCTGTTCGTCCACTGCAAGAGTCGTGACAAAGAAAATGTTTGTCTATTACTTGCAGAAAACAGTTCATTAAACAAATGCATGGAAAGAAACCAATACCAGCTTATGAACAGTTGATAAGTCTGGAATAATCCCCAATATTTTACGTCAAGCCTTGTCTGAGAATACATACAAGTTACAATATAAATCACTTTATCAACAGAAACACACGTTGAAAGAAGAAAAGGGAATGCATATAGTCCACAAAAGAAATGTCTTAAAAAGTCTCGTAGTCCTCTCGCCTTTTCTTCCCACATCATATAACCAAGTTGGAAGATAGTTGCACAGAACATGCAACTGCTACTTCTCTGTCTTGGAATTATGCCACCTGAATACCATAATATAATAAAATATCAGTTTTCAACACATACATTTTGCCTAAAAGATTTTATATGTGGTGAACTGCTAGCACAAGTATTAGCAAGGTACGAGTTGTTAAAACAAATTATTACAAGCACGATAGCATTCTAGTTTGATCCGGGAGGAGGGAACCAGATATTCCCAAATTAGTTCCAACTCGTCCGATAGGGGTATTCAATTATCCTATTTTCAGGAGAACATCACTAGGTCCATTGATGTGCTCCCAAATACATCCAACAGCAGGGTTAAAGAAAGGAAACTCGGTACCAAACTACACTAGCTTCTATATTTCCTCTCATTTTATTCTTCTGCCACCAATTTCACTGAAAATGTCTCACGTTCTGTTCATGAATAGCAGATACCCGTCAATCCATGTCAACCAACAATGGTGTCCAAACCATCTGATACATATCATGTGAACACAGTGGCGTAGCCAGGAGTTGAGTTGGGGGGGTTCTTCTCTTAATACTCGTTATAATTGCATTCTTCCGATAATTTCAAGGTTTTTATTTTGAGACAAATGATAGGATCTTAACCTTGAGACCCCTAACCAAATATTATACGTGAAATGGTTGTTTACAGAAAAAGAAAACAGTGCTCTCGAATCTAAAAGTATAGTCAAAATTAATAAATCAGCTCCCACGAAAAATAATGACATCAAGATGTCGTAAGAACTAAGAAGACATGAATAGTACACCATACCGCAAAAAAACCGGTGCTCCGAACAGCTCAAATTAAATCAGCTCCCAAAATTTCATTAGAAGGAAAGGATGGTACACCAAAATGTATAAATCGATTTGAAAATTAGTGTCGTACCATAAATTTATGCACTATTGTATAAATACCTGGCCGAATAATGATGGTTTAGGAACCAAAACTTTGTCATTTACCTAACTACAGCTTTTCTTTAGTTTGAAATAAAATTATGTAACCCATGTTTTAAGATCAGTTATAAAAATTGAAAGAAAAAAAATATGTTGTTTTTTTTGTAGTATCAACATTTTTTCCGTTATGAAGATTAGATTAAAATTCTTAGAAATGCTTGTCAAAAAATCACCTATTTCTTTAAGAATTTCATATAGATTAAATTTCTTGAAAATGCTTGTCAAAAAATCACCTATTTCTTTAAGAACTTCAAAAAATCACCTTTTTCCGTTATGAAGATTAGATTAAAATTTCTTGGAAATGCTTGTCAAAAAATCACCTATTTCTTTAAGAATTTCATAGATTAAACTTCCATGGGACTTCTTTCATAAAATTTTTGCATGTTTTACATGAATGACTGAAGTCATTGTTAGCGTTGATTAAATACATTGCTCCAACCATTCTTTTCTTTGCTTCTCAAGCTACACCACATGCATATTAAGCCCCATTTTTATGTTCCTTACTAGATTGCACAATACATTCAGGACTGTGGTTTCATGATATTTCACACATGGCACTACTTATGCTTTGATGGCTTGGGGTCTAGGGGGGCATGTGCCCACCTTAACCCCCCCCCCCCCCCCCGACACCCCACTGGCTCCACCAATGTGTGAACATGAAAGTAACTACAGTATTCTCCAAAACATTCAAGAATTCGGCATATAAAAGATTATGAGAAACTAATAATACTTGGCCTTAGGTATCTGTAACATGTTAATCTTCAAAAATTAAACATTCAAATATTAGCACAGAGCCATGTAGTGTCATTGCCTCGCTTAGGATTGTATTACAAGTTAACATTTTTTTACTTCAAAATATGTAGCAAGCTTTTTCAAAATATTTATATTCCATAATTTCACAACTTCATCTGTTACCTAGTCA
Source organism: Asparagus kiusianus (assembly GCA_022839385.1). Classification (NCBI taxonomy): domain Eukaryota; kingdom Viridiplantae; phylum Streptophyta; class Magnoliopsida; order Asparagales; family Asparagaceae; genus Asparagus; species Asparagus kiusianus. Next base: position 580,301 of record BQKN01000108.1, on the reverse strand, counting down.
ATCTATTTTCATTTTGAAATCCCAAGCCCAAAACTAATTAATGCTTCATTCCTCAAGAAACAAAACCTAAAATCATAATGCATAAATCTAAATAATATCCTTCAGTAACTGCAAATTACTAAGAACCAAGAGCACTGAAATGGCACGAATCACAAATAACTAAGGCCTTATAATTGGAGAGGCGATTCGAATATCTTGATCTAAAATGAGAAACCACCAATAAGACTGATACGAGCGCTCAAATATTCTGTCAACTACGTTCATTCACCCAGGGTAGCAACCTTAAGGCATGGTTGTTTAAAACTAAACGGTCGCCTCAACACCAAACTAACATTTTGAAGTTTCTTGAGCTACTGTAAGAAGCAACAACAGGTGCTTATATGGACAACAGCAGCATGCGCGCTCAAAACCTCAAGACATACAAATACCAAAATGACATGGCCCACACAACCTATCTGTAATCATCCAAGTGGTAATGAGGATATATTCAAGTTTTTAACTTCTATTCCCTTTTTTTGCATTTTATTTTATTCATGCAGATTAGTCCACAACATAACGGGGTCCTTTCGACCTATTGTACCATGTTTCTTGTGCTACTATAATGAACAATAATTGGTGCTCACATGGACAACAGCGGCATGCAGGCTGAAAACCTCAAAACATCCAAATATCCCAATGACTTGGGCCTCGCAACCTATTTGCCACCATCAAAATGGTAATGAAGATATGTTCAGCTTCTAACTTCTTTCCTTCTTTTTTTCAATTTATTTTATTGGTGGAGAATTAGTCCGTAACATGGTGCAAGAGGGATTCCTTTTGACCTCTTGGACACCACAAAGAGACTTAACCACAGTCCTATAGCAGATAAATATTCAAGCAAAAGCGTAATTGATTATTTTAAAAAAGTGTGTAAACACAACTTTTTATCTTCTCAGCACATTGTTAAGAGCTAATCCTAGTATATATGTCAACTGAAATTTGGACTAAAATCTAATATCCTTCACAGAACTAAGAAATGGCATGAATCTCATCAACAAGAAGCAAAATGAAATATTGATAAATGAAGTGTTTGGAAATTTTGTTTGCAATCTAGTTTGCATTTAATTAGAAAACGAAATGATTTGGGTTGTGTTGTGAGAAGTCCAAGATTCAAAAGAAAACAGACAGGAAAACTGGCCTTGAAAGAAGAAAGAGTTATTTGAGGCTAATTATTGTTTGTCGCAGACTTAAAAGTTAAAAGTTGCAGTGTTCTAGAGAAAAAATGACAGCAGTTTTGCTCGGGAAGAGAAACACTGTTTAACACTGAGAATTTGGGATTGGATACAGACTTCTGGGAAAAGGAAAGAAGTATAAAGAAGATTTATTTCAGCAAAGAGAAAGGACCACCCAGGAATTGATGTTTGAAGTAGCTAGTATAAGTTTATAACATTGAGAATATAAATTAGTTAACCTAGAAATCATTCAAGTGTTAGTGCTTTCCCAATTCATATAGCTTTACATGGATGTTAATTGTAACATGATCTTATTAATCCCACAATGTATCAAAGAAATTTAACACAATATACAATGTAAGGACCAGTAAAGTTCCCATACCTATTTTCACTACATGTACAGAACCTGAAGCAATTCCCATTCCATATAGCATTGTTCCCAACCATAATAATAATTCATCAAATTGAATAAGACCAGTCTCAGGAAAAGTATGGTTGGCTCCTGCCTAGTAAAAGTTTAATATTGCCGAGCCTAAAAGTGCCTAGAAAACCTCAAATTTGAGAGGAGGCATATTATTTGAGCTTTTGAGCTGTGTTATCAAGTTACAATGTTGCTTAACTAGATAGCATACAGCACATAAGTGAAGGGCACTAACAAGTAACAAGTGTAGTGCTTTTCCAGTGCATATAACTATACAAGGCTGTTAATGCAACATGACCTTATCATTTCCCACTATGTTAAAAGTTATGTTATCAGAGAAAATTATAACAGTGAAGCTCCCCTACCTGTTTTCACTCCATGTGAAGTACCTGAAGCAATTCCCATTCTATATAAATTATTCCCAGCCATAATAATAATCCATCAATATCGAAAAAGACCAGTCTCATGAAAAGTAACTTTTTTTATGTGTTCCTGCCTAGTTAAAGTCTAATGACGAGCCTACAAGTGCCTAGAAAACCTCAAACTTGAGATAGGGCATATTATACGTAGTTTCTTGACATGTAAGAGCTGATGTTACAATGTTGCTTAGCTAGATGACAAACAGCACATAGGTGACCAGTAGCAACAAGTGTAAAGCTTCAGGCACCTCCTCTGCTGTCAAAGCTCCTTCAGGCACCTCCTCCCAAATCTCCTCTCAGCATCTACTCGTATTTACCTCTCAACAAAGCTTCAGCCCCACACCGCTACATCAACCTTTCACCTAACAAGCGCCACCAGCCCAAATCAGCTCCTCAAACTTCAGCCCTCCTTTAGCCCTCCACTATCTCGCCACTATCTCGACGCTGCAGCATCTGCATTGAGCTTAAGGTAATATCTGGAACAAGCCAGACTGCTATTTATTTCTATACTTTTTGCCACTATTTTGCCGATATAGCCACAAATACCCTTAGCGGTACCTCACCGTATGTGACACTATTCGCTATCCCCAACCTTATAGTGTAGCTAGGTATGAAGGTTTCAATATTTATATGATAGGATGCAATTTGGAATATGCTATATCCAAAGAAATTCTTGTACTTTGCTGAGGAAAAATTTGAAACAACAAATTATATAAAATTATGCTAAGTACTAGATTTGAATGAGAAAATACTAGTAATTAATTTGTTAAGAGAGCAAGAGACGATCACTAGTAAAAAAAGTGTGGAGTTGGAGGAAGAAGATAAGGAGAGAGACCCGCAAGCTACTTTGTAGCCGGCCCTTTCTCCCTTCTCAATCCTCCTCCCATCTCTCCTCAACTCCTCAATCATCTTCCTTACGTCGATCCTCAGCGACGCAACCCTATACAAGTAAAACATCGGCAATGTCATGACCGTCCTTCATGAACCTCTGTGCATATCTCCAAAAAATATCCAAACCAAACCATATATATGTGAAACTACCCCCTCACTCCCCCCAAATCTCCAAGAAATTCCCCAAACCAAACCCTAAACTTTCCCTTCCAAAACTCCCCAAACCAACCACTTCCTCCAACATGACGCCCTAATAACCTCCTTGAACCGATCCAACAACCCAATCGAAGTCCTCTGCCTCTTTCACTAGCTCAAAGATTCAATTTTTTTTCCAACACAATCTCTTGATCTACACTAGTTGTTAATGCGCACGTCAAATCGAAATAATTAGGGTTTGGTAAACGCGATGAGAGGAAGCAAGGTTTAAATGCCGGATGTCGGGTTCATGTCGGACGGCTGAAATCCATGTCAGGTAGCAAAAATTGGGGATATATCGGGGGACATAGACTAAATATCGGATTGTCATATCGGGTGGTGCGCATATGTATAATATAATGTCCTAAATATAATCTAAGCATTCCTAAATTCAATATAAGCATATTTTATAAATTCTAGAGGCGGCATCGGCGATGGGTAGATTCCGACATCGCAAGGAGGCAGTGTCGGTCGTCGTAGGGAGGTAGTGTCGGGGCTCTTCTTGTTCTTCGTCTGCGTCTGCACAAGGTCCTTCGGATGAATCACCGACCACCCACTTCCCTTTATCCCGATGACAGGATACCCTACTGCCCTCGGATTCGGTTGGGGTTCGGGTTTCAGACGCAATAGGAGATGGACGACGAGGGGCTGAGACGAAGGTGGGGGAAGGGCGTCGTCGTTCACGAAAGGAGTGATGGGTTCCCAAGTCCGCTGCAGCCCTAATTTTTCTTTTTTCTTTCTATCGGATTCATAAGAAACCCTTAAACATGAGAACAGGTCAAACGGGTTTGGGTTTTTATCACTAAACTCAAACCCAATAACAAAAAATAGATCTAAAAAAAGGTCCATATCGGCCGATTTTTCAAAGCTGAAAAATCGACCGATATGCCTGATATGACCCCGATATTTTTTGCCCTGAAAACCGACATACGAGTTGAACGCCCATGTCGTGTCACTCAAGCCCTCAAACCGATATGTCGGCCGACGTGTCCGTCGGCCGACATGTCCGTCGACCGACATTTAAAACATTGTGAGGGTGAGGAGGAGGTGGTGGAGATTGGACTTTTTTTTGGGGGGGCGGAGATGATGGACTGAGAGTGGTGCAAATTAGGGTTTAAGGTTCTCATTTTAGGGCTTTTAAAGGAAATGAAACTTTTAAGAGTTAACGAGAGCTCCACTGTAGATATGGACGTAGATATGAACAGTGCTTTTCTATAGTGGAACTTCCTTAGTTTTAGTATATGGTAAAATTAGAACATAGGAAGTGAGAATAGAAACAGCTGTTTATTATGAAGGGTTAGTCTGAACAGTTAAATCTGCCAAGAAAATGGCACAAAATCATGAATTTAATAGAAAACTTCAATTATCTCTGTCATAGAGTCGTAGACAAACAATTACACGTACAAGCACAACTGTTGCCAACCAGGCAGGCTGTTATTATAGATTGACATCAAGTTTCAAATGATTTCTTAACAATATTTTGTGAAGCTCCATCACGCTCTCCAAGTAGAAAGGTGCAAGCACCCAGAACAGCTGGCTGAGAAAAAGATTCTTCACTAAGCCAGTCACTTGTAAGGAACTTCTGCCAGAATAACTCATACATTTAGTTATGTGCAACAACCCAACCATGCCTAAAACCCATTCCACACAGACTTTCACATAGCTTTCTGAAAAAAGAATCTGCAACTTCTTTCCTCTCAAAAGGTCCATGAAATTATGATGATACTGTTCAATTTGACCAAATTTGTCCTACTAGCACACCCATTTGCTAAACTTTCATGCCTTCAAGCAGAATCACTGCTTCATATGCCAAACTGTTGTCATTAAATCAGACCAATAATCCAATATCGTGAACTGAATTCCACGATAATGAACTAATCAAAAGAAAGTTGTGACGCTCTTTTTTCATTGTACTAACTAGACTCAACCTCCACAGTAATTCTTTGGATGTAAAGATACCAACATTGCATATTTATACTTAAAACCCTAATACATAGCATGTCATCAAAGTGCAAGCCACTAATTTTTGTTGGTTCCCACTACTTGAAACCAGTACTATAAAATACCCAAAAAAATCAACAGCATGGATGACCTAATAAGCTACAAAATACAGACATTATGTTTATCAGAAAATAAAATTAAAAGATAAATAGAAAATGCAAAGTAACTAGAAAGATTACACTATACAAACCCAACGGCAACAAAAATTAAATGACATTATCCTAGGGAGAAAGGAACATGCAATATGAAGAGTCTCATTGCATGTTCCTAAGGTTTAAGTAGTTGTGCACACAGGTAAAGTGTAATGGGGAATGAGATGTGCATACCTTGAAGATGAATAATAAGGTGCATATAGATTCTGGAGACCATAAGGTAAAATCAGATAGAAATTGTAGGTGTGGCAGGAGAAGTAGATGTGTGGCTATCATTTGCAAGACCACTCTCTGTAACTCTCTCACTATTTGGCTGCATCGATGAATAACTTTCAGAACTTTGCTGGCCAGAATTACCAGCTGTTCTACTTTCTCTTGTGTCCAGACGCTCCATCATTCGTGAAACAGAAGCAATTCCAGCACTAACCTCCCTTTTAACTTCAGAACCAATATCTGCCACAGAAGTATTACGTGAAAACAACCTCTCCTTCCATCCCCTTGTACTTTTTGTGATAGAATCTTTATATCTGATGGTCAACATAAAACAAGTGAATTGTCAGGCTTTTATTAATGTTCTTCTCTATTCAGAACCATTTCGCATCAAGACCAAATTTAGGAAGGTATAGCTACCTCATTGAGACAGCATTTAGGCGTGATTTTAAAGATTCAGAAAAGGACTGAAAGTCTGATGGTCCAGCTCTGTCTTGACCAACTGGTGTAGTTTGTCCAGCAGAAATCCTGTAATAAAATGGCCGATCAAACATTATTCTGTACAAGGAGAAATATATTAGTGGCTGGAAAGCCATTTACAATATCAATAAAGTACCGCATATTTGATATAACAGGCCTATTGGCACCACTAGCCCCAGATGGCAAGATAGCAACTGGATCGGCTGGACCCACATTTACATTTGGGACTTGAGGCAAGGGTTCTTCTTCAGTAGTAGTAATTACTGTTGAAGCACTAGCGGCAGCAGTTGATGGCTCATTGATACCTCTAGGAGCAGAAGAAACAGAAACAGAACCAATAGAAGGGGTATTCGGATGTGATGAGAAGACCAAAAACTGTGGACGACCTTGAGTTGCTGATCGGCCTCGTTGCCCTTCTCTTCTAGGAGCTCTTCCCATTGCTGCTGCTGCAGCCAAGTGTTGCATGATGCGCTCTTCAAGTTCCCCATCATTTACACCAACTGGTAACTGTAGTGATTTCAAAAAACAAAAGTATCGTAAGAAACTACATACGAACTTATCATGTTGAGTCCACAAAAACAATCGAAAGGATATAGTACCCACATGCTGCAATTCAAAATCTCCAAGTGCAGGGTGATGAAAAATAGTGGTATTCCGTGTTTGATTGGACCTAATGTTCCTTTCACGTTCTACACCCTCAAATAACTCTTGGCTGACATGGTTAATATTGCATATCACGCCAACGGGAAAAAAAAGTTAGTCACGTCAACAAGAAAAAATAAAATGAATGGAGGCAGAAAATGTAAAAACCTCAGGGGATCCTTCAAACTGATAGGCTGCCAACACATAGGGCACTGGGAGCTCCTCTGGCACCTAAAACAAAAAAATTTCATAATTTATTTCTATGCAAGGGAAAAAAGGAAAATAAACTGACATTTAAAGTTGGAGAATAGCAGCTGGATCTCAAACATTACAACATCCCATCAGCTCAACAAAAGTATATCTTATTAGTGAAGACAAAACTAGGCGGTAGTGCCCATGGTACAACTATGGAGAACTTTAACCAACAATAAATCACGATAAAGGTTGAAAAACTACTTAGCAGAATCATATAGCTCTGCAAGTTCCAGAAGTTACATCTTACATTTCCAAAAATAACACATAACTTAGTAGTAAGGACAAAATTAAACAAAAGCAAGTTGTAGAAGTTGGTGTCATTTGACACTGAGCGGTTATTACCACCAACATTATGCATACAAAGATTCATTAATTGTTCTGATAAAAAACATAACATAGCG